>OY757316.1:117400992-117958503 GCA_963583905.1 Stenurella melanura | reverse complement strand
TTAAACATAACATTGTTTCAAAACGCCAACGGGCGATAGGCATAATGTTATGTATTACACCCCCTTGAAACTGGAGATTGCTACGCCTATGCCTAATAGTGAGTGACTGGAACCTTGTAGAAAGAGATAGAGTTTTCTAGACTGGTAGAAGAAGATTCTTGATTGGTTCTGGATGGATCTATCTAGAGGCAATTTCAGAGTATATAAGGCGCGATTACCGGCGCAGAGGGGGAAGCTTATCAAAGTGAAGATTACCAGCGAAAGTGAGGTTAAATATCAAGTAAACAAAGTGTAAAAGTTAATTTCAAGTGTTGTATAGTCAGTAAATTATTAAATAAAGTGTTAGTGTTTATCTCTTGTTGAAATTATTTTAGAACCCACAGATACATACAGGGCGTTTCCTAAGAGGTGGAAACGCGTAACAATAATTTAAACAAAACATAATGCGGGCTTGCTTCTGTTCTTTTGTTAATATGGTCTTCTTGGCACTTGTACAGTTTTTTAATTCCGACTTTCCTATCCTTCGGCTGGCTGTTGACCTCGATGCTGGAAAATTTGTCATGAACACAGCGTCTCCTGCTGTTTGAAACGGATTTTCCCTCAAATAGCCAAGGACCGCTTCATCTTGAATGAGATTTGAGCTTCTCGATCGGCCTGAACCGTCTTTTCCCGTTACACTGCCTTCCTCCTCACACTTTTTGTTCACACGCATAACAGTACTTTTATTCAATTAATAATGGGTAGCAACTGCTCTGATAGACCAACCCTCTTCAATTTTAGAGAGAATTATTTTTTTTATGTTTATATATTTTAATTTTGGCAAAAACGGTAGAAACCAATCTGACCGACTCATGAGTTCTTCCAACACTGCTTCCGGTTTCCGATGAAATTACCCAACATTCCCGGGCTATAAAACCATGTTAAAATTCCGGGTCGGTTTCTAATTTGAAATAACAAAACACAGAGCTCCAGTTTCGACAAAAATAAATACCAATTATGAAATCCTTGTCTCGACGTGACATAAAGAATATATTTCAAAATCGTAACGAAACAACGCAAAAAAAATACGAATAATCCAGTCTCCCGCAGACTTCAACATAATATAAACACTACGTAATTAAAATTAAGTAATGAGACCTAAAAAATATAATTATAAAAAACTTAAACCGGTAGTTTTTACGCTTTTGTGTTACTGTTATTGTTGCAAACATTGTTTTGTTTATAAACATTCCTTGAAATAATAAACAAAGAAGCATGTTACTTTCTAAAACCTTTCCACGAGACTGAATAATATTTATAATGCAATAGCTGGCCGATAATAGCGAGGTATGTTATTATCCACTTTAAGATGTCAAAACAAAGCGGTGGAAGTTTTTGTTTTGCAAAGATTAATCCTTCATTTTACATTAAAAGCATAATAATTTCTAATGGACAACTTAACGTTAGAAAAATCGCTAAGTGGACTGGTATTTCGTCACGTTTATAAAGTACCTATGTTAATCGAATATTAATACCCACACACGTTGACGGGCATTGAAACCGATATGCTTTTTACACTCCTCGCAAATACAAAAGAAAGAGTGATAACTTAAGAATGAAAAGTTCGATTGTATTGAAATTTGGACAGTAGGTTCATGTTAGCTAGAGGAAGAATATGGTTCTTTGGACAAAATTGATCAATAAACAAAAAAGTTATTTAAATAAATAAAATGATGTCTAAAACTAATATTATTTACAAGAAAACTGCGAGGAGTAAGTATTCTATAGAATGTGCAACAATTATATAAAAAGTGCAGTAAGTGGGCGAAAAGTTTATTGCTTGTTTTTATTTATATTTCTAGCGAACCATATAACGGAAGCTGAGGAGTTTGAAGAAATGGGTTACATCTATTGTCTATTTGTGAAATCAATGAAATTAAAAAAAAAACAAGATAAAATGTATGAAAGGGAGCTCTCACTGCTATACTGGGTGTTTCAAAATATATGGTGATACGAAACATGTGGATAAAGAGCACTTGGCCGAGTCCAAATCACCCATTCTTAATGTGTCCTTCGTTAATGAGATACATGACGTTTTATTGATTCTGACCAAGTCTTTCTTTGGTCATACGTTTTTAACCGCCTTGTATAATCACTTTGAGCACTATTACACTAGGCCACCGGTGGCACCACCAAGCTGAGACACTGGTGGCGCAACTGGTGGAGCTGCGATAAAGAGCACAATCTCCTGTGATACAACCGAAAATATTCACTTCATTTTTAGCTATGTCCTGGAACGAGAGTGGGCTTCTTCTTGCTTTATTAAGAAAAAGAAAGAAGATATGCAGAGATAAGAAAATGCATGTACTTCCATTGCTACCACGAAGAGAAGAAAAAGAACTTTTTAATACTTTGTTTTAAGAACTTTGTACAGATGACAATTTTTTTAATTACTTTCGTATGTCAAAACCCTCATTTTTCTCTTGGGGTCAGATGTAAGCAGTGTCAACGCGATGATGCGAAGATTCCACCTGAAGAGAATTTAAACTTAAACTATCAATATATCAGTTCCATATGGTGTTGGTGGAGCAACACTGGTGTCCAGGTGTAATAGGTTACATATAAAACAATGTCTCGCTATGCAATCGCGCCACCACAAGTTGCTCGAGCGGTTGCCAGGGTCGTCCACCAGTACGTCACCAATTTTTGGTGGAGCCACCAGTTACCCTAGTGTAATAGGTCATATTTACTTAAATGCCCCGCGATGTACTAAACCACAGTGTCTCTGCTTGGTGGCGCCACCACTGGTGGCCTAGTGTAATAGCGCTCTTTGTGGTTCAAACAAATATTAGAGAATTAACAAGATAAGACAGTCAGACATACATTAGCTCGCCGCAACGAGCTTTTATTTATTAAGCGTTCCACAGATAAATATCCATTTACGCTGAAAGTGAAAGAAAGTGCCCTGTCTCGCGGTAAAAAAGAGCTTTTTACAGCGGTTATAGCAAAGAGGCCCGAAAGAATATTTTGTACACCCTATATATCGGTTTGATTTTGTAATAATTACTTTCAACTGCAGCTTTTCAATTCCGGGTATTTTTCTATTTCATTGCCTATGTTTAATATCTTTACTTTTAAGTTTTTTTTCGATTTTGATAAAGAAATAAACTAATACACTAGCGAGTCGCAAAGCATATATTTTTTATACCCTGTATATTGGTTTGTTTTTGAATTAATTAGTTTCAATTTTTGTTTTCCAATTTCGTGTATTTTTCTAATTTGTTACCTGCCTTTTGTTTAGCACAGGTTTATTTTTGAGATTAATAGGAAACTGTTTAACATATAATGTTTTGAATTAATAAATTGAGTTGGTAAAGTTATTATCAGGTAAAATAGAATAAAATAAAATAAATTAATTTATAGTTTATCTTTCTGTAGTGTCTCGTCTTGTGATGGCTGTTTTATTTTCTTTCCTTTCTTGGGTTAATTTCGTATCCTTAAAAACCTCTTCACTGCACACAATTACTTTAAGTCACACAGCTAGTATGTCTATATTGCTTTGTAAACACATGTGTCTCATTTTGACACTAAATATTTATTGCAGAGCTTTCTTTATCGCAATAAATCACTTGAAAGGGTACCTACACTGCACTTACACTCATTGCTTTATTTGATACTATTAAAAAATACTGTACTAAATTATTAATTCCATGTGGACTTTGTTTTTCTATTAAGGCGCTTCCATTCACACAGAATTTCTTGATCTACCAGTGGCTTAAATTTATTCGAGTTTAACGGGGTTTTTACCGCTTTTTCAGGAGCGTCGTACAATACGTCTATACATGACATTAGTCAACTCTTGAATCTCATCCACGTTTTCGAACAAATTTTACCTACAAAATTCTAAGTACTATTCTATTTTCTTTATTACAGTATGTATAATATGTTAATGTGCGTTATATAAATCTGCGTCCATGTTGCCAGTCGTACTAACCTTAGCGGAATCTGAGGCGATAGGCACTGTTTTAATACATCGATTTCCATTTTCTAGTTCGGCTGCAATTAAATGAACAAGAACAAATAATATATAAATAACCGACCCAAATTTTCCTAAGGTAAAATCGAAGGACAGATACATTTTCAAACGACTATAACGATTTTTCCCATCTACAACAAACTTCGAATAGTACTTTATCAACTGCCTGTCTATTTCTACTCTAATTGTAGGGTCTCCCCCTGTTCAAGGTTTTACCTCAAATGTATTCCTAATTACAGTTATAAATGATAATCGATATGGCACCTTCGGAGGCCAGCTAGCGTCTCACCTACTTTTATTATTTCGGCGGTTCAATACACGACACAGGTGTATATAATGGAGATTCTTGCATTATTGGGTAAAAACCCGGAGGAGCAAAATTATTCGTTTTTCTGTATTATTTATCTGAATTTCTTGACTCTGAAGAACAGGTGGGCCATTTATCTCTCATGGGACCATGGGTTACTTCTGAATAAATTGGAAAAAATTTGGTTATTAAATAATTCAATAGAATTTTTATCCAGCTACTTATTAGACAGGCGCCAAATCGGTCAGTATCAGACTTCCAATCCGTCACTTCTGCTTCGTCCTCTGGGGTCCCACAGAGATCTATTCTTGGGCCTCTATTTTTCATTATTTTGATTAAGGACCCGATGCAAATATATTAAAAACACAATCTCAATCTGTGATTGCGATATGCTTCAATCCAAACAGGACAATTGATGCCTCAAAATTGATGATCATAAATTACCATTAAATATAGGAAAGTGTAATGTTATATAGTTCATAAAGAGAAAAACAACTCAAGAGACATCCGATAGGGAAATATTTATTGTTCTTGCCCATAACTTTTTTTTCTTAGTACGTATGTTTAAATAAACTATAAGAGTACCTAAGTAGAACCATAACAAGACTATTGTTATGAATTTTCACTCAATAATTTCAGTGGTTTGCAAAATAGCTAGATTTGAAACTACGAAATAGGAATTTGACATAATTTTTATATTTAAATCTAGCTATTTCGCAAACCACTAAACATATTGAATGCAAATTCACAGTAATAATCTTGTTATAGTTTTACTTAGGTATACTCTTATCGTTGTTTTAAATATACGTACTAAGAAACAAAGTTATGGCACAAATAATAAATATTTCCCTATCGGATGTCTCTTTCTAGGGAATGGCCACCTTAAGGGACTAAAGTTTTTTTAAAGGTGGTAATTTTTTTTAAATTTTATTTTGATATTGGCAATCTGGTATATTGTTAACGTGGGCTCACATTAATCTCCACGCTACCAAACTAATGAAATAACACGGTGTAGTTTTTGTTTTGGTCAAAATATCAAATTACCGTTCACAATTTTTTTACGGTCTAATTTTAAAACGCACTTTTTACTTCACGGCAGACAATATCGCTACTTTTAATGTACGGTTTTAAAGTTTTAATTTCACGTCGAAAGAAAGCGCGTTTTTTCCATCGAATTCTTTACATTCCGCCATTGCCTAATAACAATTTAACTGTTAATTTTATTTACGTTTTTTGTGTGAGCAACGTTATAGAACACGTTGCAAATATTTTATTGAACATACCTATTTCAACACCGATGCGATGTAAAAAAATCCAAGTAAATGTTTTTAACATCGATGAATTGATGTGAAATATAAACAACTTTCTTCAATGAGACATGTCAAAGTAAGTACACTATGGAACTAGATTTGTAGTGTAGAACGAAAGAAAATTGAAAAACAAAAAAATTATACAAAAAAATCTGTACGCAAAGTTGTACCGAAAGAGGCAGCTAGCTAGTTTTATCATCGGTG
Source organism: Stenurella melanura (assembly GCA_963583905.1). Classification (NCBI taxonomy): domain Eukaryota; kingdom Metazoa; phylum Arthropoda; class Insecta; order Coleoptera; family Cerambycidae; genus Stenurella; species Stenurella melanura. Next base: position 117,952,667 of record OY757316.1, on the reverse strand, counting down.
CGGTGGTTTGAGAAGTAGTCGCTTTATAGACCAAGAGCCGTGTGATATTGAAGTCCATAAAACTCCCATCTGCTTGAAGAAAGACCACGGAAGGAGGTGGTCTTTTGTGGGTCCGACAGCCAACGACAGGGACCACAATAATTTGGAATCATTAGTAACCTTCTTGAATGTTAAAAAGTAAAAAATTTGGGTGGCATAGAGTGACTGTATTTTGCATCAAATTAAGTACGTATACTAAATGTTACGATAAAGGTAAAAAATATAGGACTATATCTCCAATCCCTATGAGTAAAATGGATATCCGCCGCTGTTATTCCAACAAATATCCTTCATAATAACAATTAACTGTCTTTTACCTTTGCCGGTTAGATTTTCGGGAAAACCCACGACATTAAACAATACAAATTGTTTATCTTCTCTGCGGTTAACAAGCATTTAATTCACTTACTAGGAGAGAACAGACTTATTTTACAGCTTTGCGGTCGGTTTTACCATAAACCGAGCTTATTGCCGTAACCGATAAGACAATTGATATTTAATAGGTTGCTAAATTCCACCGGCCGTACCTTTAAACTTCCTGAAACTTGACTACTTTAGATACCGATTCCCATGTACCGTTAGGTTACTATAACAGTCGAATTTGAAAGCGGATTGCTCAGAAAAACGTCTCCAGTTGTATTTTCCATACTATGCTCTCAAAATAAGCAAACAATAAAAACTTTTCCATAACCCAGAACAGCATAAACAATTAAAGAGGGCACTTTATTTTTAATAACTCGGCATAAATTAAAAAGTACTAGAAGCAAACGTTTAGGATATACACCGTATTTTTATAGCATCACTCTTACGGATGATCATGGAAATAGTAACCAGTAATTTCCAATCGAATAACAATCTCAAAAAGTGTTTTTTAACGATTATATTTTACCTCATATAAAAATTATATCTGGCGTACCTCAAGGTTCGGTCTTGGGTCCGTTATTGTTTACTATTTATACTTCTGATACATTACATTTGGCAGTAAAGTGCAATGTACAAGCATATGTTAATGACACTCAGGTATACCACAGCTTCCATGTTAGAGATTCATTAGGAGCATAAAATAGTCGAGACAGTGACTTACGTAAAATCAAACGAACTTCTGAAAGGCACGGCTTACAACTGAACCCTAGTAAATGTAAAATATTATTCAGACCTAAAAAACATTTAGTGTCTCTTAGTGATAAGTTTAATTCAGGCATAGAGGGCATGACGTTATATCCTGAGTCTGTAGTAAGAAATCTGGGTTTGAATTTAGATCAACATTTGAAGCTTGTGGGGCATGTGAATACTCTATTGTCTAAAATTACTGTACAGTTGTACATTTTTCAGGAGTCGCAACTTGAAGAAAATTTTACGGGAATCACTTGTTTTATCACTGTGATGTAGTATATAGTAATTTTATAGATGCCACAGAGTACAAAGGTCATGATGTTTCATATTCAGCTATCGTACATCACACACCGTTCTGGTTTAAATTGGCTGGATATGCAATATCGGAAGAGGCTGCACTTTTTGGCCTTCGTCTTTTGCCTGATCTCTTACGTAGACTTATTGCTAGATCCACAATCATTACAGGACTATTCGCTATGGCCATTTGTATGATAATCAGAGGCACTACTTCTACTGCTGCTTTTTAAAACTCTATTAGGTCCGTACTGTTCTGCAACTCTTTACCACTCTAGATTCCATTGATAACATCTTTTAAAATAAGCCTAAACCAATTAGCTTCCAGGAGCAAAAATATACTAATTTTAGCTTATTCTAAATTTATTTCATCGTTCTTCTTTTAAATTTTTGTTACACATCTTTCATACTCTTCCGATGATTGTTGTGGTTATTTTCTTACGTTTTGCATTGCATAATAAATTAAGGTCCGATATAATAATTGTTCATACTTGTCTTTTTTCCTTTAGTAATTTAGAAGGTCTCTAACTTGAGTTTAATTGCATTTGACTGGTAGATTAATCTTAGATAGTTTAGATTTTTACACATTCATCTACATAAAACGGTATAATTATGAGATAATTTCCACAAATGTTTTATTTTAAAATTGTTATTATTATTTAATTTTCCAGCAAGCCCTCTGTTTCGGAACACACTCCTGGAAAGACGCCAGGATTTTTTTCTATCAATCCATGATACCCCTCAAGAAATTTGTCTCGAATGACAAATGAAGCAATATTTTTTAATTTTAAAGTTGGCAAGCAATCCGGACTATTACAATGTAAGATCGACTGCTCAACATTATTTAAGGTTGTTCCATTGGCGCAGTACAACCGATAGAATTTATTGTCTTAGTGTACAATTTTTTCAAGATCTTTGTTATAAGTTCGGTCGTTTCCTCGGTAACTTCAATTTAAACAATGACAACTCTTATAAGGAGGATAAGAAAACAATTTAATTTTAGTGTTTCATTATGATATTTTGATAAACTCTAGTAAGTGGAGAAATGATAATGATGACATGTAAGATATATAAGGTATCCGATTCTTTTTAGCTCTAACATTAAACTCGTTACCAGCGAATCCTCATATCGTGTACCAAATTTACTGTAAATCCAAACAAGTTCAATTCTGGCACTCCTATTATTGTAGTCGCGTCATTTTAGCATGAAAAATCTGAAAACCTCTAAAATTGACTTCATTTTTGTTGCAAAGTGTTCAGAAAGGCATTTAGAAAAAATCGGTAAAGGCATTTACACAGAACTTCCCTCTTTATTTGTGCATGGCGGTCACTCGAAAAAACTAATAATTACGAAATGTGATTGAAAATAATAATCGGAATATAGTTATCACTATTATTACAAAGAAAACCTGATAAGTTTTGGTAAAAAAAGTGCCCATCCGACAGCAAAAGTTCAATACCAAATGACAGGTGTCAAATATGGAAGGCTATATTATTGCCATCTGTTACATTTTCAATTCCACATTCACGTAGTGGAGTGGAAGTATAGTGGTGGTTAAAAAATTTCATTTTCTTTAACATTTTTCAAAAATATTTTCAAAATGTTTTTCTTCTGAAATAGGCTTAGAAAGGTCATGAAACGTGGAAATTTTAAATTTGAGAAAAAGGGAAGTTTCCTTCTATTCTATACTAGTGGTAAAAAAAGATTACAACTTAATTTTTTTTTTCTGAAACAGGTTTAGAATTGTATTGAAACATTCTTTATAGGATTTTGCAAACAGCAGAAAAAATAACTATCTATAACTAAAAGAAAAACTTTGTGTAGAAATATTAATGAAATCTTTGCATTCTTTCGATAACCTGAATTCTGGTTATGCTAGCAAATTAAAATCCTAAAATGAATTTGTCTAATTTCTTATTTGACAATTCTCATTCTAACACTAGCATCCACACAGTCCCCTACGGCCATGCAGATTAAACTAGTATCCACATAACCCCCTACGATTATGAAGATTCAGTTAAAAATGAGAACAAAGACCTAAAATGAATTTATTTATCTACCTTGTCTTAAAAAAAAATTGTTCATTCCAATGGATTACATTTTCATGAAATCTATCATTCTGTTTCCTGGAAATGCTTAGCCTTTGAAACGTTTTTCGCCCTTATTCTGGAGCTCATCAGAAAGACATAAAGCCATTCATAAAGATGTTTCATGCAAAACCAAGACAATTTCTATGAATAAGTGTGAAATGATTATATTTGACATTGACTGATAAAAACAACTTCACCTATCTATTAGCTAACTAGTATTGGAGCCTATATACTCTATGCATAATTCATTTTTAAACAGGTTTAGAATGTCATGAAACGTGAAAATTTTAAATTTGAGCGAAAAAAAAAATTCTCTATTCTAGTGGTAAAATATTTTTCCAAAATGGTAAAAAAATGTAATTTTTTTTTCCGAAATAGATTTGGAATGTCATGAAACGTGGAAATTTTAAGTTTGAACAAAAAAAAATTTTTCACCTATTCTATAATAGTGATTGAAAATTTTTTAAATTTTTAATTTTTCAAAAAAAAAATTAAATTTATTTTTTGTTGAAATAAGTTTAGAATGCCATGGAAACGTGGAAGTTTTAAATTTGAAAAAAAAAATCATCTATTTTAGTGGTAAATTTTTTTTAAAAATGGTAAAATTTTCTAATTTTTTTTTTTTCAATAAGTTTAAAACACTATGAAACGAGAACATTTTAAATTTTAACAAAGAAAACATTTTTTCCATCTATTTTAGTTGTTAAAAATTTTGTTAAAATGGTAAAAAAAATTTCAAATTTTTTTTTTTCTTGAACTAGATTTAGAATGTCATGAAACGTGGAAATTGTAAATTTGAACAAAGAAAAAAAAAATTCTTCAATTTTAGTGAAAAAAATTTTCAAAATTTGTTTTTTCTGAAATAGGTTTAGAGTGTCATGAAACGTGGAAATTTTAAATTTGAGCAAAAAAAAACTATTTCATTATTTATTCCCATTAGACGGTCCACCCTGTATATTTTCCAGTGAAAGTTTAACCATTTCATCGCTGACAATACCGTCAACTACCTACCAAATTTGACTGCTCTCCGTCAAGCAGTTTTTTAGTTAATGCACCAACAGACAGACAGACAGGCAGAGAGACCGCCAGACGGACGGACGGACGGACAGACAGACTGACTGACGGAATTGAAAACCTATATTTTCGTAATCTACGTGATCTGAAACGTCAAAATCCGAAAAAATCTCGGAGAGTGATTTTTTCTCGAATACAATACTCCCCTCCGGTATGCGAGGGAAGTAAAAACAGTGCCTTTTATATTTTGGTGGAAATGTTTAGTTTCATTTTTTGTCCAATAATTTGGCCGTTTAATATTGGCCAATTATTGGACAAAAAATGAAACCAAACATTTCTGCCAAAAAACAAAAGGCACTGTTTTTTTTTAAATATCTTTCTGAACTCTGCAACAAAAATAAAGTCAATTGACCCTGTACCTTGAATTTTAGAACTAAAATCCCAAAATGACGCGCCTATTGGATCCATTTTGAAATTTTAACTGCCGATATTAGATTCGGTATCAGCTATTCCAAAGACCTAAATATCAATTTTAAAGCAATTCGTGACGAAACTGGCATATTCGCCAAATTCTCGAGCAAAACAACTTTTTTCTTATTTTTGTCCACCTTATACTAAAATAAATCAACATCCACCCTACTGCTATGCTAAAATTTATATTGGAATCCTCGGAGTGCAGTTATTATTATAACTGCCCCTCAATTATGGTTTTTTTCGCAAATTTCGATGGAAATCCCCCGCTCCCCTCCGCGCAAAACTGTTTTATTTTTTCAAACCATAAAATATGGTTCGGGTCCCATGACTCAATGCTTAGATACGGCCAATCTAAATTTTACAAGGTACCATTAACAAATAGGTACCTGTATTGAAAAAGTAAAGAGCGAACAATATAGTTAAATCCAGCTCTGCCTTTTACCTCGTCTTGCGTCTCACCTGTCGAGCCACTATAACGATTGCGTCTACTATACATTTAGACCGTGGGTTGCTTTTCTTAGTATAGTACATCTAAAGTTAGTTTGAAAATCATAAAAAAAGACCGACAAAGGAATAGTTGATAACACGAGCGATGTCATGAACGTCGGCCGACTATTTTATTAGAATGACTTTTTAATGATTGCAAATATTGCTTTACTACTTTATATTAATTGATAGGCATGCTGTAAATTATTTATTTAAGTATAGGTAATACAATATTTATTTATATTAAATAATGTTAGTTTAATGAACAACTTCATAAATGGTTCAATAAAAGAAAATAAATATCATTAAACCTACGGCTATGCTACCGGCAATATTAAGAATGAACCAAGAGCTTATAAGGGACTTGTAATGGTGACACAAGTAAACAATCGACTACTTTCATTTGAGGTAAGCGCATAACATATTATCTGGTTAACTATATTTGTATACGGATATCATTTGCAACAATCAAGCACGGTCTCGGGTGTTATTCTATCACATCGGGCTTCCTAATGATTTATCCTGGAAGCAACACTTTAGACTGAATTTTTAAATTGACAATAGAAATACTATACATGTCGATGAGCATATAGGTACATCAATAGTTTTTAAATATTTTCAGTTGTAGTCATCATATATATGTATAGAGGGATATACATAGGTATTATTACAGCAACTTCACACGACCATTTCTCAGAAACGATTACTCCTACGAGAAAAAGTAGTAAAGTATTTTATGCATAAAATTTTCTAAACTACAAAATTGATAGGTAATAGCTTTTTTACGCAAAGTTCTTAGTTTCGGAGATATTTGCAAAAAAACTGTTTTTCTTGTAAAATTTTACTTAATCTCAATTGGATACCGTTAAAGACTTTGACATTTTCCTTAGAATGTCAAAAACTGCTTCATACAAAAATTCTGCTGGGTAGAAATTTTAAACAGATTGGACATTTTTTAATGTAATTTGGCTGAATTATTTTATAATAAAACGTCTTTATTAAGGCGAAGTAAGCCATAGGATACTCTTACACTTAACTCTATACCTACTTAAGGTGGCCATTCCCTAGAAAGAGGCATCCGATAGGGAAATATTTATTATTTTTGCCCATAACTTTTTTTTCTTAGTACGTATATTTAAAAAACTATAAGAGTACCCAAGTAGAACCATAACAAGAATAGTCTTGTTACTATGAATCTTCACTCAACAATTTCAGTGGTTTGCAAAATAGCTCGATTTAAAACTACGAAATAGGAAGATTAACATAATTTTTAAATTTAAATCTAGCTATTTTGCAAACCAGTGAAATTATTGAGTGACAATTCATAGTAATAGTCTTGTTATGGTTCTACTTAGGTACTCTTATAGTTTTTTTAAATATACGTACAAATAAAAAAAGTTATGACCAAAATTAATAAATATTTCCCTATCGGATGTCTCTTTCTAGGGAATGACCTTAATACAAAATATTAAGAAAAAGAAAAACAGTAACTATGCTGTTCCTATTCACCGATAACATGGACTTTTGATTATATATAAAAATATTTCCTTCTAAAGCAGTTAGAAGGAAGACTGCTAGTGGATATTCCTGTGACATTCGAGAGAACCCCGAACGTCGGCAACGTCGCTGAGCAGATTAGCGCCAAGGCCGCCTCGAAATACGACGCTACCAGACGTCGGCGTCGGCCTCGTGTTGGTGTTTTGCCACCCCTCTCGCCCCCGGCCCCTGCGACCCGTCCCGGGCGGTCGTCTGTCTCATTTTAACTTCGTATTTGTCAACGCAGCCGTACCTAAATTAACTCCACGTACAACAGCTAGACGTAAAAAAACAAATGAAAACTCGGGACGCTAATACCGGCATGCCGCACGGTAGGTTTGAAGAAAAACCTGGCCAACATACATATTAATGAGAAAATTGTAATGTATACAGTGTGTATTTTATACCGCGTTCCTATTGTTGGTTTTTCGAGAAAATATTAAGTATTTATTATAAAGTTTTGATTATCCTGGGCCGCCATGAACTGGGGTAAGATTTGTGATAAAATATACAATGTTCCAAAATGTACTAGTGCCGCCTAGTGGCAGGCATTAGTGCTGATGCCGAACAATAAGGTAAAAGGGAAAGAATCAAGGCCTTACAACTGATGAAGAAAATGCAATATTGGCCAAAACAGTGACTCTGGGTCCGTATGAAGGATTATCTCCAACAAAGAGATATTTTTAAAAATTGCGATCAGTGAGAATAAGACTGTAGATTTCCAACGTTTTTTAAAGTTCGATTTGTTGAACGCTTTATCGGTCAATCTAAAGCCATTTGGAACAATCTGTACTGTACTGTAGGGGACTAGGTTGGATGCTAGTGTTAAAATGAGAATGGCAGATAAGAATTTTTACTTGTTAGCATAACCAGAAGTCAGGTTATCGAAAGAATGCAAAGATTTCATTAATATTTTTATATATATTTTTTCCTTTAGTTCTCATAGATAGCTTTTCATTCCACTGTTTGCAAAATCCTATAAAGAATATGTTTCATTACTATAAGCAAACAAATAATAAATAATTCACTTTTAAATCTGATGATGGACGTATTGAGGCAAATCGAGAAGTTGCAAAAAGAGGGCCTGCGATCACTAAACAATTACGGGCATTGAAACCACAAAGAACAACGTTCAATGTGTCTTATCAATGATGCAAAATCAACCTTATCCGGGAGGATTTGAAGAGAAAATGATGAATGAACTTGAAACTGTGGAGGAAGATGAAGTTCAAATAAGACGTTCGGTTAACTCCTTAGTTTCTACAAGTAGATGTTGGTCCGCAGTAAGGAACGACGTTGTACAAAGCTGCAATGAATTTCTGGGTGTGCGACTCGCAAGTGATCGGCAATAAATTGTTTTAAAACTAAAGACATTTGTAAATGTAAGAACTGCTTCAGCAATGATATCGCTATGATATGTATGGTCGTGATAAATCTTTTGATTCTGTTGGATCATTTGCTGATGACGCGATTGCCTTACTGCAAAAGGGAAGCTTCCTTCACCGTCAGTTATGAAAACTCCATCGTCCTGACGCGTACATGTCGGGGACGTTTCCAACGGTCAGTTACCGTCGGTCGCTGCATAGCGTACGGACGTCGCGCAGCGACAAATGAGACATTATTTAATTTGTATCTACGAACTTTAACGCTTAGTACCGTAATATTTGATTTATTGCAAGATTAAAAAGTTATAGACGATTAGTGCGTGAGAAACTGCGAAAACCCGCGCACTTTACAAGAATGTCGAAGTATATGGCATATGAGCAGTGGAAGCCTGGGCAACGTGTATGAATTGAAGGACGTCTTCAAGTGGGATCAGAAATGCCCAAAACTACTTCGACCAACTGTCTGCTCGTTGTATGATCACCCTGCTCAAAGTTTCCATACTCTTACTGTAAATGTAATCCTAATTAATGCAAATATATCGAAAAAACTAAGTATAAAGCTCGTTTGCGCACGAAAATAGTCCCCATTAAAGTGCCGTACAAACGTCTTTGATGAATGTCTTATGCATTATAAACACTTTTGTAGGTAGCATAGCCAGCGTTGTATATGTAAAAATAAAACAGATAGCGGTTAATAACTTCTAAAGTACCTTATCCATGTTTTGTTTCTAAAATCTCAAGATCACACTAATTTACTCTAAAGTTACCACTCATGCCCTATATATTCTTTCCTTGTCTAAATACCTATAATACATAACTTTCCAATAACAACATGATTAGGCGACTTTTTCAAAGCAATAAATACAGATACATTATCACAACTATGCTAATAATATTTGATATCTTCTTATCACCTTTTATTATTCTTACACTTCACGTTTGAAGAACTGACGTTAACAACCAGTTTTTGTTTTTATTGAATTATAGATTTTATGTGTATAGATAAAGTGGGATGCATTTTGTCTTTTGCTTGCTTCTGAATACAAATGACAGTGTAGCTGATTTCACTATTAAAAAAACACACGTACAGTCGTGGTTTCAAAAAGATTTCCAACCTAAGTCGCTTCTGACTGCTTGAGTATTAGTGGGTATTTTACACTGCAGCTACGAGGTCTCTGCGCTTTAAAAGTAGCGTCTCCACAGATTTTTTCATTCAACCAGCATCTACTAAGATCTTGCTAGTCTTATGATTACACCCGTCGATTTGTGCTGAATTCGGTTGCTGGCTTTTCGATTTGCTGCCCTCTACCACGTGTTTTACTTATAAAAACAGGCTAGGGAGATAATAGTGCCAAATATAAAAGCCACTTGCAATTGAAAATAATGTTTTCAACTCTCAATGACTGAAACATTTCGAGAGAATTTTTGTTTCACTAGTACGGTAGCACTGTGGGCTAAAACATGTTGTGTGGTGAGCATACTTGGTCACACTGTCTATCGTATACTGGGTCCAATTCCCAACTCAGACAGCAAAGGTGGTGGGTGGCAGATGTTTTCTGTGTCTTCCTTAGATGTATGACTCCATTCTGGACTGCCCTGGCTTTAGACTTAGGGGTTGCCTAATATGGTGTGTTGACTTTTACCTCAGAAATGTTTTAAAATACATATTTTCCTCCTTTTCCAAAACCTTCATTTTTAAGAAAAATCTTAAGGATATTAAGTAGGTAAGTGGTGTGTGTATATTTTACATAAAGGTGATTCTACTGTACGTCGAAATCTCTCAACTTGCGCAGACGATTTTTGCAAAAAGAAGCAAGATTAAAATCAAGACAGTTTACAACAAAATAATCCATAAAAATTATACATATTAATTATACCTGTTATTTCATTTATAGGATTAGTTATCTGTCTACCACACTAGACCGATATGTCGAGAGAAAACAAACGGTAATAATAATTATTATTAGTAATAATATCGCAGTAAAACAAAATATAAACAGATAAATCCTGTATTATTCAAATCAAAGGCAAGTCAAAGGTCGATAATTTTTTCTAGATTGTTCGCCCCATATGTTTCGCTGGCTAATGTACTTTGGTACTATTACCACACTCTTAAAACGTTGAATGCCGCTCGCAAAGAAAAATATTTCATATTGAATTCTAGACAACTTCCAAAATGGCATGCATTATGATTTACTGTCAGTAGGCAGGGCTAAAACGGAGGATTGAAGCCTGATTCAAATAGAAAAAATATCTGCAACAACAGCTTTCAGTAGGAAACCTTTATTGTGACCACGACTGTACCCACCACAACTCTGGGATGGACGCGAACCGAGAGGGAAACGAAAGTGGGCTGTTTGATTTGCGGAAAGGTCAGGTAAATCAGGGTTTGTATATAATATCAATCGGTTATTTACTTCCTCCTAGTTACATTCATCAATAAAGTCGAGGGCGGGAAACTAACAATAACAATCTATATAATTCTACTCTATTGACACCATATGCCCTACTAGAAAGTCTATAAAATAACAGTTTTCATCGGATACAATTTTAGGAAATGACGGTATGTTTTAACTCTCAACAATGACTTCCATACATAATGTTTGATATAGTATTCGCCGAAATCTATGATTATTCAGCTATATATAAATATAAGGAATTCACAACAAACAAAATCTAAAAATATAACGTGTTTTAGAAGGGGAGAAACTCGGGGAAGCGTTAGACAAGCTATTTTCAAATAGGCAAGTCATGATTGGGAAAGTGCAGGTATAAAACCACCCCTAAAAATCTAATGCATCTATTGGAAAAAGAACAACAGGCGACGAGTTCCAGCACTTTACGAGACAAGACTGCGTTGCCAAACTTAACAAGTAATAGAAATCAAAGGGAAGAGAAACTATACTCTGTTTCGAAATGACAGGTAGTAATGAATCACTCAGCTAGGCTCCTACATCAATAATTTTACATTTTCACCTCTTCTTTTAGTACGTGATTTAGATATATTATTTTGTCAAGAGCAAAACTAATAACTGGAAATAACTTACTTAATTCAATAATAAATTTTTCGGTATACGCCCATCCTTTTCTGAATGATTTATACTCTGTCATTTCCAAACAGAGTATAGGCTATTTTAAGCGAAAAATACAAAATACTAAACCAACTTTTAAACCATCTACATTTGGACGAGCATTTGGATAACAAGATACCATAAACAAGATACCTATATGGTTATTCTGATTAGAAAGGGACCTCCCTCATCATCAACCCACTTAGTTCTAAGACATTCTGTATATTGTGTCACTTAAATAAATCGTGTAACCGAATAGGGTTTCGATATTATTCGAGACATTATCATTTATCTAGCTTAGTTACATAATTCTTCCAAGCTTCGGTCATATGGTAAAAAATACTATTAGAAAACGCCAAAAGAATATTTATTACCTTGGTTGAATTTTCTGTAGCCGTTTTTACTGCGTCATCTTCCACAATCGATATGTTTCCCGCGCGTTTTCCTGAACTGGTAGGTATACAGATATTGCTGTAGGAATATTAAGGGCAAAATTATGCGACGTGACTATGGAAAATATTTATTTTTCTGTGACAATTCAAAATCAATACCCATATTTCTTCGTATTTTTGTGCTTGTTATTGAACTAATAGGTGAAATAGGAATTTACTACGCAATTTTGCATACAAACTACCTACCTATAACACTTAGACATTTTTTAAAATCATCTACTAGTAGGTATTGGCTGACAGGTAATGGAAAATGTGTTTAAACCTACTCTAATTCCAGCTGTCAGTCGCTGTTGTGAAAAATTATGTATATTATATAATTTTTAAACTTCAAAAGGATTTTACAGTTAAGTAGGTATGTCGTTCTCTAGTTTTGTCTATAGGCATATAACTTGCATCATTTGTAGTTCACCATATTGCACGAATTAACCCCTGGTTCTAATTTTAAAAACAAATTAGCAGCTCACCTCGACTAGTGATTAAAAATTGAACAAATATTGTGAAAGTACCCAGAAATATCTCAGTTGTTTTGTATTACGACGTTCGCAAATAAGGCCAAGTTCATTCCGTCTACAAGCTACATAAGATCAAAAAATTTGGCAACGTGGTACTCACCAAAAGTGGGCCTAGGCGTCTCGCCATCCACCACCTCTTCCCCATGCTGGAGGGACAAGAGGGCCTTCAGCCAAGCATCGAGTTCTTCCTCGGAATCCAGCACCACGCAAAAACAATCATCTTTGGTATACAGGGCAATGACATGCTTGTGTTTGGTGTCGTTGCGCTTATTGATGTTAAAGCAGGTCTTGAGCGGGATGCTCCGTTTTGGCGGCAGACCGTTGTTGAATTTCTTCTCGGAATCGTAGTATTCGAGTCTGGCGGAGGACTCTGGCGTCTCGGCCCTCAGAACGAACCACTTCTTCCGAGAGGTTTTAAGTTTTTTCAACAACCCGCACCGGATCACTTCGCCCCCTTGGTTGGGGTCAAAACTTTTAACGGACATTGTCACATGTATCTAATAGACACACTCACAACTACACTATGCAATATGCACTACTACGCCAAGGGCACACCGTTCTTCATGCGCAATACCCAAACACACGCTCACATTCCAGGTCAACGAAAGGTGTCGTTTGTAGAAGAACGTCCGCAAATAGCCAGACAGTGAAATGAGGCATCCCCAAACAACGCTACTACACGGCTATTGCACAGCGATATCTGTTCTCGACTCAAAACAATAATAATTGTACACTTTAACTTAGTACTCAGTACTGCACACACGAGCGTAAACAAGTGCACACGAAGCGCGCCGTCTTTGGACAGACTCGTCGTGAGTACTATTCACAGAGCTCACTACGTACTATTCAGCGCGATTTCATCCATCTTGCTATGCTGAGGTCGCTCATGTGGTCATGTGTTGTAGACGTCTGCGGCCGTTGCTGTCTGGGTGCCAAAATACTTTTTCTTCTCCGTCTTCTTCTAGCCCACGCTGCGACGGGGCACCCTCTCTTTTCGAACGTCCGGTTTCGGTGCGGCCGAGCACAACAGTTGTAAACAATCATTGCGCATGTGCCAATTCGTAGTATTCAATAACGAGACGTAGCTTGGTGGGCTTCAACACAGGCCGGGATGTAGTAATCGCATTATTGGCTATGGTCTCCTTAAAATGTTCAGCGTTTTTAAATCTTTGAAAAGTTCCCTGTTGACGAATTGAGTTAAGATTTTGGCATTATATACAGTGTGTTTACTAAAGCGATGCTAACCCTGAATAGGGAAATGGAGGTCATTTGTTTTCTACATAACCAAACAGTTAGCTAAATAAAATATGCTGCGGTTTTTTTTATGATATAACTAAATTTTAAACATTTAATTTATATTTATTTTTTTCCTTATCCGAAACAAGTAAACTTTCAAAAACAAAATAAATTTAAATACATGGGGGAAAATTGTAATGATAATTTTAGGCGCCTACGACTATAAATATACGTATAAATATCTGACAAGCTCATTGTTGGTAAAATAGCAATTTGCAATTTGAAACGAGAGAAAATGATAATAAATTAAAAAAATGAAACGTTAAAAATGGCAGATAATTCGTAATCATATCACAGTCAATTTATAGTCGCATCATTTTGGCATGAAAAACCTGAAAATCTCCAAAATTTAAACTACAGAGTCAATTGACTTCAAAATTTATATTGAAGATTGGTGAGAATGGTGGGAGTCATATATTACAACCCCCCGGGCTCCTATTTTTCCTCGACGGCACTGCAAACATCCCTATGAATTTCGGTCTAACTAAAGTATATATAAATCGAGGGAACGGGCATAATACCCTGCTCAATAAAGATCGGTTGACAATGTTTTCTAAAGTTAACGTATACGAGAATTCTTACAATTTTCTTTTAAATGTTAAAGAAAAAAGAGTATCAGAATCAAAATAGTACAGCCAAATTAGCCATTTAGGGCAACAAAAATTAATAAAAGGATCATCTCTGGGATTTAAGTAGGTAATAACCTGGAGAACGAGACGATGCATTTTTTGCACTTTCAAGTACCTGGAAAATTCAAAAAAACTTGGAAAAACTTTTTGATTTTCGGTTTTCTTGCTCTAGCGGCCAAAATGATGAAAATGGAGAAAAAAATTTTCAACAGAAGTTGTAGCTCGTCTCTTTCTCTACGAAAAAGGTCTTCACAAATTTTTGTGTTACTTAAGCCGTTTAGAAGATAAATCGAGTTTTCCACTTATAGTTTTGAGCCACCTCGAAATGCGCGAAAAATGAGAATTCTCCGGGACTTTCGTACGGCCGGACTCATCGATCGATAATTCTTACTATTCAGAGCCCCTAAAAAATTGAAAATAACATAAAATGTAGAGGAAAGTCTCACCTTTAATGTGGAACCAAACACAAAATTCATTGAAAATTTTATCATAGAGAAAAAGTGATAGAAGATGGCTAAGTAAACTTTGTACAGTTGATCCACAGATTTATTCATATCTTTGCCGGGAGTCGTTAGAATGATAATTCATTTTGATAATATATTCTCATATAATATATTAATCCAATTAACATTTTATTGCAATTACTTTTGTTGGAAAAAGATGCCTTGCGATCAAAGTAGAGGGTACATTTCTCATCGATCAGTCACCTCCAAATTTTGGATTTCAATTCGCTATATCTTAATTAATAATATTAGCACAGTCTTAATTTTTGGATTATAAGTACAATAAAATATATTCTTTCGAATGGCATTAGAGTTTTTGAAATGCGTGCAGTATTTTTTTAATTTGTCTACATTATTCATACACGTTCAGAAAATGCACAATTATACAGTAAAACATACAACTTATTTGTTTCTTAACATTCTTCAATGAGATTTTCACGAAATATAAATTAAAGTACGTAGAATTGAGTCCATTCAGTGAAGAAGCACCCATTGTTACGGGAGAAATAGGTAGGATACATAAAACTCAAAGATATGAATAAATAAACTGTATAAAGTTTACTAAGCCACCTTCTAACACTTTTTTCTCTATGATAAAAATTTGTATGAATTTTGTGATTAGTTCCACAGTGAAGCTGAGACTTTTATCTACATTTCATGTAATTTTCAGTTTTATAGCGGTTCTGAATAATAAGAATTATCAATCGATGTGTCCAGTCGTACGAAACTCCTGGAGAATTCTCATTTTCCGCGCATTTGGGAGCAACTCAATACAATAAGTGGAAAATTGGATTTATCTCCTAAAGGGCTTAAGTAAGACAAAAATTTTGTATAGACCTTTCTTGTAGAGAAAGAGACGAACTTTTGAAAACTTTTTTCTCCATTTTCATCATTTTAGCCCCTAGAGCAAAAAAACCGAAAATCAAAAAGTTTTTCCAATTTTTTTTTAATTTTCCCGGAACTTGGAAGTGCAAAGAATGCATCATTCCATTCTACAGGTTATTACCTACTTAAATCCCGGATATGATCCTTTTATTAATTTTTGCGAGGCTCTTACAATATTTTGCCTTCATTGCCTGTACTAAAACTAGTATGGCGTTTCTACAAAAACAAGGCTATAATTCTAAAAATTTTGCTTAACAGGTCGTAAAAGAGTTTCTTCTTCTCGAGATGAGAGAAATTCTAATGCATTTTCGAGTTCGTCTTCTTATTCTAACCGTAGTCGTCGTTAGTCTTATTTCTGTGCATAATTGAAGGACGCCTTTCTCCACACGTACATGTCCATTGGTGTCAAATCCGGAAACTTTGAAGGTCAGAGGCATGCGCGCTGACAGCTCGTCAGTGAGGTTAACGCTTAGTTAGCAAATTATAAATTGAATGAACATGAATCACACACTAAAAACCAGCAAAACTGTCTGGAATCACGTGGTCGACCGCGTGTCTGCATACATATAAAAATCCTGAGAAACAAATGTCTCACTCTGTTCCAGAGGAAAGGCGGACGTGGTTACGAGGTGAAAGTTTTTGAAATGATGACTAGATATTCTTCTGTCTTCTTTTAGTAACTGGTAGAACTTGATGGTGTTCATGACAATGCAACATAAAGAGGATAAGGTAGAGAAAACTAAAAGGTTATTTCAGTCCATATTGTGATACAAATTTTTATACACAGGTTATTGCGCAAGATCAAAATTTTCGAGAATTTTTGTGAGCTAATAAAATAATTGTTGCGGATAGTGACAAAAATTCCTTACCATTTTTCTCTAGGATAAGAAATGAGAATAAAAAGCGTATCCTCTTCAAAGAATTAGACAATGAACGTTGATACCATCATGGGCATAAAGAACTTTAAATTTTGAAAGACGGAAAATGTAAATAAGCATAGTTAGCGAAACGTCGAGTAATAATTTTCGAATATAATGTTCGATGTTTGTGGAAACTACTTTAAAGGCAACAAATGGGTAAAGTTACACACATCTCTTGGCCTCCAAGATTCCCCTGATTTCTTTCTGTGAGGCTATTATATAAAAGTAAAGAGTATGTTTATAGACACACAATCAACTGGGGAATTTTTTTGTATTTACAATTTTCCAGGTTCTTCGTTGCAACTTTTGAAGGTACTGATCATTTGCAGCTCTGCTTAGAGTCACTCAATAATACTAGGATTGCCATTACTTCAGAATAACTCTTGTCATCTACAAATACACCAAGAAGTGTTGGATTAATTATGAATTTACATGTCATGCCGGGGCTATCCTAAAATCAGTGATAATTCGGAAGCAAAACAAAGCTTTTAACCGTGTAGACCAAACCAATTTATACAATAAGCAAGCAGAAGAAAGTTTGTTTTGCTCATTTGCAGATATTGTACAATTTGTTGTTCACAGTATCCACAGTCTCCGCAAGTGAACCTAGACCAAACTTTCACCTGCGGAAGACAAGAGTCAGCTTAGCCCATTCATTCAGAGAAATTATTGTGTAAGACTGTGACTAAACTCACCTTTGTTAATTTTAATATTATTTGATATAACATTAGATATTAATATACAGGATGTTTGGTATGGCGATGTCAACCTGGAGCAGGGTGATAGAGGTGACAGTTGGCTTCTATATGAACCAAAAATATCTATATGAAAAATTCTACTGTTTTTACTACCCTCGCATACCCAAGGGAAGTATTATATTCGAGAAAAAATCACCCTCCGAGATTTTTTCGGATTCTGACGTTTCAGATCACGGAGATTACGAAAATATAGGTTTTTCAATTCCGTCTGTCTGTCTGTCTGTCTGTTGGTGCATTAACTAAAAAACTACTTGACAGAGAGCAGTCAAACTTGGTAGGTAGTTGACCCTACTGACAGCGAAGAAATGGTGAAATTTTCACTGGAAAATATACAGGGTGGACCGTCTAAACGGAATAAATAGTGAAAAAAATTATTTTTTTTTGCTCAAATTTAAAATTTTCACGTTTCATGACACGCTAATCCTATTTCGGGAAAAAAATTTTTGAAAATTTTTGAAAATTTTTTTCACCAACATTTTTGAAAAATTTTTTACTACTAAAATAGTTGAAAAAATTTTTTTTCTTTCTTCAGATTTAAAATTTCCACGTTTCATAGCATTCTAAGCCTAATTAAAAAAAAAAAAATTTTTGAAATTTTTTTTACCAACATTTTTGAAAAAAATTTTACCACTAAAATAGATGGAATTTTTTTTCTATTTCTTCAAATTTAAAATTTCCACGTTTCATAGCGTTCTAAATCTATTTAAAAGGAAATTTAGAATTTTTTTTTACTATTTTTAAAAAATTTTACCACTAAGATAGAATTTTTTTTCTTTGTTCAGATTTAAACTATCCACGTTTCCATGGCATTCTAAAACTATTCAAACAAATTTAAAAATGTTTTTGAAATATTAAAGAAAAAATTTGAAAACATTTTTAATCTATACAGGGTGATTCACGTAGGCCATTCATTAGAAATATTTCAACTTGCAGTTGGATTAGAAACTAGAAATTTGGTATGCGGCCATAATCGATCATGCCCGTTCTATCTAAAATATTTTCAGTCCTCCAACTATACAGGGTGTGCCAAGAATTGGTACCAACTTTCTTATTTTAAATGGAAACCTATATTTTTCTTTACATGGTTCGATTGGTCTTCTAATTCTGAGTTTAGAGAACCTAAGTTATGTTAACTTATCTATTACAGTTTTTGACATATGTCCAATTTTTTGAAAAAAATTGCCGCTGTAGTAGTTTACGAACAAATTTGTATCTCGCAAACCTTTCAAAATTATGAAACCAAATTTGTGAAGCAGTTAGCTGGAAGTCCAGGCTAACTTTTGATGTCCCATCGGTGGTCCCATTTTGTACCATATGGGCGCAGTCGATTTTCAAATGTCGCAATCAAAAATTGTCAAAAAGTCAATTTTTTCAAATGGCACCTACTATTTTTTGTACACCATTCGAAAGAAAATTGAATTTTAGGGTGAGTTACCTAAGCATTCCCTATACCTAACTTCACCCCATATCGAGTTATTCAATAAAAATCAAGAAATACCTTATCTTGCCGAGAGATTCCTTACTTCATCAAATATGCCATGGAAACAAAAGACAGTTGTAATAATTTTTAAAGAAAAATATGGATTCTTATTTAATTACACACAACACCAACAAATTATTATTAACGAACAAGAACAATGTTGACGAAATTCTGACGTAAATGTTCAATGTGACCACCATATTTTTGTTCAAATATTCTATTATTCTACTTTCAACAGATTGCGTAGCACATCTTTGCGCCTACCATTTCTGACGCCAGAAATCAATGCAAAATTGAATTTTAGGGCCACTTTCATTGTGTATGTCTATCTACAGTCGTTTTTGAGTTTTTGGCATTTTTTGAAAAAAATATTGTTTTTTTTTCTCAAGGCTTTGGAAACAATCATTTCATTTTAATTTTTATTCAAAAATCGTATTGCAATAATAAATAATAACAACAAAATAACAACAAATAAACAGATTAACAAAATAATTATTTCAATACAAATGCTCAATGTGTGCACCGTTCTCACCGACAGAATTTCGTCAACATTGTTCTTGTTCGTTAATAATAATTTGTTGGCGTTGTGTGTAATTAAATAAGAATCCATATTTTTCTTTAAAAATTATTACAACTGTCTTTTGTTTCCATGGCATACTTGATGAAGTAAGGAATCTCTCGGCAAGATCAGGTATTTCTTGATTTTTATTGAAGAACTCGATATGGGGTGAAGTTAGGTATAGGGAATGCTTAAGTAACTCACCCTAAAATTCAATTTTCTTTCGAATGGTGTAAAAAAAAATAGTAGGTGCCATTTGAAAAAATTGACTTTTTGACAATTTTTGATTGCGACATTTGAAAATCGACTGCGCCCATATGGTACAAAATGGGAGTACCGATGTGACATCAAAAGTTAGCCTGGACTTCCAGCTAACTGCTTCACAAATTTTGTTTCATAATTTTTAAAGGTTTGCGAGATACAAATTTGTTCGTAAACTACTACAGCGGCAATTTTTTTCAAAAAATTGGACATATGTCAAAAATTGTAATAGATAAGTTAACATAACTTAGGTTCTCTAAACTCAGAATTAGAAGAGCAATCGAACCATGTAAAGAAAAATATAGGTTTCTATTTAAAATAAGAAAGTTGGTACCAATTTTTAGCACACCCTGTATAGTTGGAGGACTGAAAATATTTTAGATAGAACGGGCATGATCGATTATGGCTGCATACCAAATTTCAAGTTTTTAATCCAACTGCAAGTTGAAAAACTTCTAATGAATGGCCTACGTGAATCACCCTGTATATCACTACTATAGAATAGACGAAAACATTTTTTTTGCTGAAATTTAAAATGTCCATGTTTCATGACATTCCAAACCAATTTCGGAAAAAAATTTTTGCAACATTTTGTTACCAGTTTGGAAAAAAATTTAACACTAGAACAGATGGAAACTTTTTTTGCTCAAATTTAAAACTTTCACGTTTCGTGACATTCTAAACCTATTTCAGAAAAAAAAAAATTGAAAATTTTTTTCACCAACATATTTTAGTGTTTACCACTAAAATAGATCGAATTTTTTTTTTGCTCAAATTTAAAATTTTCACGTTTCATAGCATTCTAAACCTATTTTAAAAAAATACATAATTTTTAAATTTTAAACTGTTTTTACCACTACTATAGAATAGAAGGAAACTTTCCTTTTTGCTCTAATTTAAAATTTCTACGTTTGACATTTTAAACCTATTTTAGAAGAAATTTTTTTTACTAACATTTTTGAAAAATTTAAAAAAAATTAATTTCTTTAACCACCACTATACTTCCACTCCATTACGTGAATGTTGGATTGAAAATGTGACAGATGGCAATAATATCTGGCATATGCACCTATTATACTTTTATAGGTACAGGGTGGTCATCCCAAGAAATAATTCAGTCATGGTGGACATTTGTAAAGGTATTTGCGCAAGCCTGCCATATGTGGCACCTGTTATTTAGTATTGAACTTTTGCTGTTGGATGAGCATCTGTATATTTTTTTGACCAAAACTTATCAAGTTTTCTTTGTAATAATAGCAATAACTATATTCCGATTATTATTCCCAATGTGATTTCGTAATTATTAATTTTTTAGAGTGACCGCCATGCACAAATAACGAGGGAAGTTCTGTGTAAATACCTTTACCGATTTCTTTATTATGCCGATTTTGTACTTTTTAAAAAGAATCTCCTTTTTCATAATTTTTGTAAGTATTACGAACTCAATTAAAGTTTTGATGTTCTGAAATTTTTTTTATTATACGAAATACATACACTTAATACAACAAAAAATTTTACCATTTTGTCGCCTATAAAAAAAAATCGGTAAAGGTATTTACACAGAACTTCCCTCGTTCATGGCAGTCTCTCTAAAAAAATAATAATTACGAAATGACATTGAGAATAATAATCGGAGTAGAGTTATTGCTATTATTACAAAGAAAACTTGATAAGTTTTGGTCAAAAAAATATACAGATTGCTCATCCAACAGCAAAAGTTCAATACTAAATAGCAGGTGCCACATATGGCAGGCTTGCGCAAATACCTTTACAAATGTCCACCATGACTGAATTATTTCTTGGGATGACCACCCTGTACATTTTTCAATAAAAGTATAATAGGTGCATATGCCAGATGTTATTGCCATCTGTCACATTTTCAATCCAACATTCACGTAATGGAGTGGAAGTATAGTGGTGGTTAAAAAATTTCATTTTTTAAAAATTTTTCAAAAGATGGTAAAATAATTTTCAAATTTTTTGCTTCTGAAATAGGTTTAAAATGTCAAAGGTAGAAATTTTAAATTAGAGCAAAAAGGAAAGTTTCCTTCTGTTCTATAGTAGGTAGTGATAAAAAAAGTTTAAAAATTAAAAATGATGTATTTTTAAAATAGGTTTAGAATGCTATGAAACGTGAAAATTTTAAATTTGAGCAAATAAAAAAAAATTCGATCTATTTTAGTGGTAAAAACTTTTTGAAAAATGTTGGTGAAAAAAATTTTCAAAATTTTTTTTCTGAAATACCTAGGTTTAGAATGTCATTTAAATTTGAGCATTCTGGTGTTAAATTTTTTTCCAAACTGGTAACAAAATGTTGCAAATTTTTTTTTCCGAAATTGGTTTGGAATATCATGAAACGTGGAAATTTTAAATTTGAGCAAAAAAAATTTTTTTCGTCTGTTCTATAGTAGTGATACATAAATGGATTAAAACTGTTTTCAAATTTTTTAAAAAATTCTTCAAAAACATTTTAAAATTTGTTTGAATAGTTTTAGAATGCCATGGAAACGTGGATAGTTAAAATCTGAACAAAGAAAGAAAAATTCTATCTTAGTGATAAAATTTCAAAAAACTTTTTTTTTTAATCAGGCTTAGAATGCCATGAAACGTGAAAATTTTAAATTTGAAGAAAGAAAAAAAAATCATTTTAGTAGTAAAATTTTAAAAATTTTTTCAAAAATATTGGTGAAAAAAATGTTCAAAAATTTTTTTTTCCTGAAATAGGTTAAGCGTGTCATGAAACGTAGAAATTTTAAATTTGAGCAAAAACAAATTTTTTTCATCTTGGTAAAAATTTTTTCAAAAATGTTTGAAAAAAATTTTCAAAAATTTTTTTTTTCTGAAATAGGTTTAGCGCGTCATGAAACGTGGAAATTTTAAATTTGAGCAAAAAAAATTTTTTTTCAACTTGGTAAAATTTTTTTCAAAAATGTTGAAAAAAATTTTCAAATTTTTTTTTTTCCTGAAATAGGTTTAGCGCGTCATGAAACGTGGAAATTTTAAATTTGAGCAAAAAAAAATTTTTTTCATCTTGGTAAAAATTTTTTTAAAAATGTTTGAAAAAAATTTTCAAAAAATTTTTTTTCCTGAAACAGGTTTAGCGCGTCATGAAACGTGGAAATTTTAAATTTGAGCAAAAAAAAATTTTTTTCACTATTTATTCCGTTTAGACGGTCCACCCTGTATATTTTTCAGTGAAAATTCTACCAGTTCTTCGCTGACAGTAGGGTTAACTACCTACCAAATTTGACTGCTCTCCGTCAAGTAGTTTTTTAGTAAATACACCAACAGACAGACAGACAGACAGACAGACAGACAGACAGACCGACAGACAGACAGACAGACAAACTGACGGAATTGAAAAACCTATATTTTCGGAATCTACGTGTTCTGAAACGTCAGAATCCGAAAAAATCTCGGAGGGTGATTTTTTCTCGAATACAATACTTCCCTTCGGTATGCGAGGGAAGTAAAAATCGGTAAAGGTATTTACACAGAACTTCCCTCGTTATTTGTGCATGGCAGTCACTCTAAAAAATTAATAATTACGAAATGACATTGAGAATAATAATCGGAATATAGTTATTGCTATTATTACAAAGAAAACTTGATAAGATTGGTCAATAAAATATACAGATTGCTTATCCAACAGCAAAAGCTCAATACTAAATAGCAGGTGCCACATATGGCAGGCTTGTGCAAATACCTTTACGAATGTCCACCATGACTGAAATATTTCTTGGGATGACCACCCTGTATATTTTTCAATAAAAGTATAATAGGTGCATATGCCAGATATTATTGCCATCTGTCACATTTTCAATCCAACATTCACGTAATAGAGTGGAAGTATAGTGGTGGTTAAAACATTTCATTTTTTTTTAAATTTTTCAAAAGATGTTGGTAAAATAATTTTCAAATTTGTTTCTTCTGAAATAGGTTTAAAATGTCAAACGTAGAAATTTTAAATTTGAGCAAAAAGGAAAGTTTTCTTCTATTCTATAGTAGTGCTAAAGAGTTTAAAAATAAAAAATTATATATTTTTTAAAATAGGTTTAGAATGCTATGAAACGTGAAAATTTTAAATTTGAGCAAATAAAAAAATCGATCTATTTTAGTGGTAAAAAATTTTTTGAAAAATGTTGGTGAAAAAATTTTTTTTTCTGAAATAACTAGATTTAGAATTGTCTGTAATTGTTTATTTGTGGCATATTCAGATTTTCTTACTTTTTATTGGGTATTTTGCCACTGAAAAATATTTAAAAATTTTAATGAAAAAACCTCTGCGCCAAACGTTTAGAATGTCATGAAACGTGGAACTTTTATATTTGAGCATTCTGGTGTTAATTTTTTTCCAAACTGGTAACAAAATGTTGCATTTTTTTTCCGAAATTGGTTTGGAATATCATGAAACGTGGAAATTTTAAATTTGAGCAAAAAAAATTTTTCGTCTGTTCTATAGTAGTGATACATAAATGGATTAAAAATGTTTTCAATTTTTTTTAAAACATTTTCTTCTTCTTAGTGGTAAAATTTTTTAAAAATAGTAAACAAAATTTCTAATTTTTCTTTTAAATAGGTTTAGAACGCTATGAAACGTGGAAATTTGAAATTTGAAGAAATAAAAAAAATTCCATCTATTTTAGTGGTAAACAAATTTTCAAAAATGGTAAAAAAAATTTCAAATAATTTTATTTTTAATCAGGCTTAGAATTCCATGAAACGTGGAAATTTTAAATTTGAAGAAAGAAAAAAAAAATTTCATTTTAGAAGTAAAAAATTTTTCAAAAATATTGGTGAAAAAAAAATTCGAAATTTATTTTCCTGAAAAAGGTTAAGCGTGTCATGAAACGTAGAAATTTTAAATTTGAGCAAAAAAAAATTTTTTTCATCTTGGTAAAAATTTTTTCAAAAATGTTGGTGAACAAATTTTCAATTTTTTTTTTTCTGAAATAGGTTAAGCGCGTCAATTTTAAATTTGAACAAAAAAAATTTTTTTTCACTATTTATTCCGTTTAGACGGTCCACCCTGTATATTTTCCAGTGAAATTTCTACCATTTCTTCGCTGACAGTAGCGTCAACTACCTACCAAATTTGACTGCTCTCCGTCAAGTAGTTTTTTAGTAAATGCACCAACAGACAGACAGACAGACAGCCAAACAGACAGACAGACTGACTGACGGAATTGAAAAACCTATATTTTCGTAATCTACGTGTTCTGAAACGCCAGAATCCGAAAAAATCTCGGAGGGTGATTTTTTCTCGAATACAATACTTCCCTTCGGTATGCGAGGGAAGTAATAAAACGATATTTATTGATTTATTGATTGATTTGCAGGAGTAAGGTGGGCATTGCTGCCGCTTCCGGGCATCCATGGAGGTTCGTTCCAACACGCAGCTTGGTCGTCCGTCGAACATGCCTAACGGACGGCCAAACCGTGTGCCGGAACCAAATTTCGAATGTTTTATATACCGCCGGACCGGCCATATACGCCTGGTTGGACATTGAACATGCTTGTTGTCAGCAGCGAGAGCCGCAAGAGGCATGGGGTGGGAATATGGGATGGGGATGGGAAATGTAGGTGTTTGTGAGATGCTTCTTTTAAGTTTCCATGCTTCTATTAAATTTCCATCTGTCATCATCCGAAAACAGCATTCTTTTATTTAAACCAAATCTTTCCACTACATGGATTTAATCCAAAATGTATTACTACATTTCTTGCAATCTTTACAAGTTCCAACAAAAACATTGCTATAGTAAAACTATTCCTTTGTAGTCAATGTAGACCCATAATTTTATTCCACTACTATTAATTTTGTTTTAGTTGAAATAGAACCGTACATATAATGGTTGAACTGAGAACCTTCCGCTTTTTAATATTTTTAAAAATGGGTAAAAAGAAGTTTCTACTTTCTAGGAATAAATCAGCAAAACAATTTTATTAAGTCTAATTTGATAATAGTCTCCTGTTTCTATGTCATCCAGTAGCACTAGACCAGACTAAATAAAATTTTGATGATATTTGTAATGATCTCACTTTGATCTATTTCCGTTTTGTTTACATCAATAAATGGTTCCATATTTTCAGTCGTATATTCGATTGTAAAAACAAGAAAAGTGGGACAGGAAATACCACGAACATACAAACACAGATGCGATTTGTTTTATTAGCTAATTAATACTTTTTGCCCATTATTTCAGAAGCGATAAAATGTTTCGATTTAATTTATCATAACGATATGTACAGTTATTAATGATTCACTAATTTCTTGATAAACCGACCCATTTTTAAGCCATTTGCGTTGAATTTTGCATTACATATAGGTACATAAATTAACAGTTTCCCGAAAAACATAGGTAGATAGATTATATTACATCGTGATATCAGAAATTATCTTGATCTAAGATGGTCATGGACTTGAAAACTGCTGTCTTAGCTTATGTCATCGTTTTGTACTGAATAATCATTGTTTGATCGTCAAAACTCCACTAGCAAAGATCCAACAAACGTCTCAGAAGTACGGAAGAGCCAAAGGAATTAAAGCGCCGCTTTTATTTTTGTGTCAATCTTGACTTATTATTTTAAA
Source organism: Stenurella melanura (assembly GCA_963583905.1). NCBI lineage: Eukaryota > Metazoa > Arthropoda > Insecta > Coleoptera > Cerambycidae > Stenurella > Stenurella melanura. The sequence continues at coordinate 117,926,320 of OY757316.1, read as the reverse complement.
ATCTTGACTTTTTGTTTTAAGATCTTGACTTTTATCAGAAAATTTTGGCATTATCTCAAGATCTTGACTTACTATTTTAAATACTTGACTTTTTATTTTAAGATCTTGACTTATTATTTTAAAATCTTGACTTTTCATTTTGAAATCTTGACTTTTCATCTCAAGATCTTGACTTATTATTTTAAGATCTTGACTTTTTGTTTTAAGATCTTGACTTTATCTCAAAATCTTGACTTATTATTTTAAAATCTTGACTTTGTATTTTAAGATCTTGGCTTTTTATCTCAAGATCTTGACTTATTATTTTAAGATCTTGACTTATTATCTCAAGATCTTGACTTTTTATTTCAAGATATTGACTTATTACCTCAAGATCTTGACTTATTATTTTAAAATCTTGACCTTTTATTTTAAGATCTTGACTTATTATTTTAAGATCTGGAGTTTTTATTTTAAGATCTTACTTTTTATCAGAAAATTTTGACTTATTATCTCAAGATCTTTACTTTTTATCTCAAGATCTTGACTTATTGTCTCAATATCTTGACTTATTATTTTAAAATCTTGACTTTTTATTTTAAGATCTTGATTTATTATTTTAAGATCTTGACTTTCTATCAGAAAATCTTGACTATATCTCAAGATCTTGACTTTTTATCTCAAGATCTTGACTTATTATCTCAATATCTTGACTTATTATTTTAAAATCTTGACTTTTTATTTTAAGATCTTGACTTTTTATTTTAAGATCTTGAGTTTTTGTTTTAAGATCTTGACTTTTCATTTTAATATCTTGACTTTTTATTAGAAAATCTTGACTATTTATCAGGAAATCTTGATTTATTATCTCAAGATCTTGACTTTATCTCAAGATCTTGACTTATTATTTTAAAATCTTGACTTTTTATTTTAAGATCTTGACTTTTTATTTCAAGATCTTGACTTATTATTTTACGATCTTGACTTTTTATCAGAAAATCTTGACTTATTATCTCAAGATCTTGACTTTTTATTTCAAGATCTTGACTTATTACCTCAAGATCTTGACTTATTATTTTAAAATCTTCACTTTTTATTTTAAGATCTTGACTTTTTATTTTAGGATCTTGAGTTTTTGTTTTAAGATCTTGACTTTTCATTTTAATATCTTGACTTTTTATCAGAAAATCTTGATTTATTATACCCAGATCTTGACCTTTATCTCAAGATCTTGACTTATTATTTTAAAATCTTGACTTTGTATTTTAAGATCTTGACTTTTTATCTCAAGATCTTGACTTATTATCTTAAGATCTTGACTTATTATCTCAAGATCTTGACTTTTTATTTCAAGATTTTGACTTATTACCTCAAGATCTTGACTTATTATTTTAAAATCTTGACCTTTTATTTTAAGATCTGGAGTTTTTATTTTAAGATCTTACTTTTTATCAGAAAATTTTGACTTATTGTCTCAAGATCTTTACTTTTTATCTCAAGATCTTGACTTATTGTCTCAATATCTTGACTTATTATTTTAAAATCTTGACCTTTTATTTTAAGTTCTTGATTTAATACTTTAAGATCTTGACATTATCTCAAGATCTTGACTTTTTATCTCAAGATCTTGACTTATTATCTCAATATCTTGACTTATTATTTTAAAATTCTGACTTTTTATTATAAGATCTTGACTAATTATTTTAAGACCTTGATTTTTGTTTCAAGATCTTCACTTTTTATCAGAAAATCTTGAGTTATTATCTCAAGATCTTGACTTTTTGTCTCAAGATCTGGACTTATTATTTCAAGATCTTGATTTGTTATCTCAAAATCTTGACTTCTTATCTAATGATCTTGAGTTTCTATCTCAAGATCATGACTTTCTATCTTAAGATTTTAAGTTGCATTTGACAGTTATTATTTAATATATTCCCAGTTCATATTTTTTCACAAATTCAGGTTTAATTTGACGGCAGAAATAATATTTTCCTTCTTTTTCCTATAATAATTTCATTCTTTCATGTGATTTCTTTAGGTTAGGTTAGGTTGATTTTTCTATCTTATTTCTGATCTAATTGTTAATAATTTTTTCCACAAAATAACATAAAATATTTCAATTTCTAGACTTACGGAACACCAGTAAAAATTGTAGTATTCCGCATTGCGGAGCACTACCTCGGCCTATAAAATAACAAACTGCAAAATTAAAAAAAAAAACATCGCACGAGGCATCAAGATCTTGAGATAAAAAGTCATGATCTTGAAATAATAAATCAAGAACTTGAGACAAAAAGGCAAGATCTTGACATAAAAAGTCAAGATCTTGAAATAAGAACTCAAGATCTTGAGAAAAAAAACTCAAGATCTTGAGATAAAAACTTAAGATCTCGAGATAAAACGTCAAGATCTTGAGATAAAAACTCAAGATCTCGAGATAAAATGTCAAGATCTTGAGATAAAAAGGCAAGATTTTGAGATAAATGTCAAGATTGACACAAAATAATAGCGACGCGTTGACCCCTTAGCTCTTCCGTACAGAAGTTCTATGCTTCCAAACATCCAAACAACTGAGATAAGTCGCCACCAACGCACATTTTAGCTCGATAGAAAAAGAAAGGTTTCCAAATAAACTAAAAACGGATAAAATTATTCCTATTTTTAAAAAGGGAAACAAACTTCTAGTGGAAACTATAGACCAATTTTACTACTCTCCTCATTTTCTAAAAACTAGTTTCGAAAAGGCTAACATCATTTTTGATCAAGTCACATATTTAGTCTTCCCAACAATTTGGATTCCGACAGGGATTGTCCACATCTGACGTAATTATATGTTATCTGGATAAGTTATATGAGGGTTTAAATAGTGGTAATAATGCACTTGACGTATTTCTGGAGTGTTGTGGTTTGCGGAGTCGGACTTTATCTTGGTTTAGGAGGTACTTAAAGGACAGATACCATACAGTTGAAATTAATAGTCACCAATCACCGATCTTAGAGACATCAATGGATATACCACAAGGGTCTGTTGTAGGCCCGTTGCTTTTTCTCATATACATCAATGATTTAAATGCATTCTTAAACTTCGATAAAATAGTTATGTTTGCGGATGATAACAGTATTTCGGGATTTGCGTCTAATACAGTAATATTGCAAAAGAAATCGCAGAAACTAATTCCAACCTATTTGAATGGTTTAATGGAAATAAATTATATATAGATCGAGAAAAGAAAATTTTCCATAACCCCTCAGTTAAATAATGAGAACTTGCTAATAAAGTTTATTAATAAAAATATTCAGCAAAATTCGTCCCGTATATTCTTTAGTCAATGTATTAATCACATTAATCATAATTCTATGTTCCAATATTACTAGATTATGCTGTATGTTAAGGCATCTACGAATTTGTTAATAAATTCCTTTAAAATGGTTTTATTACGCTCAAATCCAGTCGATCAGCTTGGTCTGTTGGGGAGCACAAAGCTGACATGACTAAAGTGTTTATTTTACGAAAGAGATAAATTAGTTGTGTCCTTTTTGGCATTTTAATTCTAAAGGAAAAGGTACAGGGTCAATTGACTTCGTTTTTGTTGCAAAGGGTTCAGAAAGGCATTTAGAGAAAACGGTACCTTCTATTTTTTGGCGGAATTGTTTGGTTTCATTTTTGTTCAATAATTGGCCAATATTAATGGCCAATTTAATTAAATTACTTAATTGAATTTGTTATCATACACAATATGCCATAGAATTAGACGAAAATGGTTACTCGGAAGTTTTTGGAATCACAAATCCAATTTGAGAAATTCAAAATGGCGGACCGGAAATCGGGCCATTTTTCAGAAAAAATGAGAATGGAAGTGGGAATTCAGGGGGTTTTCGTTATCACGGATAACGGAGCTGATGTCCAATTATCATCAAAATGGAGGACCGGAAGTCGTATATTTTTCAGGAAATACTCATATTTTTCATAATTTCAGCCCCAAAAAGTAAAAAATACGAGGTTTTCCAGACAAATTGACTCAAAAACCCCCGAGTACCACTTTCAGCCCCAAAACGAAAAAAATACGGCTTTTTCCTGATAGATTGACTCTACTTCCGGTCCGCCACTTAGACCTCGGATTCGTAATTAACGACCTCGAAGACCTCCGAGCACACATTTTCAAGGCCAAGATAACCATTCTCATTCCTTCTGGAAAATGGCCCCATTTCCGGTCCGCCATTTTGAATTTTCCAAATTTCAAATTAATGATCAGCGACCCCTAAAACCCTCGAATAACCATCTGCACGCTGCTGCACTTCCGATAGCATTTTAACAAAATTCAGTCGTCATAACCACACAATTTTAATTTCAAACTTTTTTCTATAGGTAATAATAGCGATGATAAGGGGTGGGTAATTTATAATGAATAACCCTTTACCTGCTCATTCAATATTCAATTTTTTTTTGTCGTGACACAACAGCCATTTGTGGCCATGCTTCGGCCTGTGATAGTCAAGTCCGCCAAGTAAGAGAAACCGCTTCAAAGCAAAGCGTCACCCGTATATCCCACCACCTCGTCACTGCTCGATATCAATACGAAATAAACAAATCTGTAATAAACAAAATAATTAATTTTTATACCCAGGTGCCTCCTAGAAGACGACGGCCACTGACCTTGCCGGCCAGACTTTCGCATTGCCGAAATGAACGAATAAATATTGCACAACGTGTGGGTGAGGGGCGAGGGTTTGGTGGTTGAAGAGCAACGCCCTTATGGCATGGGCGGGTGTGGGACGAGGGCAAACACAGGCGAAAATTAGTAATTGGAAACATGGAAATGTTTTTCGTTTATATTGTTTACGTATTATGTATATTTTGTTTGTGCCTAGATATAGAGAAATACTGATTCGGAAAGGTTATACAAACATGATACCTACAGCTACATGTACACGTGTAGTTCACTACATACAGGGTGTAATTAGTTTCATGTCATTAAAAAAAAACTGGTAATAGGGACCGACTAGACAAACAAAAAACCTATATGACTTTTTTCTCTAGGAGCACTTTAAAAAAAACTGACCTAGGTTTAAAATTAGAGTGTTAAGGTAGAAAAAATTTGAGAACCACTGTTTCTCAGGGTCAATGGATGTTGTAGTTCCTAATATTAGAAGAAGAAGAAGTGCGGCACTTTGATGGGATTACTTCTACCGAACTTTTTATACCAATAATTATGAAAATGTAACTAATTCCTTCTCTTTCGGCACAACGCAAGCAATGCATGACCGCAAGGGGTTTAAATAGAATTTGTTTACATATGCCTTTTAATTTGGAACAAAGTTATTGTAGCTTTTATTGTCGTTTATAAGAATTTATAAAATTTAAAAGTGGTTTATTAACATTTGTAACATTGTGTTAAAAGCTTAAACAAAGTAGTAATTATTTTATGAAATTGGAAAACGAACAGTTAGACGTCGAGATACGATAATAGAAAATAGTTGTGTATTTTAAGTTAGGAAAAAATCTGATTTTTTTAACGAATTGAGCGCATAATTTTTCCCAATCAGGTATCGAAAACTAAAAATCTAGTCTTTGGCCTCTATGAAAATCAATGTAAACAACAATAAACAGATCAAAACAAGATAGCGAATACTAATAATAATAATAATCATACCTTTAATGCCCAATAGGTAATACCCAATAACTGAACAATTCTTTTGAATTTTTCACAAAAATTGTTCGAAATGACCTCCATCTCCACGTATACACATTTCGGCACGTCGAACTAAGGACATACGCACTCCCTTCAACACATTAGCTAAATTAGGATCATTTTTTATGGTTTTATTAAAACACGTTGTTCCAATTGTTCTAAAGTGTCAATTGGATCACGGTAAACTAGAAATTTAAAATGCCCCCAAAAATAAAAGTTCATCGGATTTAAGTCGGGCGATCTAGAAGACCATGGCACTGGTCCGCCACGTCCAATCCATTGTCGAGGAAACTTTCTATTCAAAATATTTCGAACAGCCAGACTAAAATGGACTGGCGCGCCATCGTAAAAATACCACATTCTTCTGCGCGTAGCCAAGGGTACATCTTCCAGCAAATTTGTCAATGTTTGTTGCAAAAAGTTTAAGTATACATCACCATTTAATCTAGCGGGTAATTGTATAGGTCCAATTATTTCATTGCCGCAAATTCCTACAAATTCCTACAAATTAAGACCGAACCGTCGTTGAAAATGCGCCCTTCTTATTACACTTGGATTTTCGTCTTTGAGTTATAGAACGACTATCAAATTTAACTAACAAACTATAATCAGTTTTCCTAGTTGAATATAATATTAATTCTGTTCTAGGGTACTTCAAGCTAAACCTAGAGATGTACAAGAATTATGCATACAGTGGCATTGGCTTAATAGCTTAGTTCATCAGTACAGTTGGAATTAATAGCAACATTAGTATCGTCTACAAAATGAGATATAAGTACATTTTCTAAATTACATCCCATATGGATTATGAATATAATGAATAATAACGGCCCTAAAATACTACCCTGCGGCACCCCAGTAGAGATCGCAAGAGGACTTGATGAAGAGGTGTTGCCAGTGCTATTTATTGCAACACACTGGGTTCTTCCGGTAAGATATGTCTTAATCCATCTAACGAACCAAGAATATATGGTTAGTCGTGTCAAAATCACGGCTTACGTAAAAAAGCAAACAGGCAGTTTTCGATTTTCTTTCGAAATTGTCCAACACATAATTATAAAGAGACAAGACGGGATCTTTAGAAAAACCAAATTGATAAGGAGATAGCACTTTCGTTATAAAATCAGTCAATCGCAGGTGGTACGATTTTTCAAAGGCTTTAGAAAAAACCGAAAGAAGTGCAATTCCTCTATAATTACAAATTAGACATTTATTATCCTTTTTATGTACTGGTTGCAACCACAATTTCTCAGCTGGGTGCTGAGGAAGCTATGAAAGAGTAGCAACCGGTTAGCTCAGGGCTGGTCGAGGGTCACTAGGTGGCGAAAAAAGTTATATATTTTTTAGAACAATTATTTGCTTGTCAAATTAACCAAACAAAACTTTAATAAACTACAAAAAATTTGGACGCCAGCGTATTCAGTAAATCACACTCTTGCAAACTTTATTAGGGGGAGAAAACAATCAAAATCAAATATAAAACAAATAATATATTAACATAAGTATAAGCAAAAATTTTACAACACTTTACAAATGATTAAAAATATTTATGGTGAAATTTGATTTTATTAGTTAACAGACAAAAATTTAGTTAAAAAAAATTAAATTTGAAGATTAACAAAAAAATTACAATAAGAAACGATCAACTGGTTTACAATTGTTCTTCTGACCAACAGTTGAATTTTGCACATAAATTTGGGCTACTTAGCTTAGCGGAGACGTGGAATCCCGACGAGGTCTGGTCCTGAAGATGGCCGCGGGTACCCGGGAAGGAGAACGTAATATTCAGGTCCTGACAACGCTGATTTCCAGGAGACGCTGCGTCGGAATGATATCCAATACTTTAAGGATAACTCCAAATATTCAATCTATGCCTTGTGCCTTGCTTCAATGGTGGTTTGGTCCAGGATTTTACATCAATAAGGGGTAATGTAAGGAACCAGTTGATAATAGAAAAAAAGGTCACTGCAAAACCAAACTATTAGCAATTTAACAAAAAACCTGAGTATTGATAAAATTTTACTTCTGAAAATAGATGAATAAGCTACTAATTAATATAATAAATGAAATGAATAAATGAGAAAACTCTACTGTCATGAAATTTTAGCCGTTCACAAAATGGCTGACTGGTTATGACAAAAAATTTGAATAAAGGTAAGAAAATTTAGTACAACCGAATTAGAGCGGAAATATCTGAATTACTATCTGAAAAAAAACTAATACTGTAACAAATATAGCAAAGAAATTATGGGTTTAATCTCCCGAAAAATAAACTAATAAAAAATCTCTTAACCTCTTGTACTAACACGAGGTTAACTAAATGGGACAAACCGACTTTAGGTTTCGACTTTTGATGAGATGAGATTGTCTACACACTATTAAGAAACAAAGATTCTAATTTATCTCTTGAATAATTGCCGAGTTTAATCCTCGTCCACAATAATCTAAATAATGACAAAACACCACAGTATTGTGAGCGACTACATAATACAATACTGCCACGATAATTAATGAGTTAACATGCGTCCAATGGACACGGAAATCGCACAACATGTGCGTCAATAAAAAATAATTATTACGCGGAATATCCTTTAATTAACAAAAATAACTATACAGCAATGTTAACTCAATAATATGACATCATTTAATAATGAAATATATTCAAAATACCATGGGATTAAAGAAATAAACGTGAAAATCCGTTAAAGAATAAGTAAACGATCTTAACTCACCAGCGTCGAAAGCGAAAGTGAAATAGCATGGATGTTTAAAATGGCCTCAGTGATGTTTCTACCGCGTATGCGCACTTGTTGACTTCGCGTCGGCATTACCACTGGTAATTCAAATTTATGTAGCACGGGTGCTTCAACGAAAAAAAAAATTTTTTTTCGTTACGTGGTATAATTAGTGATTTTTTTCTGGCTAACTGGACAAATACGTTATGTAAAAGATAAGTTAATTATAAATGTCAGTGGTTCAATCGCCGTTGTTTTCAGACGTACCTAAGTGCAAAAAAGGAGTAAATTATATTTTGCCATAAAAGCGTATAGTTAGGGTGGTCCTTATTTTCCAACTTTTAAAATTTGATCGTCTCACCCTCTCAAATTATTATGATATAAAAAAAAATATGTACATCAAATTTAGGGTAGCTAGGTCAACCCCTTCCCGTGACTCAAAAGGGGTGAATTTTCCTATGTATTTCTTATGAGTAACAGACATTTTTTCGTAAATTTGCGATAGAATCGTTAAAATATTGTGAAATAAAAATCGCACATAAGTTCCCTCTTCAGAATTGTCGAGAGAATAGAAATCAATAACTATTTTTTAAATTAAACCCTTACAATACCCTTTTATAGGACCTCAAAGTGACCCCGTGAGATCAAAAATAAAGTATCGCGTATTTTTGACGTTCATTATTGTTTTTTTGAGTGTTTTTGGATAAATTATTATTAATTAATCACATCCTAGATTATGTTTATATTTTAATGTTTTTAAAATTGTTTAAACAATTATATTTTACAACAAATTTGCAATATTTCCAGCTTATGTTTCACAATTGTCCAAAGAATACAAATTATTGATTATTTTTCAAATTACAGCCCCATAAGGGCCCCAAAATGATCCCACAGGATCAAAAGTAGAGTATCACATGTTTACTATAATTTATTTGCGATTCTTTTGCGCAAATTATTTTAAGTTAGTCACATTCCAGTTTGTGTTAATATTTTAATGCTCTTCATAATTATAATTTATTTAAACAATTACTGACAATGGAGGAGAATCCTCACAAACCAAGTCGCGAAGTCGCGGCAGAACAGTCAATTAGTCAGTCGACTGTTTTAAAATATTTGAAGAAGAATAAATGACACCCATATAAAGTGAATTTAGTTCAAGAGCTTAACGAAGATGATTTCGACCGAAGAGTAGATTTTTGCGAAACCATGATGGAACAATGTAATATCAATCCACATTTCTTAAGTCAAGTACTTTTATCTGACGAGGCCAACTTCTGTTTAAATGGCACTGTGAATAGGCAAAATTGTCGATATTGGTCACGTGAAAATTCACACTGGATGGTGGAGGCCCATACTCAGTTTCCATAGAAAGTTAACTACAATATTGGGTTCAATTTTTATTCGAGGTTCATTAGATGGTGAAAAATATTTGGAGCTGCTCCAACAAAACATAATTCCAGAACTTGTCGCACTGTATCCAAATGGTGAAAACCCAAATGTACCGAAAAACTCCATATGGTTTCAACAGGATGGCGCACCGCCACATTATTCGGTAATAGTGCGTAATTATTTAAACGAAATTTTCCCACGTAGATGGATTGGTAGACGCGGATCAATAGAATGGCCAGCTAGATCTCCTGAACTAACCGCATTGGATTATTTTTTATGAGGTTACCTTAAATCCAAAGTTTATTTTAATAGATCGAACAATATTGAGGACTTAAAAGACAGAATTCTTAAATTGGAAAAATTGGACCCGAAACAATTATTAACGTTTTGCGAGAATTTCAGTTTCGACTTGGACATTGTCAAGAAGCAAATGGCGCGCAATTTGAATATTTAATCTAATTATTTTTTGCTGTATTCTTAAATTCTTGTATTTTTGTTTTATTACATTGTTATAAGTAGTTAAGATTCTTTTCTCGATAATTTCGTCATGTAATGCTCCCTAGAATTTAACGTACTGTATGCAGAAACATGTGCTCTTTCAAACGACATTTTAAAAAATGGGGGTTGCCATTTAAAAAAAATGGCGATGACGTCATAACTTTTAAAAAATATTTGCAGCACTTTTTTTTAAATAAACAGATTGAGAAATGTATTTAAAAATCGACGGGTCTGAGCGAATTTTTGTCACTTGTTTTGTAACTATTTTAATGAATTTATTCCAACCTTTACGTGCTCACTGTATATATTACCCATAGGTTTACGTAAAGCGGAAGAGTTTATGGTTTCGAATTTACATCATTTGAAAGTTTAAACGTATAGGAACAATTTTTTCGTCGCAATTTGAGAAATTGGTAATATGCTAGTTTGTGAAAACAACCACGATATTAGTGATTTTCTTAATGGGGGAAACTCTATTGCAGGAACGCCTTTTCTCCGCATTTTTAGCAAATCACTAAAATATGTATATCTTCGTTTCTCAGCAACTCTCCTTGTCGAAGACGATAAACAGCAGATTCCCCAATACATTATTCTGCTTATATTTATAATTAATGATCGTATAAGCCTCTATTCAGGGTGAACGTATGGTTAATGGAAGTACGTGCTTTACGGTTTTCCCCATGGCGGCGCCGGAAAATATTGACTGCCCTCACTAGGCCAAGGCTGCGGCCAACTATTGGACTGCCGGAAAACATAAAAAAATCAGTGTTATAAACTTTACGAGATAGAGCGGAATCGGAGCGGTTCCTGTTTAAAAATTTATGTGGTGGTTGCCGCATAAATTTCCTTTTCATAATAAATGTCGATGCACGGAGGGGGGGGGGGCACTGATTTAATAGAAAAGATTATAAAATTGAATGGTGTGTACGATTAAGACATTTAAAATCGTTTAATGTGTGAATAAGTGAATTCTTATCAATATATTATGTCTAAAGTCTGTTTGGAAGTGAAAGAGAGTAGTGAGAGCTCATTAGTAATTAGTAATTTCTTACCATTATGTGTTATGTTATATTGATGAGCTGTACTTTTAGAGAAAGTTTGATCAAAATCCTGTATTGCGACATTTCTACCTGCTGTATCAGCAAATTCAAGCATCATAGCCGGGTTTAGCAGATTTTTCGTAGTGTAATAAAACTATTAATGATTATTATTATTATTATTATGGAAATATCCCACCGAATATTAAAAACTTTAGGAACGCAAATTGTCCGTGGAAACTTTTCAATTACCACTTTATAAAACTTAAAGGGCTTAAACTCTATAAGGGTCACCATTACCACATTATACAGACTGTCTATTTTACGAGGGCCACACCAAATATCTCGCTTAATATCTATTGTAGAAGAATAAAGTTTTAGAAACAGTTATCCCATTTTTTGTGAGCTATATTTCAGTAAAAAGAAATTTGAAATCCATAGCCTACTTTATGAGATATATTACAAAAACCTGAAAAATAGGAAAACCACAAACAGTTATAGCCTCCTTATTTGAGGAGATACGAAAAAAGTTAAAGGAATGAAAGTTGACGGCAAAGACAATAAGAATAATAACGTGTAACAGAAAAATCGAAAAATGCAGTTGGCTTTGACATACGCTATTGTGCAAAAATGAAAAATACATATCTCAAACTAGGCCATGACGCCATTAATTCCGTTATTTTTTTCTCATTCCAACGATATAAAACATGTCACAGAAATTTTAACCGATAGTGTCAATATTTAATATTTTACGAATACCACAATTCATATAATTGAATCGTAACAATCAGCTGTGCCATAATTAGTGAAAAACAATGTATGCAGTTATTAATAAATTTGACAGATTGTCACTGTTGTATGTTGTATGTTGCGTTGTCGAGTTCTAAGACAAATTGTATATCAGTAATTATGGTGTACACCAATAATAACAAATTCGATATGATTAACATTTATTGTCAGTGCAATTTTGACGCTGAGATGGCAGTCACGGTTTACGGAGATAGATTTCCAGATGCTCCGCAGCCAAATCGAACTATGTTTAGGAAGTTAGTTCAAAATCTAAAAACGCACGGTTCATTTTCAAAAAAAGTAGTAAGGCGAGCGCATGTTGCGGATAATGTAAGAAAAGTGAATAGAGTAATGAATTATGTTAACCAAAATGAGGAAACCTCTTTGAGACAAATTCAGAGAAACTGTCGCATAAAAAAAGACAGTGCAGGAAAAATATTGAAAAAAAACGGATTTCGATGCTACAAAATGAGGAAAGTTCAACATTTAAATGAGGGAGATAAGCCAAGGAGAGTAAGATTTTGTAGATGGTTATTAAATAAGAAAAGGAATGACGCGCTGATATGTAGCAAAATTCTTTGGTCGGACGAATCAAATTTTTCTAATAATGGATTTTTCAATAGAAATATGCATTATAAGTGGACACGAGAAAATACACATTGGTGCAGAGAGACTGCTTTCCAAGAAATATTTTCTACAAATGTTTGGTTGGGTCTTTTAGGGACTAAAGTAATTGGACCTTATTTTTATGATGGCAAATTAACCGCTCGTAGATACCTTAATTTCCTGCAAAACGAATTTCAAGATTTTCTTTATGAATTAACAGTGGCAGAAAGATTAAATTATTCATATTTTCAACAAGATGGGCTCCACCTCACACTGCTGTAATATGTACAAATTATTTAAATCAAGTTATGCCAGATAGCTGGATAGGCACCTATGGACCCATTCTATGGCCAGCTCGATCACCAGATATTACTCCCTTGGATTTTTTCGTCTGGGGTTACATTAAAGACAAGGTATTTCAAACTGCTGAAAACAGCTGAAAATATTGAGGACATCAAAACCAGAATTCGAAACGCATGTGAGGCAATTACTCCTGAAATGCTCCAAAATGTAATGCGTGACGTGTCTCGTAGAGCACGTTTATGTGTCAGAATGCATGGTGCACAATTTGAGCATTTGTAGTTAGAAAAATAAATACACACAATTTCTTTTCAATATAGTAGTAGGTTATACATAGTTTTTCGTTTTTTTCTTTGGATGTTCGTTTTGTACTTGTATTTTTATTTATGAGATATTTATTGGTTTGTATTAAATTGTAATAAATAATTACGGAATTATAATTATTATAAAGTGAATTTTTACTATAATGGCACAGCTGATTGTTACGATTCAATTATATGAATTGTGGTATTCGTAAAATATTAAATATTGTCACTATCGGTTAAAATTTCTGTGACATGTTTTATATCGTTGGAATGAGGAAAAAATAACGGAATTAATGGCGTCATGGCCTACTTTGAGATATGTATTTTTCATTTTTGCACAATAGCGTATGTCAAAGCCAACTGCATTTTTCGATTTTTTTGTTACACGTTATTATTTTTATTGTCTTTGCCGTCAACTTTCATTCCTTTAACTTTTTTCGTATCTCCTCAAATAAGGAAGCTATAACCGTTTGTGGTTTTCCTATTTTTCAGGTTTTTGTAATATATCTCATAAAGTAGGCTATGGATTTCAAATTTCTTTTGACTGAAATATAGCTCACAAAAAATGGGATAACTGTTTCTAAAACTTTATTCTTCTACAATAGATATTAAGCGAGATATTTGGTGTGGCCCTCGTAAAATAGACAGTCTGTATATCTCTAATCTAAAAGAAGGGATAGAAGTGTCACTCTTATAAACTTCCTTATAAACTTTAAAGACATAACCTCTTCCTTCTGGCTCTTTCTTTCACCACAAACCTCTTCCTCTTTCTTTAGTTGTTGATGCTGACATTATTATTTTCCTTTCTGCCAATATGAAGGCCTTTTCGAGACATCTGCACCTCGAAAAAATGAAGGCGCCACCGGCCCACCGAAATTACACATTTAAAAATTTCAACTACAAATATTTGTTCTTAATTTCTGATCCCTCGTAAAAAATTGCACTTTTTAACTTACACTGCATACTTATATTTACACAAAATGTAGTATCAGCTGAGTATATTAAATTTTAATCTATTGTTCAACAGTTTTCTTAAAAGTGTCAGTATGGCGTCTACTGACAGGATCGAAAATGCGGCATCCATATTAAAAATACCAAAAGCACTCTATAAAACTAATAAGATATTTCTGGGATTCTTACCAAAACTTCTGTGTCTCTATGAAACCAAGAATGTGATTATGTGAAGTTATATTTTCCCCGGACATTTTAGGGGCGGACTTGAGTAATTCTATTACAAGTTTATACTTATCAAAATTCAATTAATATATACGAAAACACTGCAATACAATGGTTTGGACAGACGACGGAATCAAAAATGAAGAATAATGGAGTCAAACAAGGATGTTCCCTACCCCCCGACTATTCACCACAGTCCTGGACCAAGTGATAGAAAGCACAATAAAGGAGAATCAGAATTTCAATGGAAACGATGGAACGCTAAAGCCCCCCATCGTACTTGCATACCCCGACGATATACTCATGATCGTCGAGGAAGAACAAGACATCGTTAAATTTCTAAGAAACATGACACCACATTCCTCTGGGATGAAAATAAACTTCAAGAAGAGCCTAATAATGGTCCGAGACCCATTGACAAAAACAAGTCCAACAAGTGGGGAAGAATACAAAATAGGCGACTACACCCTGAGAACCACGAATAGAATGAAATACCTAGGAACATACCTAACGAATCAACTAAAAAGGAGGGAAACAGTAAGGGAAAGAATCAAAACAGCCTACAGAGTCACAAGAGCTCTACTACCCTTCATTGACGACAATAAACCACCATGGTGCCTAACCAAAAAGATATACACGACCATCATAATGCCTACGATGATATATGGATTCAAAAACGCAGCATCGACAAAGGCCAACAGAAAAAACCAGAGAAGAGCTGAAAGGGACATTATCCAACTGCTAGCAAAAACAGGATAACCACAAAAACGACAGAAAACGTTAACATTACTAGAGGGAAGAACAATAATCAAAAGAATAGAATCATACGCAATGAAATACTGGGGACACGTCCAAAGACGAGACACGACACACCTACTAAAGAAAGCGCGGCGACTGAATAGCAACAAACTGAAAATACTGAGGCGATGCTACACATGGATAACAACAATCGAGAGGATTATGAATAAGCTAGGAAAGGATTATACACACTGGGAAAAATTGGCACAACAAGAAACGGAATACAATAACGAAATATCAAGGATATACACACTGTCAGACTCAGAAACAGAAAACTCAGCAGAAGTAGAATAGGAGAGAAGATGATCACAGACAGAAACTAAGACGAAGCATATCACAAAAACCTGAAATTAAAAAGAAGCACGAAAACCTAAAAGAAGCATCTCACAAACGCCTACACTTTCCATCCGATGAAGACAGAAGGAAAACAAGAAGAAACATCTCACAAACACCTACACGCTCCATCCTATACTCCTACCCCATGCGTCAGGCGGTATATAAAAGCACCGGAAGTTTGTTCCGGCACACGGTGGGATGATCGGTGGGCGATCGGGCTGCGTGGTGGAACAAATCTCCATGCACCGGAATCGGCAGCAATGCCCACCTTACGCTGGCAAATCAATCAATCAATCAATCAATCAATCAATAAAGCGTAATGTTGTAGATATAGGACACACGAAACAGCAAAATGTGTACAATGGATTTTAATCGCCAATTACATTAGTTATATGTACCTACAATGCATAAGTTAGACATAATTTTTGATATTTTCTTATCTGTTTGATAGTACCAAAGGCAGGAAATCAAGAATTTGAAAAGATAATGATTTAAAAAAATAAGTATAACACTTCAAAATTTTCACAGAAATATTCAACATCAGCAGCCCTCCATTTTAAAAATCGAGCCGAGGGTATTCAAAAATATATGTATATGGAGAACAAAATCAACAAGCTATGAACACATTGTTGTCGAAAAACAACTAAAAAGTGTGTATAGTATTTCTATCATAAATTTGGAAATTCAGTCAGTTGCTACGGGATAAGTCATTACAAAACCTATTTGTGATAGAATGACACCCGAGACTGCGTACTTGAATATAGTATACGAATATAGTTTATCAGATATGTCATGCGCTTACCTCAAACGAAAGTACTCGATTGTTTACCTGGCTCACCATTACAAGCCCGCTACCTGATTTAGTTCATTCATATAATTGTCGATAGCATAGCCGTAGCTTAAATGATATTTATTTACTTTGATTAAATCGTTAATTGTTTATTAAAATAACATTATACAATATAATTAAATAATTTGCATCATGACTATCAGTTAATGTAAAATAGCCAAACAACATCTAGAATAGTTAAAAAGTGATTCTAAAAATTATCGGGCGGCGCTTATGACATCTCTCCTGTTATGAAATATTCCGTTGTCGGTCTTTTTTATGATTTTTAAACTGACTCTGGATAACCTATACTAGCGTTTTTCATCCATATAACCTACGGGTTTTATTAGAATGGTACAAATTAACAACATCAAACCCGGAGAAAATCAAGAGAAAAAGTCCTCAACGTTCGAGATAAAACACAGTTGTATCCTAAATGCAAGATTGACGTTACGCGGCACAACTTTACATTCAATTCATGACACGATGACCCTGACATTTCACGTGAATATTTCTACATTTTCAAAATTTTCTTGTATGCTGTGGATGAAAATGAGATGGTAATTAGTTTCACCAAAAACATTATCACTGTAAAGCGTAGATTGAGACGTTAAAAAATATGATAGAATAATTATTTAGATATCTAAAGACATAAAGCCACTTATAAAGATGTTTCATGCAAAACCAAGACAATTTCTATGAATAAGTGTGAAATAATTATATTTGACATTGACTGATAAAAACAACCTCACCTATCTATTAGCTAACTAGTATAATTATTTCACACTTATTCATAGAAATTGTCTTGGTTTTGCATGAAACATCTTTATGAGTGGCTTTATGTCTTTCTGATGAGTTCCAGAATAAGGGCGAAAAACGTTTCAAAGGCTAAGGTATTTCCAAAAAACAGAATGATAGATTTCATGAAAATGTAATCCATTAGAATGAAAAATTTTTTAAGACAAGGTAGATAAAAAAAATTCATTTTAGGCCTTTGTTCTCATTTTTAACTGAATCTTCATGATCGTAGGGGGTTATGTAGATACTAGTTTAATCTGCATGGCCGTAGGGTGTGTGGTTGCTAGTGTTAGAATGGGAATTGCCAAATAAGATATTAGACAAATTCATTTCAGGATTTTAATTTGCTAGCATAACCAGATCTTTGTTTATCGAGAGAATTCAAATATTTTCTTTTTCTTTCTTCAATTCTTTGGGACTTCCTGCCACATGTATGTTTTCTTTTTAAGCGGTGCTAGGGGAATCTACAAAATATATCACAATTAACCAGTATGATACTGGTAAAAAACCTCTACGCCTGTGACGTTTACGTCAAAGGATCAGTTAGAGGCTGGTTTTTTAAATAAACAACACAAATAAGTATAAAAACTTGAAATTAAATATTTCGCCGACGTTTCGGAAATCTAATCTGTTTCGTTTTTCAAGGCTTTTTTGAAAAATCTTTTTTGCTGTGTATGAAAAATACTGGTTAATTGTGATATATTTTGTAGATTCCCCTAGCACCGCTTAAAAAGAAAACATACATGTGGCAGGAAGTCCCAAAGAATTGAAGAAGGAAAAAGAAAATTAAGATAATGCCACAAATAACATTTAGAAAATTCAAAGATTTCATTAATATTTTTACACAAAGTTTTCCTTTTAGTTATAGATAGTTATTTTTTCTGCTGTTTGCAAAATCCTATAAAGAATATGCTTCAATACAATTAAAGGCAAACAAAAAATAATTCATTTTTAAATTAATAGCACAATCTACGACTAAACAGAAGAAAGAGAGGTCCTATAGATCTGTGTTCTGTTGTGTTTCGTTTCCGAGATTCAGAGGCTGGTATTTATGAAGACTATTTAGTAGATACTTTTGTTTTTTGCCGAAAATTAATCGCCTCTCTTAATTCCTGAACTGATAAAACAGTACCGAACACCACTGTGTTCTAATATGCAAAAGTGTATTCTGTGATTTTTATTCCCTATACACTTGGCTCACTGAACTTTGCAAATACGACATAAACTTTTGTCTTTGTAATGTCATGATTCATGTTTATTCATAACTATTATACGTTTTTGATTTAATCAAGTAGGTGTATTAAAACCGAGTTTTTTTTACAAACTATCGTAGAAAAGTGAAAACTGATACAAAATTCTAACTTCCCAGTGAAACATTTCAAAATTCGAATATTGTCTAGAAACTCGGCATCCAAGGTTAAAATGAAATTCTGTACTTATCAATAAGAACATCGTCGGTAACATGTATAAGATGATTGCATTCAAATAAGAAATATTTTTGAAAAAGTTGATGCTTTTATTAAAAGAGCTGTAGCGCCTTTAGGAACCATTTTAGGTGACAGCCTGCATGTATAAGGCGCTTTAACTTATCGATCAAAACAAACGGACCTATCTTCGTATAACATTTTTTAATTTCCTCCTTTACCGAATGGAAGTCTTGTAATAGTGAAAAAAATCACTCTGTGGTCACTTTAGAAACGGTGAGAATTACATCATAAAGAGGTACGTTTTACGTAAATACCTTTATGGACTGTTTTCTCTTAAAAAATCCATCAGCTCTAACTATCAAAACTTGCCAAGGAACGTAGTATGAACGGCCGGTATATAAACACAAATTCATTCTCTGTTATAGGATATCCAAAGTCAGTTTAAAAATCATAAAAAAGACCGACAAAGGAATGCTTCATAACCGACAATTTTTAGAATCACTTTTTTTTAACTTATTCTAGATATTGTTTCACTACTTTATATTAATTGACAGGCACGATGATAATAAATAATGTCAGTTTAATGGACATAATGGAATAAAAGTATATAAATATCATTTAACCTACGGCTATGCAACCGGCAATATTAAGAATGAACCAAATGCAGAAAGGGACTCCTAATAGTGGGCAAGGTAAACAATCGACTAAAGTAAACTTCATATTTCTAAGTCAGAAAAAAATTTCAAAGCTTTGCCGCCTATTACCACTAGGATAGAGCGGGGCATGGATTAAATTAAGAAATTAAGGGAAACTCGCCAGTATCAGTTATAATTTCTAATAATTGCGCCACTAACTCCTAAAATATTTTACGATCTAACGGTCACTACTGTTTACTTAATTTTTTATACACATACATAATGCTATAAAAGGGCAAGCAGAACGGCACAGGTATTAAGCAGAGACGGACCACAGTCTTCCGCGATATTTCGAACGAGTCGTGTTATATTTAGAATATATAGGAAATGTAATTTGAAGAAAAGTTTAGGAAGAAAGATCTTTTGGAAATTGTTAAGAAGCAAAACTTCCCAAAACAATATGTGATTGATAGAGTGGCTAAAGCGCAAGGACATACAGTTTTACGGTTGCATTTTTAACACCTTCCCCAAATTTGATGCCAAAGTAGTCGACCTTATTAAAGCTAAAGTGGGAGAAATAACACCAAGTAATTGGAAAAAATGTATTCAGCATGTAAAATAAAATTGAAGATGAATTTATTAAGTTAGAAAAAAGCATCAGCCCTAATCAAGACCGTTTAATAATACCTGTAGATTCAGATACCGACGATGATACCGATTTAGAAAGTGGTTGTGAAGTGTTGAGTGAGTGTAGTGATTAGAGTTTTAAATAAAATGTTATATGTGATTTGATTTAGTGTACATTGTGAATTTATCGTTTCATTAGTGTTTTACATACGCGCAAATGCAATATAACGTGATTTTTATTTATTATATTATATGTATACATATTTTATTTGATAATTATTTATTTGTTTCTTTTTCAGAACTGAATTTATTTATTTTATAGTTATTTATTTGCTGTCCAGAATTTAATTTATTTATTTCAATTATTTGTTTGTTTTCTAGAATTTTATTTATTTATTTAATCTGGGTTAATTAGATTACGGGTTATTGACATAAATTCAATATTTTCTTTATTTAATGAATTTAAAAATTTACTTTATTTCTTTGACCTATTTTAATAATATCGATACCTTAACTCTGAACCCACATTTTTTGGCAAGGAATTGCTCGTACCTCCTCGTGGTCCTTGCTGGGCAACAATAATAATTCGATAGGTATATTAAATTATTATTGGCGAAACTGAGCAACAATAGAATATTTGGTATAATTTTAATTTAGACTAATAAAATTCATCAATGCTCCACCAATATATAAAACATTATTATTCCTATCTTAACACAAGCAAAACAATAATTATTTTAAATTTATCATTATCACTGTAACAAATAACTATTTATTTATCAATCATACATTAAATTAATTAGATTGTAACTCACGGCACAATAATTTTAAGTACGGCCCTGAGCCGCAATAAATTACGTCGGCTTTGACACTTTTATGGCCGAGTTTTATGGCTTTTTTTGGGTGTCTCGCGCCGTGTTCACTTCTTTGTCGGGAATTTTTTATTTGACTTAGAAATATGAAGTTCACTTTAGTTGACGCTACTGTCAGCGAAGAAATGGTTAAACTTTCACTAGAAAGGGACTAAAGGGAAATACATAATGGAAACATTTTTTTTTGCTCAAATTTAAAATTTCCGTGTTTCATGACACGCTAAACCTATTTCAGAAAAAAAAAAAATTAAAAATTTTCAAAATTTTTTTCACCCATTTTTGAAAATTTTTTTACCACTAAAATAGTTGAAAAAAAAATTTTCTTTCCTCAAGTTTTAAATTTCCACGTTTCACCGCATTTTAAACCTATTAAAAAAAAATATATTGAAATTTTTTTTTACCCGACATATTTGAAAAATTTTTTTTTGTTGGCCATTTTTTTTTCTTGGTTTAAATTTAAAATTTCCACGCTTCAAGGTATTAAAAAAAATAGAAAATTTTGTTACCAAAGTTTTCACGCTTCATACCTATCTAAAGCTATTAAAAAAAAATAAGAAAATTTTGTTACCATTTTTGAAAAAAAAAATTACCACTAGAAAGGTGAAAAAATTTTTTTTTTCTTAAATTTAAAATTTTCACGTTTCATGACATTCTAAGCCTATTTCAGAAAAAAAAAAATTTGAAAAAATTTTTACCACTAAAATAGATGGAATATTTGTTTTGCTCAAATTTAAAATTTTCACGTTTTAGGGCATTCTGAGCCTATTTAAAAGACAAATAAATTAGTGATCTTTTTTTACTACTACTATAGAATAGAAGGAAACTTTCCTTTTTGCGCAAATTTAAAATTTCCACGTTTCATGACATTCTAAACCTATTTCAGAAGAAAAATATTTTGAAAATTTTTTTTACCAACATTTTTGAAAAATTTCCAAAAAATGAAATTTTTTAACCACCACTATACTTCCACTCCACTATGTGAATGTGGAATTGAAAATATGACAAATGGCAATAATATTTGGCATATGCAACTATTCTACTTTTATTGAAAAATGTACAGGGTGGTAATCCCAAGAAATAATTCAGTCATGGTGGAGATTTGTAAAGGTATTTGCGCAAGCCTTCCATATTAGGCATCTGTCATTAGTATTGAACTTTTGCTGTTGGATGAGCACTCTGTATATTTTGTTGACCAAAACTTATCAGATTCTCTTTGTAATAATAGTGATAACTATATTCCGATTATTATTTTCAATGTCACAAATAAAGAGGGAAGTTCTGTGTAAATACCTTTACCGATTTTTTTTACTACCTTTCATTTGCATTTCGATACGACGTTCCTGAGCCGAAATATTTTATTTGTTTACTAAGCATTTTTTTTAAACGTTGGGCGGGGGGGGGGGTGGGTAAAAAAAGACAAGACCACACGGAAATGGTAGCTCTTGTCAATATTTATCGATTGCCATGGGTGGAGAGAGCAAAATATTCCATGAAAAGTCGCAAATCCTTAATAAACAAATTAGCTTATTTGTTTAAACAATTGCAAAATACGCGAGACATCGACACAAACAACAAACAGTAGTAAATCCTATTAACGATATGCAACATTTTGACCGTAATGAAGTATCCGTATAACCTTTTATTGAACAGAAACAAAATGGTTAATTTAGATTTGTTTATTTAGTCTGAAACGGGCGCGGATCCAGCATTTTGTTGAGGGGCGACAATTATTTAATGGGTAAAAATAAAATAAATGCATTAAAATAAATTTATTTTTATATCAGGTTCTCTTATCTAAACTTTGCTCCAGGGGGAGGGGGCGACACTCCCTTCGCTCCCCCACTGCATTCGCGCCTGGTCTGAAATAACGCTTATTGATAAAATCCTCATTTTTTATATCTTGATTTTTTTTGTCCGATGCCAAAAAACATCAAACAATGAGAATTTTCGCTAAAAATCATTGTATTTCACAATGAAGACTGTGTTTTATAAATTTTTTAATGTCACCATCGTGTTCTGCGTAATTTTTCCTATAAGAGTAGTCAATAAAATTGCTATTTTAAATGGCTGACCAAAATCGATGATTTTTGTACTTTGATCTAGACACGAACACGACAAAACGAACAGAATCCACAGTTTCGTGAAAATTCATTCATTTGGTAAACTTTTTCAAGTTTGGGTCGATTTTCGTCTAATTTACTACACTAATAGGGATTATAAAGTATCTAAAGAATCTGTCCAATTTGTTGTAGCTTTAGTAATAATAAGAGAAGATGCCTTTCACTACATAGAAAATGGCTCAACCGTTACCGGCTTACCGGTAAAACGAGTAGGCATATCATATCATTTTACTAGTTACTTAAGAAGATTGACAAACTAATTAAACCGCAGCTTTTTCACGCATACTGACGGCGACGACGAAGAGGCAAACGTAACAGGAAGAGTGTTTTGGTTATTCAATTCCACACGTATGAAAATTTAATAATTATGAATATTCTATCGTGTACATCTGGACATATTACCTTTGGCATTTAAATAATCATTGAAATTTACATAATTTTACAAGTTCAAGGTTTCAATATTTATATAAAATCGTCACTTGCCTAAAAATAGCCAAGAAAGTGTGTAAACCGAGATCGATATCAGAGATAACGCGTTTATTTTGTATATAAATTAGATGTATATCTTTTTAATAAATTAAAAATAAATAATAGACCACACCTTTTATGTTTTATGTATAATATAATGAGACCACCAATGAAATGAATGTAAATCGATTATGATATCAAAATAAGAATTTGCCATTTGAAAAAAATATAAAAAATTTATGAAATTGTTGGTAAGACCAAAAATGCACAACTTGTTTATTAGTTCATTAACTTAACGTCATAAGGTACACGAAAGAAAACAGTAAGGCTTTCTATGTAAGCCCCCTACCTCAAAAAAGGATCTAAGTTAAAATGTTATGTATGGATCAGAAGATACCAAAAGGCAATTTAGTAAGTCCTCGTTTGTTGTCTCCTTCGACATCTTTCTCGTATTAGACCGGTAGCACGGGAAAGATTCTGGTGAACAATTAGCTAACGTCTGCGTCTCATGGAGACCTTTCTTAAGCACGTAAAATAGACTACGAGATATTTTTTATCATTGCCACTGGCGCAAAACAATTTTTAATTCATTTTTTATTTTGTAAAATAAATGCATCATTTTTGTCAATTAGTTCACGTGTGCGATGTTAATATTAGTTTACTTTAGGGAAAAAAAGTGACGGGTAGCGTAATCGCAGACGTGTAGGTGGCGCACTTGTCTTTGAAATCGGCAATCGTATTTGTATCGAAAACCGGCTTTTAAAAACAATCGGTTCACGTCTGCGAAAGGCGTCACCCGGTATATAATATCTTTTTAAGTACTTGAACAGTCTCCCAGACGATTTGACTGTGTATGTGATATTTTTATACATTTTCGATTATGCTACCGATTCCGATAATTTTGTACGATTAGCTAACGTCTGCGAAGTGCATTATCAAAAACTTTGAGCTCAAACTGTTGTATCAAATTATTCCCAGACGCGCAGAACAAGCCCAGACGCTTGTCTGTACGCTTTTACTTTGTGAAAAAAATAATTTTTTTTGAACAATTAGTTTACATCTGCGAATGGTTTTTTATGCAAAGTACGTCACTTTTAGGCCACGAGATTATTCGCAGATGTGTATATTGTGCATAGTTGCTAATTTGAGTGCGATCGCATGAATTTTATTTGCGGTCGCCTAAAAATAATACTTGCAAAGAAAGAGTTTTTGTTTGATTTTATAGTCGGTCAAACAAACATTTAACTATTTACTACCGTGACAATGGCAAGAAAAAACCAATTCTTATGAAGTATGGTAAAGAAAAGGGGGGATGGACGCGGCAAACCCAGGTCACTTGTTGAAAGCATTTTCGTTGTCGCCAGGATTTTGTAAAATAAACGATTAGGCCACGATGGGTGTTAAAAATCAAAGATATCTGCATTACAAAAAAAGACATGTATTTGTAAATTATCTTGAACGCGAGTAAAACATTCATTCATTCGTCGTCATCGTCATCATCATCATCCAGATCAACACAGCTCTCCTCATCCTCATTCACAGCGATTATATTGTCGTCCTCATCTATTGGTAAAAAAAAATTGCTTGTATTTGCTTTATTATTTTGCAATTATTTTATCGTACGCGGAGCTTAAGATTAGTCGAACATTAAGCTTCCATAAAAACGTTTGTAATTATACATTTTAAAATCAATTAATTGAGAACTGTAGTCAGTTTGCTTGTATGTGTGTATTAACATTTCGACAATAACTTTCATGTAAATACAGAATGTAATACTAGTAACACACAATCGGCAAATGATGCCCCTTGCACATGTTCAATTTTATTGAAGTTGATAAAATAGTTTAATAAGTCTCATTGAAATACAACTCTTAATAAAGTATTTTAACATTGGAAATATTTAAGGAATCGGGAATGTAATGGTAGATATAGGGGGACATATACATCGAAAGTGAAACATATGTTCGGGCGTCACCGCTGGACGCAGGGGTGATCAGATCGGAGTGATTTGAGTGGAGTTGTGTAGGTTGTTAGGTTCTAAGTTTACTGGGGGGGGGGCAAGGGGGAGGTCAATAGTGAAGGTCTGCGTTTTGACTATTTTAATAAAATTATGCCGAGGTTTAAGTGCGATATAAGAAAATTAGGATGGTCAGATCGGGATGCTTTGAGTGACGTTCTGTGGGTTGGACCTTTGTGTATCGAACAAAAGTTGTCCGGGCATTCTAAGTTTACGGGGGCGGCAAGGGGTAGGTCAATAGTTTTACATTTTGACTGCTTAAAATCATTGAATGGGTATAAAAAATAAAAACTTTTGGGCATTGAATTG
Source organism: Stenurella melanura (assembly GCA_963583905.1). Classification (NCBI taxonomy): domain Eukaryota; kingdom Metazoa; phylum Arthropoda; class Insecta; order Coleoptera; family Cerambycidae; genus Stenurella; species Stenurella melanura. Next base: position 117,900,580 of record OY757316.1, on the reverse strand, counting down.
GACGTAGAACGGGCCCATAAGACCGATGCTCATTTTTGAGATTTTTCGGGAGGGAAGAAGGGCGGTGGGTGGCAAAATGGGATGCTAGCAGAGCAGACATGTAAGTAAATATAAACAAGTTAAGTTAGGTAGCCCAATATTAGTATATTTTACAGGGTGTTACCAGAAAAAATGTCCATTTGTGCAGAAAAATCACCTATATTTCCTACAGAAATTAATCAACAGTGGTACTCTTAGTAAATTATTGTTGTTAACTTGCATCTAATTATATTAGACTCTCCACACATATAAGACAAAACACTTGTACGAATCAATAGATACGTATATGATAATGAAAATTGTGACAGTAAAACCGAAGTAAGTCATGTATTGTAATTGTTTTTTTTTTAATTCAAATTCAACGCTCCCGCAATGCTGCTAATTCTATGGAAGGCGCTGCTTATACATTACTTATGGAGCTTGTCTCCTCTATTTGTTAAACTCTTTGAACCTAGCACGCTCGAGAACTAATAGGAAAAATGACATCACCAAGAAGGAGCAGTACCGCCAGTACCGGATCAAGGGAATACCTTTCAACGATCAGTGGTATGATAGTAAGTATAATATATTTCATGACAAAGCAAGACCCATAGAATACACTAGCTAAAATGATAACGTGCGGAACGTTCATGAGCAACTGATACATTAATTTGATTGAAATATATGCAAGTAGTAGGCGTCTGCAAAATTCACTATGAGTAAGCAGAAATCAATTATTAACGCGGTTTGCACACACAGACGTGAACTGATTGTTCCACTGTGTATATGGTTTTCAAAGTTCTTAATCTTAATGTTAAAAATATTTATGCGGACGCGAAACGTCTGTGAAAAATATTTTAATATTGTTATACCATTATAGCAATAAACAAGTTATTCGCAGACGTGAGTCGATCGGTAAAAAATGTGTGTTATTTTTTACAAATTAATTTTTTCTTTACTTACACTTATACACGCGCGCAACGTCTGCGAATGCGTCCATAAGTATCGGTATATCAAAAAAATGTAATATCTATTTGTGTGAAAAGTGAGCTTATTGTACAAAGTTACCGGAATCGATAGCATAATCGAAAATATATAAAAATATCACATACACAGCCAAATCGTCTGGGAGACTATTCAAGTACTTAAAAAGACATTATATAACGGGTGACGCCTTTCGCAGACGTGAACCGATTGTTTTTAAAAGCCGATTTTCGATACAAACGCCATTGCCGATTTCAAAGACTAGTGCGCCACCTACACGTCTGCGATTACGCTTCCTGTCACTTTTTTTCCCTAAAGTAAACTAATATTAACATCGCAGACGTGAACTAATTGATAAAAATGATGCATTTATTTTACAAAATAAAAAATGAATTAAAAATTGTTTTGCGCCAGTGGCAATGATAAAAAATATCTCGTAGTCGATTTTACGTGCTTAAGAAAGGTCTCCATGAGACGCAGACGTTAGCTAATTGTTCACCAGAATCTTTCCCGTGCTACCGCTCTATATGGCCTGTTCGGTACATTTTTAAATCCTTGTTCTGCAGTCTTGGGACTCTTCTGAAAGTTGTCCAATTGAAAGTACAGCTAATCCAATTATAGCAAAACCATGAATTCATATTTTATGCATACTCGCTGGCATATAATACCAAGGGCATTTCTTTACGAATAATTTTGCTCTGTCTTTAGCAAACTCATCAAATTTTTTAATGTTTATCTAATATCTCCCGCAACTCGCAATCAAATTTAAATCCAGGTCAGTTATTTGAGCCGCAGTTTCAGCATGCTTGATAAATTTTTAGCCGTGTTTCCATCTTTGGAAGTTCCACTGCCACCTGGTTTGACTTTATCGACCAATAGACCTAATTCCTGTCCAAATTTTGCTTGAATTTCTAATTTTCTAGTTTTGAACTGTTGCAGATTTTCTCCCCTTGCTTACCATTTCTTGAAATCCAATCTAGGTATAGGAAATGTGCAAAAAACATTTAAAAAATCGTATCCAGGCATGTAAAGTCGAAAGACTGTCTTGATCAACTTCTTTCGCTATTACACGATCAAGCTGGTTTATTTCAGTAGGGGTTGCTTTACATACATAGCATGTTTATGCAGAACTGGTTGATGGTTTTTCCCTCAATCATTGTTAATATCATTTGAAACTTCACAGAAATATTCTTATCCTCGATTTTGGTTTGAAAGGGAATTACGTTATTATCTGCTCTTTTACACTCCTGGTAGTTTCTTGAGTTGGTGGTTTCGTTTTTGTATTGAATGCTAATTGGTCTGCAATATCTTACTGATAATGGCCGTGCATTTTGCCAAATAGTGATGTAGATTCATCTGCTTTTACACAAACCAGCTGTAGTGGGACCAAGCAAGTTATAAAAATATCTTTATCAGTACAACCTTCCGGAAGTACTTGTTTGTATTCACTGGAAATTGTTTTAGATTGAGCAGGGGGGTAAAATTTATCCTTAGCAGCTCGTATTTTAGTGTAGCTTGGATAAATATTTGCATTCCATTGTTTTGCTTGCAGTCTGATTTTCAAGTACTGTGCTTTAGTCAGCTTTGCTTCAATTAATAGGGACATAGCTTGCTCAGGCGTGTAGTTGCCTTATTTTTCGATTCTGACCATGTCTTTCGGATCTTATTGGTTCTTGTAGGTGTGGTTTCCACAGCTTCACTAAGTAAATTTACTACATCGTGTTTTCACTGAGACCGCAACTGGGATTTGATCGCATGTAACAGTTCCACTGAAGTTGATTTTTCAGTTATTTCTTTTATTTTTCTTCTCTTCGTTCGTTCGCTACTCTCCTCAAAAGATAAAGATGGACGACCTGTGGATGATGTAGAAGGTTGTACAATTTCTTCTTCATGAAACGAGACATCACCTTTCAACCAGATTTTGTTAGTATTTAAAAACCTTTTCTCTGTTCTATTACTTTCTTTCATTTTTTTGAAAGAATACAGCAGAATCTGTGAATATTTTTGAAGATGTATCGATTGTGTTGTAATAGTTCTTCGTCAAAAGAAGCTAATAATGCGGCTTCCAAACTCTCATTTTTGTCGGAAATACTTTCTTCGGAACTTAGTCGCCAATAATATATAAGCAAACAAATAATAAACAATTCACTTTTAAACACGCATAGAGCAGTGGCGGCTCGTGATATTGTCTGCAGAGGAGGCTTGATATTCTGAAAGACAACTGATGTGCAATATGACTACAATTTGTACATTTCCCCACCACCCCTGAGGTATTACAACGGCGCGTTACATTTTTTTGCCGTGGGTTGTTCTCCAGGATACCGATTCACGACTTGAGAGAATAGAACTAATAAAAGAATAGAATGAAAAGGAAATAGAAAATATGATGAGATGAAAAAAATCATTCTCATGAAATTCTCGTTCCTACGACTCGAGTATCGGTATCCAAAGGAGTCCTACTATCCCACTTGTAATTAAATTATATAACTTTTAATAAAAATAAAAATAGTTTTGGTAAAAAAATTAAAGTGTTTTTCTACAAACAAAAAATTGTATTCATTATCACTGCCAGGCGTGTAAAATTAATAGAAATTAAAATAGTTTTGAGAAAGAAGTTATATAAAAAAAAATATAACCGCGGAACTCTATATTATGGAGAATTATAAAAAATATTTCCTAAAAAATAAATAACACTAATAAATATTTTTTCTAAAATAACAACTACCTACATTAATCTTTGCTTTAAAGCCTGAATATTTTTATAAATGAGTGGTAACCTGTGATTTTTGGAACTAGCAAAATGGTTGATTATTTCATCATAAAATGAATCGTGTTTCCTCAATTCTGACAAAAAACGTTTTTCTATTGAAATAAGCGATACATTTGAAAGGCGGTCTTGACTCATTTTGTTTCTAGTAAAAATGTTTTTATGCGTTTAAGTGCTGAAAATGATCATTCTACAGAAGCTTACCGGAATTGTCTCAAAAAATAGTGGCGTTATTCAAAAAGTTCTCTAATTTTGGGTCATAAGTTTTAAAAAAATCTACCAGCTCTTTGAAATTTCCTTTATTGCACGATTCGTCACGTCCTCAGAAAGAATTTTCTTGTGAAGGTAACTATATAACGGCATCTATTAACCTCTTTAATATTTCCCTATTCTCACGGACCTTTTCGTTAACATTTTCTATTTCTCTCTTATGTGCAGAATCCAAGAAATTTACAATATTTTGTTTACCAAACATTTCGAATTTAATGCAAGATGAAATGTGCTCCTGGGATTGTTCGTGCCTTTCTAAACCTCGCGACAAATTTCGCAAATTATTAAACCCGGCCCTGCCCCAAATTGCGGATTGATCATTAGTAAATAATAAACATCTCCAACAATATAATTTGTTTCTAACTGTTGATGCCGTTAACCACTCGACTTTTTTATAATTGTTATCACAAAACCCTCTGTTTTGTTTACCACTTTTAAAAAGTAACGAAAGCATTGCTGGTGTAGGCCTGGCATTTCTTTTAATTCTTACCTTTTCGTCATAAATAAGAGTAGTAAATCCATTTAATAACAAATAATCCACCACATCTGGACAACAAGACATGTTGTTGGGAATATTTTCACCTAGAGCACTTATTTCTAGCCCGCCTATCAAATGTTTTATGTATTTATACGTCAAGTTGTTCTTATAACCGGCTAAACGCAACTGTCAGACGTCAGTTCGTTTTCTTTGTGAATCACCTGACTCTTGAATAACCTGTGCACATGCGCTATAAAGAACTGATATCTGGAGGCTAGCTTCATACTTGGCTATTCCAAGTGTTGCTATTTTACACAGCGCAAAGAAATTCAAGGTCATTCATGTTATAAGTAAATACGGTAAAGTTGGAAGCTATTTCGTATTAGCCTCCAGCGAACCGCAGTGTTCATTCAGTAAAAGACCGGCCGGCCGGGAAATATGCATACAAAGACTATCCGGACTGTAACGTTATAGGTATGTTTGTGGAAAGGAAATGCAAAAATGTTATATATAAACTGAAAATTAATTAATGAATAATAAACAATAAAAAATATTGAAAATTGAGATATACCTAATAGAAATTTCTTAAGATATTACTTTTGAAGATATGGTGGTTCTTCCAAGGGGAGGCTCAGCCTCCCCTGCCTCCCCTGCCTCCCCTGACGAGCCGCCACTGGCATAGAGTATATAGGCTCCAATACTAGTTAGCTAATAGATATATGAAGATCTGTTGTTTTTTATCAGTCAATGTCAAATATAAATATTGCATACTCATTCATGGATATTGCCTTGGTTTGCATGGAACATCGTTATGAGTGGCTTTGTGCCTTTCTGATGAGCTCAGAATAAGGACAAAAACGTTTCAAAGGCTAAGCATTTCCGAGAAACTGAATGAGAGATTTTATGAAAATGTAATCCATTAGAATGAAAACATTTTTAAAGGCAAGGTAGGTAAATTTATTAATTTCAGGCCTTTGTTAACTTGCTAGCATGACCAGAAGTCAGCTTATCGAAATAATGCAAAGATTTCATTAATATTTTTACACACAGTTTTTCTTTTAGTTTTCATTGCTGTTGCTGTTGGTGTTGGTGTTTGCAAAATCCTATAAAGAATATGTTTCAATAATATTGTTACATTGCAGAACCGGCTAATTAGGAATAATCCCTATTGTTCAAAACCGCAATAAATCTGTTACAAATGCGAAGATTATGGACCAAGCTTTGGGGACTTTCATTCATCTGGCAGTTAGACGAGGCCGTCACTCGATTATTTAACTGCGAAGAGTACAATATACAATGTGCAACAATTGTATAAAGAATGTCGTAAACCGGCGAAGAGTATAATGGTTCACTTGTTTTTTGTATCGGCATTTTTTTAAATTTTTAATTTAACTTTTGTTTTCAAGGTTTATTTTTTGTGTCCAGGGTTTTTAAATTTTTTTATTTAATTTTTTATTTTTTTGTTTTTATTACAAAATAACTTTAACTTGATAGGTTTAAGTTAACCTATCAAGTTAAAGTTATTTTTTGAAATTGTTTAGAAACGTTTCATATAAATAAACATTAATTTAATATGTGAAATAACCCCGAATCCTTCGCCATTTCTTGAAATCTGAAAATCTTGGAAACGGTATACCCGATGTCCACCAAACACGGCTATAAGCGCATGGCCACGTCGGCGCACCGTCTAGCGCTCATCGCACCGCACATCACACATTGCACATCGCACACTGAAATTAAATAAAACTATTATTTTTTTTTTAATTTTTATTTTATTTCAGTTATCATTGGATTTTTTATTACTTCTTATTTGTAACAAATACACTAATTCAAATAATTTAAAATTATTCATTCGAAAATGTTTCTTTGGTTGAGGCAAACTATTTTTTAATTACTATTTCAGTGACAAAAATTTACATATAATTAATTTGTGTTTACATTCAAAATGACGCTCTATTTGTAACAAAATTTAATGCTCAACAACTTCTTGCTTTCTTGTTACAAAACTAATAGACTATAGGCACAATTCTAGCAAAAGCCTCCTATTCTTTTATATAACAATTGAGTAACCATGCTTTCCCTCTATTTCGACGCCGCTGAATCCGAAAATCAGGGTTACCCGGCAGATATCCTCCGTGGTTTAATGGCAGTATCATAAAAAAATTAGCCTTAAGGAACGTCTTAGGAGACAGTATGCAAGAACCAGTGATCCACTTATACACAATAATCTCAAAAACACCAGAAGGGAAATAAAATATGATACCAATTTAGCCTACAGAAATTTCGTGCAGAACTCTGAAGATAATATAAAAAATGATTCCAATAAATTTTGGGCTTCCATCAAAAGTAGAAAAGACTGGCCAGTGTATCTGAAGAGATGTTCTTTAAGGGATCTTCGCTAAACAATCCCTCTGATATGCTAAATGCATTTGCCAATTATTTCGGTCAATCTTATAATGAGTCCTCATTAGACATCGAGGAACATCACATTGAGACCGATATACCTAACAATAACCCTATTGTTAGCATAAACTCTTTCAGTGAAGATGAGGTTATTCGGGCTCTAAAACGAATTAAACCCAAAATGACGACCGGTCCTGATTCCATTCCAGCTTTTTTATTAAATGATTGCGTTATCATCTTTGCATATCCTCTAACTCTAATTTTTAAGTTAATCTTAAAAAACTGCCTATTTCCTGACCTATGGAAATATTCCAAAGCATGTCCCATCTTCAAAAAGGGAAACAAACTAGATATTGAGAACTTTAGACCAATCTCTGTAATTTGTAACTTCTGTAAAGTCTTCATGACTTCATGATAGAATATATCATTCAATTAACACCAAAATCTCTGTTAATCAACATGGATTCATGAAAGGGCGTTCAACAACAACAAATTTATTCTGTGTGACTCAATATATTTCTGAATCCTTAGATGAACGTGGGCAGGTAGATGTCATATATACCGATTTCTCCAAAGCGTTTGATAGACTTGATCACCAGTTGTTACTTAATAAATTAGAAAAAATCGGCTTCTCATATTCTTTGCTCCTTTTGTTTAAATTTTATTTAATGAATAGGTGTCAGTACGTTGCATTAAATGGGTTCAAATCGATCGAATTTGCTGCCACATCTGGAGTTTCCCAGGGATCTATTCTGGGGCCCTTGTTTTTAACATATTTATTAACGACATAGTGAACGAAATTAATTTGCCTCGCCTTTTATATGCCGACGATCTAAAAATTCTCACAGTAATTGATGAAATCGATGACTGTTTTCAACTTCAGACTTGCCTTGACAAAATAAACACCTGGTGTATAGTAAATAAATTATTCATGAATCCTAGTAAATGTAACGTAATGTCCTTTTCTTTAAAAACATCACCTTTTATTTTTGATTACAGGTTAGGTAATGTCATACTTCATACATTTCGCGACCTCGGCGTAACTTTTGATAGTAAATTATCCTTCACCGATCATATCGATACCATTGTGTCTGAAGCCTCCAAAGCCCTTGTCATCGTTCGTACTAGTCGAGAGTTCACTAATTCTGATACTCTGAAAATTCTTTGTCAATCCTTCGTCAGATCGAAACTTGAGTACGCATCGCTAATTTGTAGTTCCAGTTATGATGTTCACAAGAACAACTTGGAGGCAGTTCAACGTAGATTTCTTAAATTACTGTGGTTCAAATCCGACGGTACCTATCCAGTGATTGGTTTTCCGCAAAGTAACTTGCTTGAAAGATATTCTATGACTGCTCTTGAGGATAGGCCTACGTACTTTTCTCTAGTATTTTTGTTTAAATTACTACACAATGATTTTGACGCACCCGAAATAATTAATAAGCTTAATTTTCACTTTCCCAGATTAACCTCTCGTAATCACCAAGTTTTCTATTTACCTACCCCGCGTACCAACATACTAAATAATTCACCTTTATATACGATTTGCAGTACTTCTAACAAATTATGTAGCTACTTCGATATTTTTAATTGCAGCCTTAGTGACAAAAAACAAAATGTTCTAAATTAAATAACCAGTGATTGTCTTTGTTTTTCTTAATTTACTTTGAATCACATATGTGTATATTTGTATATATAGTACTTATATTTAAACATTTTTCATGTTATTTTTCTCTCTCTCTTCGTATCATTAGTTATTCATAGTTCGTACATTTAGGTAAATTTTTTCTTCATTTTACTTTCTTCCTATGTTGTTGTATATCTTATAATTAATGCTTTGTATGCCTTATTCCTGTTCTGTAATTGGGTATCTTACCTGTTGAATGGTGTATGCAATAAATAAATAAATAAATAAATAAATAAATAAATAAATAAATAAATAAATAAATAAATAAATAAATAAATAAATAAATAAGTAAATAAATAAATAAATAAGTAAATAAATAAACAAATAAACAAAACTCGACCGGAAGTGAGATATTCAAAATGGCGTCCAATATGGCGTCAAAAGCTATAGAATGGTGTATCTCCCGTCCCCTGTGTCCTAGAAACATGGTTTAAATGTCCAGTTATATATTTTTGAGCATGAGGAATACATATCAGAGGCGTACCAAGTAAGAGGGGGAGGAGGGCGATGGTTTATCGATCCGGGGATACCCGTGGTCCATCCCAGGATCGATAAATTAAATTTTTTACCAATGTGTATGTGCATGAGATCTTTTAAATTAATTCGGCTGTCGCCTTTTTTTTTAACCTTCTAGTTTGTTTTGGTCAACAGATAGTTTTCCGTAAATGCCGATAACAGTTTTCCCTGCTCCTCCCCAACCGATGCAAATCAAAATCTATGTCTTATCTGCCAAATACGAAAATCCCAAAGGGATTAAGGATGCTGGCAGAGAAAGGGCACACGATTCCCAGTACTCAAATGCAATTTTACGGATTTTGAATTTATTTAGCAATGATGATGCTGAGAATAACAGTAACAAGAATGATGAAAAAGTTTATTTGTATCACAAACCCTGTTTAAGTTTAAGTTAGCTGAACTTCATTACAGTAGGCGATTATGTAGATACTAGTTTAATCTGCATGGTCGTAGGGGACAGTGTGGATGCTAGTTGTTGAATGAGAATTTTCAAATAAGAAATTATACCAATTCATTTTAGGATTTTTAACTTGCTAGCATAACCAGAATTCAGCTTATCGAAAGAATGCAAAGATTTCATTAATATTTTTACACATAGCGTTTCTTTTAGTTCTCAGAGATAGTTATTTTTCCTGTTTGCAAAATCCTGTAAAGAATATGTTTCAATACAATTAAGCAAACAAATAATAATTCATTTTTAAATGGATAAGTTTGTTCAAAATATAGTAAAACTTATTGCAACTCAATTTTTATCCACTCCACATGTATTGACTTGAAATTTTGCACGTGTATTAACAACTTTTCTGATGTTGCTGTTCAGCTTTGGTTCTGCAATTTGATTTTAGTATCCGGAATAGAGTAAATCTATTATTAAACAATTTAAAAAACCACATTTGCAATCAACACTAACCCATGTTTCACAACTAAGACTCCACCTTCACAAAGAGAAATTATAATTCTACAATGTTATCTGCGTAAAACAGCGAAAGTGGCTCGAAAAGTTACCATTCACTCATGAAAAATAAAATAAATATTTATAAATACGCACGCATATAATTATTATCTTTTGTATTTATCTGTCTGTCTTGGGTACTATCATTAATAATACACTTAAAACATAACTGTAGAAGACATAAGTTAATGGCAAATGTAGGTGCATATGAGTTTTAAAAGGCAAGTTCAAGGTTATTATAATTTATGTAAAAGCGTCACAGAACATCACCGGCTTAGATTTAACCAGAAAATGTTTAATACATTGCAAAGGTAATTATTTTTTGTTGATTGGATTTGATCGTGAAGCACCAAATTCTTATAAATGGAATATATTCTGAGACAATGTTTGAGCTAATGTATTGATACTAATGTTCAGAATGATGATTTGAAAAAGGCTTTTGACAAACCTAGCATCGGTAATGAATCTGAGTTCAGCGACTCTGCCGACGAAGGCGATTCTGAGGTGATTAACTTGTTGCTATTTTTAGCAAGTAATTAATAATAGACCAATCAAAGTAGGAACATTTCTAAATGTAATTCCCATTAGAAAAATAACACTAGGATAAAATTCAGTACATGTGAAATATCAATTTTCAAACCAGTGCATCCAAAACAAAGTTGCAGATACAAAATGGCGGACGTTTCACGTACGAAAAAATGTAAGTTAGCCGATGTAAAAGTCGGTTTCTTTCGTTTATCATGGAAAAAAGTTTCAAACATGTCTATGTTGAGCACCCGCGATATCGAGATCACACTTCGCAACGAGACGGTCAGGGCCAAGGTGGGCCGAGGATGTCCCCAGAGAGGGGTACTATCTCCATTACTGTGGAACGAGGCAGGTTTCTATGCACAAGCATACGCAGATGATTGGGCTATCATGATTAGAGGCCAATTTGAAACAACTATTACAGGGCTCATGCAACGTGCTCTCAACATCGTTCAGGAATGGTGTAGCAGACATGGGCTCTCTGTCAACCTTGGCAAGACACAGTTAATGCTGTTCACTAAAGGGAGAAAAATAAGCGACTTCCAGCTTCCTTCTCTTATGGGCACACGTTTGTGTCTTTCCCGCACAGTAAGGTATCTCGGGGTAACCTTGGACTCCAAGCTGTCATGGAAGGACCACGTTGAAGCTCAAACGAGGAAAGCGTGCGCCTCCTTATGGATGTGCAAACGCATCTTCGGTCCAAAATGGGGAATAAGTCCGAAGATTGCTCTTTGGACATACACCACCATGGTAAAACCCCTAATAACATATGTGGCACTAGTGTGGTGGAGCGCTCCACAATTAGGGCTCGCCTATGTCAAGTTCAAAGGCTAGAGCTTGCCTTGGAATTACAGGAGCTATCAGAACCACTCCAACGATAGCAATGGAGGCCATTCTTGGACTCCCTTGCATATTGAGGTGGAACTGGAAGCTAAAAAAGCAGCAAATAGGCTGTTCAAGAATGGAATGTGGAATGGGACTGGCCGGCGATGGGGGCACACAAAGGCCCTGGATCTGCCGGTAAGGGACCGGGTCATCACCCAAGCGGAGGATGACCGGTGTCTCCCTGTCTACAATTTTACTATTCCGTACTCAGCGGTATTTCCCAGTCTAGAGGACTGGGAGCGCCGTAAAAACCGTCTTCTGAGTCCCAAAGGTCTCAAGTGGTACACAGACGGATCTAAGACTCAGGAGGGAACTGGTGCTGGCATACACGGCTGAAAACCAAGGGCTCATATATCGGTGCCACTTGAAAGGTATCCTAGTGTATTCCAAGCAGAAGTATATGCCATATTGGTGTGTGTAAGCGAGAATCTCAGGAGAGGTATCGCCAACAAACATATTTATATATGTAGCGACAGCCAAGCTGCCTTGAGAGCTCTTGTGTCAAACAAAGTGACCTCAAGACTGTCGGAATATTTTGACAGAACTGTGTGAGCATAACTCTGTCAAATTCAAATGGGCGTCCGATCACAGAGGTATGGAGGGCAACGATTGGCGGAAGAAAGAGCAGTAACTCCGTTCCTTGGCCCTAAGCCAACCTTCGGTTTGCCAAGAAGTCTGATTCAATCAGAGTTACGAGATTGGGCCACTGCAAGGTTCAGCAACTATTGGACTCAGGCCCCTGGAGTGAGGCAGTCGAGGCTCCATATAAAGGGGCCCTCGACTGACTCACACATTAAGCGGCTGCTTGGGCTCGATAGAGAAAAATGAAACGGATAGTAGGCTTGTTAACAGGACACTGTCCTCTGAAGAAACATATTTACACAATGGGGTTGAAAAACAGCCTTATTTGTAGGATGTGGGGAGTGGAGGATGAAACCACCACTCATATCCTATGCAGTTGCGCACCCTTAGGTGGGTTAAGGTATAGGCATCTCCAAAGGCAATTTTTACAGCCGGAGGAATTACGGGATCAGCCATGGAATAGACTGCTACCCTTTGTGGAGAGCACTGGTCTCTTCTAGAAGATGCGGATTCCACAGATCTGCTCGCGCTATAATAATAATGAAACAATATTTGTAGGCATTTAAAATACCTACAAAGTGGCTCCCGCAGAATGAAAATTCGATTGTTAGATTTGAAAAATAACATTTTTTAAATCTGCAGTAACTTTTGCAGTAATTAATTTATGCTATCAACAATTTCAGGAAATGTGCGTCATAATGTGCTTACAAAGTAGCCGTAACCCGAATTCCGAAGAAATTCAACTGTTTATTAAAAAAGTGATTTTAGTAACATTTGAACTACCCAAAATGAGGTCAGATTTCAATTTTGGGAGAAGATGTCTACTCTTCAAGAGTTGTATTATCACTGAGCTCAAAGCCGAAGTCAAATATTTCAATTAAGTTGCTTAAAAACGCCGTTGAAAATGATGCATGTTTCTTCGGTATAAACAAATCTACTCAATAACCAAATAGGTCCAAATTTAACAATTCAAAATGGTAGTGTCGATATTGCGGATATATTCTGTAATCTGTGGTCTAATTCGTGAAAATCTGCATCTGGGAATTTTCTGTTGCAATTTTTTTTTATTTCGAATGGTTGAGACTGCCCGCGCACTGCTGATTCGCCCTGTATATTAGGTATGATAATTTTCGAGTTTTGACGAAGTTGCCGGTGAACAATTGCCTAGTAATCACGTGTTTCTAGTGAAGCTGATCGGAATGTGACGTCAAAAGTTAAGAATTCAAAATGGCGAGTCCAATATGGTCATAATTGCACAACTTTTGCAGGTTTACATGAAATTGGGCTACTAAAAAGTGCAATAATTAAAAAAAATCCTCTAAAAAACAACTGCTAAAAACTATGAAGTAAAATTATCGATTTTGAGGTCGATGTAAAGAAGAAGTAATAAAAAAATCGAAAATGTTTTAGGATGTAATGGTTTACAGCCAGGGCCGGATTTACGTTTCAGAGGCCAGAGTTTCTGGAATCGCTTTTTCTTCATTATTTTTATGTGTGGTGGAAGTTCATTAAATAATTTGATCCCGTTGTATTTGAACATTTTTGCGAGACATTTTTACCAAAAAATGGTACTTTGTTCGCGCTGTTTATCCTAGCCCTCGTTTCATATTGGTGGTCAACGATGGAACCAATAGTCCCTTTTTTGTTATAACCATATACTACAGCCGCATGCATGTACAGACCCACCACATCGAGTAATTGGTTCTCAGTAAAGATGCTTCTGCAGCTTTCTCTGATTTTCTTATTAAAGATTATTCTTAAGATATAGTTCTGGGTTATCTGCAACGGTCGTAAAGTTCCTTTATAGGCGGAACCCCATACCATAATACCATATCTAATAAGGGATTCAACTAAGCTGTTATAAGTGGTTAAGAGAGTTTTGTTGTTCAGTATACCTTTTAGTCTATAAAATTTGTAGATCAGTTTATGTATTCTTCCATTTAAGTAGTCGATGTGATTTCCCCAGTTCAAGTGCGGGTCTAGTGCCAACCCTACATATTTTATGGTATCGGTGTTACTATGGAGACGTGTAAAAAATACATGTCCTTACGTCCGAAGAAATTATCCAACGACAGATTCTTTTACGATACACTAATCAAAATGTACTTCACAATCTGTTGGAATCAACACTTTGTCGAAAGTTCCTTCAAGAGTTGATTCATTTTTGTATCTGGCAAACGCAGAAGCTCATAGCGGTCATAGCGTTTCTCAAACCATCCGCTGAATTCGACCTCCAAGCAGCTGGATTACAGGAGACGCCACGCTTCCTACACAGCTGTTAACACATTTATTTATGAGTATAGGTTCTAATACACGGGACATTCCAGATTTTGTTGGGGAAAAGGACATAAATTTAATTTTTGTAATATTTAGTTTAAGAAGATTGTTATCTAGCCAAGTTTCTACTTTGCTAATTGCAGCTTTTTGCCTTGTGGATTCCCAGGTCTCCTCCGCACAAATTTGAACCGTATCATCTGCATATGAAATAATACTGCATCCGTAGTTCTTCTGTAAGAGATCATTTATATATATATATATATATAATGAATAAGCTGGGACCTAAGATAGTTACATGAGGAACTCCAGTTTTTATTATTTTTGTTGTGCTATGGGCGTTAGCTATTTTAACTTGTTTTAGTCTATTGGCTAGGTATTCTTTGAATAAGTCATATACTTTCCCTCTGATGCCTATTTTGTATAACTTGTTTAGTAGATGAGTATGGGATACTGTATCGAAAGGTTTTTGTAAATCTAAAAATATGGCTAGAACTTTTTTGTTTGATTCGAAATTAATTAAAATAGTACATGTTAGTAATTGAAGAGGTTCTTCAGTACCGATGTGCTTTTGAAATCCGTATTGATTTTTTGATATTATTTTATTTTTTTCTAGGAAAGACCGAAGTCTATTATTAAAACACTTTTCAAAGATTTTTGAAATATTGTTTATTAAAGATATTGGACGATAGTTCGTCGTATCATTTTTATTGCCATTTTTGTATATTGGTACGGTACGACAACACTTTCTTTAAAAATTTCAGCAATAATAGTCTTTAAATATAAGATTAATCACGTAAGCAATAGGCTTACTAATGTGCTTAGATGAGTTTTGGGGTTTTTGTTGTTATACCGTCTTTCCCTGGCAAGGCGTTGTTTTTCAGCTTGGATTTCCTCTATTTCATGGTCGTATACGTCCTCTAAGAACATTGAATTAAGGTTCTCGTTTACGTTTTCGTTGTTTATTAGATTTTGCGTTTGACGACCGGGGACTTCTCGTGTGATTTGTTCACTGATTTCAATAAAAAAATTGTTGAAAGTATTGGCTATCTCTTTTTATCGGGTTATTTCTTTATCGTTATCAATAATTTTGTCAATAATATCAGTGCATTTTTTCTTACGATTCGTCGATTTTTTTGTAATTATTCCCAGAGGCATGACTTTTTTCTTTATAGTAATCATTATTTGTTGCATGTAACAAATATTATTCCTATCTTGACACAAACAAAACACAGTAAAGTATTTTAATGTATCACTGAACTAAATAACTGTTTATTTACAAAAGCAATACTTCTAAATTTCTATTGTTGTTGTGCACAAAAATTTTAAGCACGGCTCTGTGGGATATCACTAATGCTAACGAGACAGAGATTTATGGTCGGTTTTTATAGCTTTCTTTGTGTGTATTAAATATATGTAGTCAACTATAAGCTTCATAACTGAACGATGCTGAAATTTTGTTTCATAATTTTTAGAGGCATTTTTCTCATTTTTTTTTTAAATCTGCTTCTGATGAAAAAGTACTGTGAAGCATGAAGTTATACACGGTTAGTTTCTGTGGTTGAAAGTCATAAGAAATAGTTACATTTGTAAAGTATAATGATATAGAATCGTGTCAAAACCGAAACCAGAAATCTATAAAAAATTATTGAACCGAACTAAAGTGGATGTCATATGTTTACTGCAAACAAAAACAAGCAACGGAAACCAATGATTAAATATTGCATAATGTTGCAGGAAAGAGAAAATTTCTTCAAAACCATCTTCAGCAAACATAAAAAACAGCGCCTCATGATTTCAGGAACGTCTAGAGAATATTCCTGGAACTCCATGCGCTGTCTGGCAGCGTCTTATTAAGAATGAACATTACCATTACCAATCATAACATAAATGTCGACTGTAGTGTAGACCACCCACCGACTAAGTGCACCCTAATGAGATGACACAGAAACAACGAGGTCGATCGAAGATTTCCTAGACAGAGGGGTGGTTCGGATTGATTTTCGGGTTGCAAGCCTACAAGGGTGGAAGGGCTGTAACTGCGTAGTATGGTGACGTAGTAGTATAGTGGTCGGTCACGCTTGGCGGGATCCCGCGGCGGACATGGCCTGTATGAATGACCTGTGAGGCAGCGGCGTGCGCCGTATATCTGGAGGGACAGAGATCAAGTTTATTAAATTATTTTCCCAGACGGTGGATTTAAATCCACTTGGAGGAGAACGCCCAAGTTGATTTATGCTTCTCTGAGTTACTGTATCCAATAAATTAGTCGAGTGCAATTAAGTTTTTAACTATAAACCAATCTAAAGTGAATCCAAGTAACAATTGTTTTAAAATCTATAAATTTTTTAAATTTTGGACTTTCATCAAATGTAGAAAAGGGTCGGCCAGTGTATCTGAAGAGATGTTCTTTGAGGGATCTTCGCTAAACAATCCCTCTGATATACTAAATGCATTTACCAATTATTTCGGTCAATCTTATAATGAGTCCTCATTAGATATCGAGGAACATCACATTGAGGCCGATATACCTAACAATAACCCTGTTATTAGCATAAACTCTTTCAGTGAAGATGAGGCTATTAGGGCTCTAAAACGAATTAAATCCAAAATGACGACCGGTCCTGATTCCATTCCAGCTTTTTATTAAAGGATTGCGCTATCATCTTTGCATATCCTCTAACTCTAATTTTTAACTTTATCTTAAAAAACTGCCTATTTCCTGACCTATGGAAATATTCCAAAATATGTTCAATTTTCAAAAAGGGAAACAAACTAGATATTGAGACCTTTAGACCAATCTCTGTAATTTGTAACTTCTGTAAAGTCCTAGAAATATTACTGCATGATAGAATATATCATTCAATTAACACCAAAGTCTCTATTAATCAACATGGATTTATGAAAGGGCGTTCAACAACAACAAATTTATTCTGTGTAACTCAATATATTTCTGAATCCTTAGATGAACGTGGGCAGACAGATGCCATATATACCGATTTCTCCAAAGCGTTTGATAGACTTGATCACCAGTTGTTACTTAATAAATTAGAAAAAATCGGCTTCTTATATTCTTTGCTCCTTTTGTTTAAATCTTATTTAATGAATAGGAGTCAGTACGTTGCATTAAATGGGTTCAAATTGAGCGAATATGCTGCCACATCTGGAGTTCCCCAGGGATCTATTCTGGGGCCCTTGTTTTTTAACATATTTATTAACGACATAGTGAACGAAATTAATTTGCTTCACCTTTTATATGCCGACGATCTAAAAATTTTCACAGTAATTGATGAAATCGATTACTGTTTTCAACTTCAAACTTGCCTTGACAAAATATACACCTGGTGCATAGTAAATAAATTATTCATGAATCCTAGTAAATGTAACGTAATGTCCTTTTCTTTAAAAACATCACATTTAATTTTTTATTACCGGTTAGATAATGTCATACTTCAAAGACCTATAACATTTCGCGACCTCGGCGTAACTTTTGATAGTAAATTATCCTTCACTGATCATATTGATACCATTGTGTCTGAAGCCTCCAAAGCCCTTGGATTCATCGTTCGTACTAGTCGAAAGTTCACTAATACTGATACTCTGAAAATTCTTTATCAATCCTTCGTCAGATCGAAACTTGAGTACGCATCGCTAATTTGGAGTTCCAGTTATGATGTTCACAAACTATGACTACCTTGAAGATAGGCGTACGTACTTTTCTCAAGTATTTTTGTTTAAATTACTACACAATGATTTTGATGCACTCGAAATAATTAGCAAGCTTAATTTTCACATTCCCAGATTAACCTCTCGTAATCGCCAAGTTTTCCATTTACCTACGCCGCGTACCAACGTACTAAATAATTCACCTTTATGTACGATTTGCAGTACTTCCAACAAATTATGTAGCGACTTCGATATTTTTAATTGCAGCCTTAGTGACATAAAACAAAATGTTCCTAAATAAATAACCAGAGATTGTCTTTGTTTTTCTTAATTTACTTTGAATCACATATGTATATATAGTTTTTATATTTAAACATTTTCTTTGTTATTTTTTTCTCTCTCTTCGTATCATTAGTTATTTATAGTTCGTACATTTAAGTGAGTTTTTTCTTCATTTTACTTTCTTTCTATGTTGTTGCATATCTTGTAATTAATGCTTTGTATGCCTTTATTCCGGTTCTGCAATTGGGTATCTTGCCTGTTGAACAGTGTATGCAATAAATAAATAAATAAGTTATCCTAAAAGCATATTTCCAAGACTACTTATAAACGTAAATAGTTTGGAAGGACTCTATAAAGCCGATATAAAACCTTTATAAGAGAACAAGAGAAAATCTAAAGAAAGGCTTACATGCCTCTTTTTAAAACTACTATTAACACTTTCAAGTTTTAATGAATATCTTGTAACAATTTTTTTCCGTAACTTGTTGTCAATTATTTAATTAGTTGCCAAATATTTTCCATTCAGCACCCGTGCTACATAAAATTTGAATCACCCGCGACAAAAACCCCAATGCGAAGTCACCACTGAGCATGCGCGAGTGGAATATTAGGGAGAGGTGGAATGGGCTTGTTCGGCATTTTTTGTTAATTTCATAAATCGAAAGTGCAAGTATAAATTAATGGATCTGCAAAAAATCAGAATCTTATTTGCACGTTTAGTATCTTAAAAACTATTACAAATCTCCATCTCGCGAAAATGGGGCGTGGCCAGGCGCTACGTCACTATACGCATAGACTCGGCGGTCTCAATAGACTTGATGCTCCTTACTTGTTATAATTGTAGTGTTTTCGAAGTATTGTTTGTTTTGCTTACTACTTGACAGTAGGAGAGTACAATTTGGTGAAATGTCAAAAAATTACAATTTTCTCTCGCTCCTGCCGGGACGAATTTTCGATTTTGACACTGCAATTTACGATTAGAATTCATCGCCGACTTTCTCATTTCCGTAGACACATAGAACGAACTTCCACTCGACGTATTTATTTAGTTACCAGCGTTTAAAAATTTCATGTTTTTCGACTTTCCAGGTTAAATTTGAAAAGTCCCAGAAAGCCATTTTTCTTACGTCAGTTGCGTATAGTGACGTCACAAATGAGCGCTCGGTATTTGCAACTATTACTAAGTTCAACTCCTTATATCTCGAGAACGGAAAAAGTTAATAATACGAAATTTTAAGTGTATAATGAGAATATCGAGTACTATATGAAAAAGTATAAAAACCATATAAAAAGAATATCATGGAACAAGCCCATTAACAGCAAAGGAAACCGGCACTTTCCGTCTTGACGTCGCTGAGGTGAGACTATTCTAATTCTTTTTCTTAAAAGATTTGGAGTTATTAGAGCCATCCTACAATACTTTGTTGAAATTTTTACTTTTGTTATTGGATTATAATTCATTAAATAATAACCTAGTTATTTTGAATTAATATTAAATTTTAAGCTGGCATTTAGTTAAATTATTAATATTATATTTGAGGTTAACCTTGTGGTTAATAAGAAACCACTTGTTAGTGGATTGCCCCAGCAGTAGTTTATTTATTTGTCATTTTGGGACAGTCCTGCTGGATATTTTATGTTTATGTATTCTATCAATAATTTTTGCCAGTAGTTTAATACTATATTACATATATATTTTTTTGTATTTAGGGTTGCTCTAAAATTCATTATTAGATAATCTCACTTCACGACTGATATACTTAGTTATTGAATTTGTCGAAAAGCGAGACGTAAAGTCAATTTCTTTAAATTAATTTTGCCTTAGTACGGAGATCATCTCTAAAATTTTAAATACCGATTTCTTTTATGCTGCTTTGAACATATTGTCATAATTTATAGTAATTTATTTGATTCAGAGCCTGAAGGTCAAATTTTTGTGATAATTTAATAGTAGAGTTTTCTTTTATCGGTCCTCAACCATTTTCTTACATTACTGTTTAAATTTTACAAATTCTAATATTTTTTGTGTGTGTAGTTTTTATAAAATTCGTAACCTTGGCCATTTTTTTTTATTATTTTCAATCAGTTTTAAAGTTAATTAATAATTTATTTAGAGTCATTTTAAATCTAAATCATTAGTTTTTTTCCTTGTGTAATTTATCTCAATTTGTATCAACTGGTTCCTGATTTACCACTGTTTTCATGTAATAACTGGATCGACCAACTCTTGATCAAGCACATGGTAGTTTTGCTAGTGGCTGGACGAAAACTATAATTCGCTGAATATATCCAACTTCGTGTCATCCTGGAACTTCCTCGTTGACCCGGACAAACAATATAAGTCCTCAATCCCAGGTACCTGTGGCCATCTCCAGGAATTGACACACTGGAACTCCGCACTCGCCACCCAAAGTTACGTAAGCAATTACCTATCGTCATAGCTTTTCTTGATCAGAAGAAAATTATTGTTAAACCAGTTGATCTTTTCAATTTAATTCTTTTGATAGAGATCGTTTTTAATTACTTTTAAATATTCAAATAAACCAATTTTTTTTTCTTTTTGTATTTACGTATTTATTCTCAATCATTTTAACTCTAAGCTTATGTATTTTTATTGCAGTAATTTTCCTAAAAATGTTTTCATTAATACAATGGGCTTGTTCCATGATATTCTTTTTATATGGTTTTTATACTTTTTCATATAGTACAGTAATAGTTGCAAAAACCGAGCGCTCATTTGTGACGTCACTGTACGAAAGTGACGTAAGAAATTGGCTTTCTAGGACCTTTCAAATTTAACCTGAAAAGTCGAAAAACATGGAATTTTCAAACGCTGGTAACTAAATAAATACGTCGAGTGGAAGTTCGTTCTATGTCTCTACGGAAAGGAGAAAGTCGGCGATGAATCCTAATCGTAAATTGCAGGGTCAAAATCGAAAATTCGTCCCGACAGGAGCGAGAGAAAATTGTAATTTTTTGACATTTCACCAAATTGTACTCCCCTACTGTCAAGAATTAAGCAAAACAAACAATACTTCGAAAACACTTCTAATTATAACAAGTAAGGAGCATCAAGTCTATTTAAATCGCCGACTCTATGCGTATAGTGACGTAGCGCCTGGCCACGCCCCTTTTTCGCGAGGTGCAGATTTTTAAGATGTGCGAATAAGATTCTGATTTTTTGCAGATCCATTATTTTATACCTGCACTTTCGATTTATGAAATAAAAAAAAATGCCGAACAAGCCCATTGTAAAGTCTTTGTGAATTTTAAACTTTATTTCTTGTTAATATATTGTTATTTTGTTTAAATTTTGCTTTTGATTGTTTCATCCTTAAACAGTTTCAAGAATATCAGATGTATGAATACGCTGGCGCCCAGTTTTTTGTTTAGTTTTGTTTTGTAACATTCAAATTATTAAATAACTCTTCTCGCCACAGAGTGACCTTCGGCCAACCCTGAGCTGACCGGTTGCTACTCTCTCTTAGCTTCCTCAGCACCCAGCTGAGAAGTTGTGGTTGCAATCTAAAACTTTACTGAAAGAGTATCTGAAGAGTATTGTAAAACTATACTTGATTTAGGACAGGCACTATATCAAATCTTAAAAGATACACATAAATGCTTTGACCGGACTTTTTGTATTTAATGAAGTAAAAATAAATGCAAATAAATCTATTCTACATGCACTATGGACCGCTGTAGTTATATGCAGGGTGTAATTAGTTTCTTGTCATTAAAAAAACTGGTGGTAGGGAACGACAAGACAAACAAAAAAAACCTTATATAACATGGAATCTAAAGCTCATAGTTTTGGAGAGAAAAAAATTAACAAAAATTTCCAAAATAAATAATAACATAGTTTGAGAACTGCTGGCATATTGGGGTAGGATTTATTGTCTAGCGTCTTGTCGCACTGATACTCTGACATTCGTGCAAATAAGTACGATGTAGTAGTAGTAGTATGATGCTCCTAAGAGATCATCGAAAAGCATGCCGACAAAGCAGTTAAGTTAATATATTAGACTGCCAGGGACAAGTAGATGCCATTTATACAGATTTTTCAAAGGCCTTCGACAGGATAGATCATGACATCTTACTTGGTAAACTAACTAATTTTGGCTTTCATTCTAGCGCTATTGAATTTCTTAAATCTTACCTATGGGAAAGACAACAATACGTCACATACAACGGTTTTAATTCATCTTGTTACACTGTTACTTCGGGTGTTCCTCAGGGATCTAATCTTGGCCCCCTGCTTTTTCTATTATTTATTAATGATTTAAGTGATGTTATTAACTGTTATAATCTATTTTACGCTGATGATTTGAAAATATACTCCGTTATAACTAGTATTGATGACTGTAGGAAGCTTCAAGTTGATTTGGAGCATGTTCAGTCTTAGTGTATAGTAAATAAATTAGGTCTTAATGTCTCGAAATGTAAGATTACTAGCTTCTCAAGAAAGAAGACAATATGTGAATTTGAATATCATATTGGGAATAATATGTTATCTCGTAGTTACTCCAACAAGGATCTGGGAGTGTCGTTTGACTGTAAGTTTTCTTTTAATGAGCATATAACTTTAAAAGTAGCTGAGGCAATGAAATTTTATGGATTTATCGTAAGAAATTGTAAAAATTTTACTGATATTGAGGCTTTAAAAAAATTATATTTCTCTTATGTCCGCTCTAGACTCGAATATGCAGCACTGATTTGGTATCCATACTATAATCATCAAAAAATAATGATAGAGCAGGTTCAGAGGAAATTTTTGAAATATTTAACGTTTAAAGTAGACGGTATTTATCCAGAGAGAGGAGTAAATTATAATTATTTAACTAGTAGATATAACATTATCAGCATAGATTTAAGAAGAACTTGCATGTCATTGATATTCTTATACAAGCTGTTACATAACAGGATTGATTGTTTCGCTTTACTTAGTATGATTAACTTTAATGTACCTAGAATTAACTCAAGACATAAACCAACCTTTAGATGTGATAAACCAAGAACAAATATTTTATTAAAGTCACCAGTATACGTAATGTGTCATAATTTTAACAATTTGTCTAATTTATGCGATATACATTATGGTTCGTTAAACCGCCTTATTGAAATAGCCATCACATACTTCAATGTAAATGTTATTTAATAGTCTGTTTATTATAATGTAGTTTTGTATTGTATAATGTATGTTTTACTATATTATGTAGGTTTTATTACATTTTCACCATCTATTTTATTAAATTTAGTATATACATATTTTTATTTTATAATTTTATGTAATTATACATATTATATATTTTTCTTTCATTTTACTATGTAGTATTATAATTGTCCTGTAAATGGGTTCTCTGTTGGGCAATAAAGCTATTATTATTATTATTATTATTAAAAGCGACCGACAGAGGACACCGCCATGTTTTTTGCTTCTTCGCAGCAAAATTATCTTATTACGCGTGCTATACTCTCCCTTGTAATATTCTCAAGTAATAATTTCAGTTTGAGTCCTTACTTGGTAAACAACGTACACACGACGAGACCTAGCCATTCCTTGGTTTTATCTGTTGCTTTTGCTCTTTTTGTTCCACTTATGTTAAGATTTATTTTATTGACTTATCGTTCAAGTCGTTAGTACTTGGTTACGTAAGACACTACTTCTCGTTCGTGCTTTTTGTGTTACTTTTGGGATTTTGAACCAAGTTTTTCTTTTTGTTTTCTTTATTGATAACGTTAATTCACAGTTTACAGTTATGTTTTAAAACGCAGATTTTGGACATTATGGGAGATTACACTTATCCAGAACTCGCGAATATGTACTTGGTGTATGGAGAAAGTGGTGGAAATGCAGCTGGTACGGAAGAGCTTTATCATCCCTGTGCTCGGACATTTGTTAGTATTGACCAGCGTCTTCGAGAAACAGGTCGTCTCAATGGGCATGGAGGAGAACGAGGTCCATAACGCGAGGTCCACAACGCGAAGAAAGGGTAACTGACGCAGAGGTTCAAATTTTGGAACTTGTGGAAGAAGATCCAGCTTACAAAACGGAAACAAATTTATTTTTCATTTTCTTCTTATAATGAAAAAAAAATCACGTCTCAAGAAAGAACACACACTTTGTTATTTTTAAATGAAAAATAATCAAAACATTTAACTATTTTAATGGCATTATTATTTTATTTTTGGTCTTTTTTCGACATACGCCCCCCTCAAATAAAGTAAAACAAGCCTTCTCTTTCACAAAGGGTAGTAAACAAAAACTACCGACAAACCCTCGTTGAACAAGAACAACCATATGTTTGTTGCAAGATTGCCATTTATTTAATGAAAATTGCAAAAAAAAAATATTTACGACGTTTTTCAAAATTTCACAGAAACTTAAAACATTTATTATCATGAACAAAAAAGTAAATTTGTCAAAAAAAAAATTGCCCACACCGAGGATCGAACCCGCCACCCTATTGCACGTCTAATTACTTCCACATCCACGTAGTGGATTCGAAGTATAGTAATCGCAAAAAAAATTTCAAAAATTTTTATTCGTGAAATAGGTTTAGAATGTCATGAAACGTCGAGATTTTAAATTTGAGCGAAAAAATTTTCTGTCGGTCGGTCTGTCTGTCTGTCCGTCCGTCCGTCCGTCCGTCCGTCCGTCCGTCCGCCCGCCCGCCCGCCCGCCCGGCCAAGGCCTCAGATTTTTTAATAATATATTTCAGCCCCCCACCACCCCTACTCCATTATTCAAGGGGTTGATAAAATGAAATTGAGATATTCACATGAAATTTAGTACGCATATGTATTATAACGACATCTGGAACTAGATTATATTTTGAGATGATTCCGTTGAAGGGTTGGGGGTTAAATAGGGGAAAATAAGTAAAGCAAGCTGGTAATACTACAGAAACTTGAAATTCGGTGTATGTACTAGAAGCCAAAGCGTCAGATTATTTTATAATATTTTTCAACCCCCATTACCCCACTCCCTTATTAAAAGGGTTGATAAAATAAAATTGAGATATTCACTTGAAATTTGGTACACGTATGTATTATAACGACATCTGGAACTAGATTATACTTTGAGATGATTCCGTTGAAGGGTTGGGGGTTAAATAGGGGACAATAAGTAAAGCAAGTTAGTAAAGTACAGAAATTTGGGATTTGGTGTATATACGAGAAGCGAAGGTCTCAGGTTTTTTTATTAGTATTTTCCATCTCCCCACCACCCCCACTCCCTTATTAAAAGAGTTGATAAAATTAAATTTAAATTTGCACTTGAAATTTGATACATTTATGTATTATAACTATATCTAAAACTGGATTATATTTTGACATGATTGCATTGAAGGAATGGGGGTAAGTAGAGGTAAATAGGGAAAAATAAGTAAAGCAAGCTGGTAAGAGTACTGCAACTTAAAATTCGGTGTATGTCCTAGAAGCTAAGGCCTCAGATTTTTTTTATAATATTTTTCAACCCTTCCACTACCCTTACTACATTATTAGAGGGGTTGATAAAATAAAATTGAGATATTCACTTGTAATTTGGTAGACGTATGTATTATAACGACATCTGGAACTAGATTATATTTTGGGATGGTTCCGTAGAAGGGTTGGGGTTAACAATAAGTAAATCAAGCTGGTAAGAGTACAGAAATGTGGGATTCGGTGTATATACTAGAAACCAAGGCCTCAGATTTCTTTCTAATATTTTTCAAACTCCACCACCTCCGCTTCATTATTAATGGGATTGATAACATCAAATTGAGATATTCACTTGAAAGTTACTACACGTATGTATTGTAGTGACATCTGATTGAGATGACTGCATTGAAGGGGTGGGAGGTGGTAGGTTGTGAATAGTGGAAAATAAGTACGGTAAACTAGAAACTTCATTTTTAACGTACATGATAGAAACCAACTCCCCAAACTTTTCTATGACATCTGCCCCAAATATTAAAATTCTATGACCAATAATTTCCACATACTAGAGTGCAAATATAGTCAAGATGTTTCCTTTAAAGTGATTTGGATGAAGAATCTGGATGTGGAAGTAGTGATTCCTTAGGCAGCGATTTTTTAATATTTTCACGTTGCGAGAGAGACTTTTTGTTAGGGAATTGACAGTAATCCCCTAACTGGCGGTGAATAAAAATAATTTTTAATGTATTAAAAAAAGAAAGAGACAGTGGACTGTTGCGGAAAAAGAGATTTATATGGATCCTACCTTTACTCCTTCCAGAATCCAGTGGTCCAGCTTCCGGAGGCCTCCAGATAGGGAATCCCAAGATGTTGTTAATCTTCAAAGATCAAAATGACCCTTGTACACACACACAAGCGGTAATATATATACACAAAAGCGAAGTTAATAATTAATAATAATTTTTGCGGTATACGACACTCGTCTACAGTGACACGAGGTTAGACAGCGAATATATTTTGTTAGGCATCACAAAAAATCTCTTTTTGTTAGCGCGCAAAGATACAGGGTGAGCCAAAATGAACGACGCACGAGTGCATTTTATTCCTACTTAAAGCTAGCGTTAAATAAAGTTAATGAAAGATAAAATTAAAGTAATATAATACCTAAAATAATTTAAAATAAAACTACTAAATAACTGAGGACGGAACATACCGCCCACCTAAAATACAACGTATTTTACGATTTAGAATAGGGCAATAAGCATAATTTAACAACAGGGCGCTTTAGGAGTCCATTAGTTGTACGCACAGTGGCAACGCGAACAACGCCGTCTGCACCAGGATGTACAGATTCAATGCGACCCAGTTGCCATTGTAAAGGGCGAGCCAGTGAATTTTTTATCAAAACCATGGATCCCGGTATAACATAATCAGAGGACGAAGTCCACTTACTTTTTTGCAGCAGAGTATGTAGATACTCAGAATGCCACCGCGACCAGAAGTCCTGGTGCAAACGTTGTAGCATTTGCCAGCGAGTTAGACGTCCCACGGGCACCGCAGTTAGGTCAGTTTCCGGGAGGGCAGTTAGAGGTTCAAGCGTTAAAAAATGTCCGGGAGTTAAAACGGAGAGATCATTAGGATCAGTGCTTATTGGAGTTAAGGGACGCGAATTTAAAAATGCCTCAATTTGAACCAGTAATGTGTATAATTCTTCGTATGTCAGAATTTGTTGGCCAATAACGCGGTTTAAGTGTGTCTTAACCGACTTAATTCCGGCTTCCCAAAGTCCCCCGAAATGCGGAGCGGAAGGAGGGTTAAAATGCCATTCAATGGCCTCAGATTCAGCAGCGGATTTTAAGAGTGCGGAAAGCTGATTATAAGCGCCGACAAAATTGGTGCCACAATCACTATAAAGATGGTTGCATCGTCCGCGACGAGCAATAAAACGTCGCAATGCGGCAAGAAATGCATCAGCTGTCAGGTCGGACACAAGCTCTAGGTGCAAAGCCTTTGTGGCGCAGCAAACAAATAGACATAAGTATGCCTTCTGGGACTTAGTACCTCGTCGTTTACCCAAAGTAATCTGAAACGGACCGCCAAAGTCCAGACCAGTGTGCAAAAATGGTTTGACCTGTGAGATGCGTGCGGAAGGCAAATTTCCCATTACAGGTTGACAGGGGAGAGGGTGAAGTCGCCAACAGGTATGACACTTAGATAAGACGCCACGTATTGCTCTTTTTGAGGACATTATCCAAAACTGTTGCATAATCAGAAATTGAACAGATTGTAAGCCAGCGTGCAAGTATTTTTTATGAAAATATTCAATAATTAATTCCGTAAGACGACCAGAACGTGGCAACAAAACAGGATGTTTTTTATCGTAAGACAATGAAGAGTGGTGTAATCGACCTCCTACTCTTATGATACCTTGATCATCAAGAAAAACGCTGAGTTTTCGAAAAGGTTTAGAAAGCGGTTTCCCAACTTTGAGTTGATTTAAAATATCAGAAAATACCAAATGTTGGGTGCGTTTAACTAACATTAATAGAGCTTGATGTAATTCATGAAAGGAAAAAGAAGAATTTTTTTTAACAGTGGGATTTTTTATATTAAATATAAAGCGTTGAACATACGCGACCACGCGTTGTAGTTTGCTAAGGGAAGAGTATTTATTTAAAAGAGAATCAAAAATATTTAAAGAAACTGCAGAATGTAAAGTAATTTTTCTCTCCTCTGCGAGTGCTTCAGAAGATAACGCAACGTCAGAAACATGAGGGGGCCAGGAGGCTTGTGGGTCAGACAAAAAAATAGGTCCCGCCCACCATAAAGCGTTATTAAGTAACTCGGATGGAAATAAACCTCTAGAGGCAAGATCTGCTGGATTATCACCAGAAGAAATGTGAAACCAATTTTCGGATGCAATTTTGTCTTGTATAAAAGTAATACGATTACTGACAAATGTTTTCCATCTGTGTGGAGAGGACTTTATCCATGATAAAGTAATAGTGGAATCAGTCCAGGCACAAATCTTACTGAAATGTATCTTATCATGGTACGTACGTAAAACAAAAGAAAACAAATCGGCAAGAAGTACAGCACCACAAAGTTCAAGGCGCGGTATTGAAATGCGGCGCAGTGGCGCTATCTTAGACTTTGCACAAACTAAAAGGGTAGTAATATCGCCGTTGTCATTAAGCACTTTAAAATATACTACTGCACTGTAGCCTTTCATGGATGCATTACAAAAACCATGTGCTTCACAAGATAAACTGTCAAGTATGCGTAAGTGACGGGGAATGGCAACACGAGACAACAGAGGAAATTCAGATTTGAATCGTGACCAAAGAGAGAGCACATCATCTGGCGGTGTTTCATCCCAATTTATACCTAAAGACCACAATAATTGAATAATATATTTAGTAAAGAATGTAATGGGAGCTAAAAAACCTAGTGGATCGAAAATTCTGGCTAACTCTGATAAGATATGACGTTTAGTACATGATCTTTCTATAGGTTCTACGTTATATGAAAATGTATCCAAAGCTGGATACCAATGTAAACCTAAGATTTTTAAAATACACTCGTCGTCCAAAGAAAGGGGACTATTAGACAAGTGAGAGGCAGGTAAATCACTTAATAAATTGGGGTCATTACTAGCCCACTTTCTTAGCTCGAAACCACCTCTCTTTAGAAGTTCAATTAGTTCATTTTTTAAATGACAAGCATCTTCCAGCGATGGACTTCCTGTCACTACATCATCGATATAAGTGTCAAAATTAAGAACATTAGCGGCTGAAGTAAAATCAGATTTTCCCTCCTCAGCTAACTGCAATAAAGTACGTATAGCAAGGTAGGGGGCCGAAGAAATACCGTAAGTAACGGTTCTCAAACGAAAATCTTGCACAGGACCATCAGATGTGAAGCGCCACAATATTCTCTGATAATCTGTATGAGCGGAATTAATTAAAATTTGTCTGTACATTTGTTTGATATCTGCGGTAAATGCGATTTTATGAAGCCGAAAATTTAACAAAATGGTGACGATATCTCTTTGTAACTTGGGACCGGTTAAAAGGGTATCATTAAGTGAAGAATAAGGCGGAATTTTAGCGGAAGCATTAAATACTACTCGTAGTTTCGTAGTACTGCTTGAAGGTTTAAGAACACAATGATGCGGGATATAATAAGTTTTTTGAGAATCGGAAGGAGATATGAGAAGCTCCATGTGACCAAGATCTAAATATTCTTGCATGAAATCTGAATACTGCTTATATAAAGCGGGGTCTCTACGTAGTCTACGCTCCAAAGAAAGAAAATATTTTAGAGCTAAATTACGAGAGTTGGGAAAAATGGGTTCATTACTACGAAAAGGAAGTGAGACAATAAATCTACCCGTTTCATTTCGAGAAAAGGTTGTTGTAAATTTTTGTTCGCAGAGTGTATCGTCAGGAGACAGAGAGTTAACTTCCGGAACAGTTTCAACTTCCCAAAATTTTTTTAGAACTTCTTCTACGGGGGGTGTGGAAAGAGAACAAAAAAAAGATTTAATCACAGTCAAAGCTGTGATAGGCAGTTTTCCCATTAAAACATAACCAAATATTGTATTTAAAGCTATAGGATGATCGCCATTTCCAACAATTCGACCAGTTTCGATGATATTAGGAAAGACGTCAGCTCCAAGTAAAATATCAATCGCCCCTGGTATATTAAAAGTAGGATCAGCTAATTGCAAATGTTTAATATGAGACCAAGTTTCTGAAGAAAAACTAATAGTTGGCAAATTATTACAAATTTTCGGAAGTACTATAGCCATCAAATCTAAATAAGGCGTTGATTTTCCGAGCGGGCGGATTTTAAGAGACACTCCACTAGAACTAGTAAAAGTATGCATGGGACCCAAACCTTGGATTGATAGAGATGTATTAAAATGTGTTAGGCCTAACCTATGAACACACTTTTGCGAAATAAAACTTGTTTGGGAACCTGAATCTATAAGTGCCCTACATTTATGAAAATTACCGTATTTATCGGATATTTCTATTAAAGCGGTTGAAAGTAAAACGGGGGTGGTTTGTGGTGTGAAACCTGAGAAAGAATGTGTCGAAGTAGCGACAACCGCGGTCTCATCATTAGGTGAGATACTAGCTACTTGTTGCGTAGGCGTATCAGCTGAGACAGCCGGTATATGAGTATCGGTTTTTTCGAAATGCAATAGAGTATGATGTCTCTGCTGACATTTGCGACAGGTAGATGTAGAATTGCACGTTTTAAAAGTATGCGACGAACTTAAACAATTTACACACAATCGATTCTGTTTTGAAAAATGATATCTATCCTGAGGGGGTTTATTATGAAATTCCTGACATTTATATAGTACGTGACCTTTCTTGCATAGAGGGTAAACTATCGAATTATTAGTATTGGCAAAAAATGACGAACTAGATGGCCGAGTGGATGGTGTTAATGATTTTGTTAGTTTATTTTGCGAAGCAGAAAAATTTAAGGTTTCTAAAGCATTGCAATGAGTTTCTAAAAAATCCATTAAAATCTTAAAAGTGGGTATTTCATTAGAATTAAAATGTAATTCAAAACGTGATATGGTCGTTGTATCAAGTCGGCTCAAAAGCATATGCATCAAAATAAAATCCCAGTGCTCTACGGGGAGTCCTAAATTTTCCAAAGCGGATAAATTTTCCTGAAAAATGTCTAGCAGATATCTCAAAGCCCGAAAATTTTCCGAATGTAATTTTTTAGCATTTTCAATTTCTACCCAATGGGCAGTAGTGAGTAAACGTTTATTCGAATAGCGTTGCACTAAACGGTCATAAGCAATTTTATAATTATTTGCGGTCATAGGAACGCATTTTACGATATTAAGCGGAGGGCCTGTTAAAGAAGTAAGTAAATAGTTGAATTTATCAATGTCATTTAAATTTTGATTATTGTGTACCCTAGAATTATACATATCTATGAATGATGGAAAATTTTTCAAATCCCCCTTAAATTTAGGCAATTCAACTGGAGGTAAATTAATATGCGAAAAATTGTTAATGACGGGCGCTTGAACGTCCGTGTTTACAGAATTGGCCATATTCTCAAATAAATCGGAATAAATTACTTTAATATCAAAGTATTCATTGTCAAATGATTCACGAACTTGAGCCTCAACTTCCAAATCAGATCCATATGTAACAGCTAACAGGGCGAGAATAGAATTATGATTTCTATCAAACTCTTTTTTAATCGGTTCCATAACTGCGTAGCGAACCTTAAAAGATCGACGTGAAGCCTGACTATCAATGGCCATTTGTGCAATATTATATAATTCGTGCATTTTGGTAATTTCGTTTTGTCGAAAAGTACGTAATTTCTTTAATTTGTCCTCCATTGTAAGAAACTTAATTCGATAACAAATTCAAAGGTAAATACGAAACAAAAAGTATTTAATATTTTTAGCGTCACAAAAACTGCCCTAACTGATAAGAGCCCGTGAACTCGTGGTCGCTATCGATATAAATTTTATATTTTACGCGATGCCTTGATAATTCTAAATCGTACTTATATCAAATATAAAAATGGCGAGATTTGATGTTAAGGAAATTATGCTAATTTAATAAGGTAACTTTAAGCCGAAATAAAATACACTTATGGTCGAAATGATATAGTAAATAACGTGAAACTGATAATGATAATGAATATAAATAATTTAAATGAAATGTAATTTAAAATAAAATGAAAAAAACTAAATTTGAAAGCGAAAAAACAATATATGAATGAAATATGCTAGAAGAGCAAAAAAACGTAATCCTTGGCTCGATGGACCAAAAAAAATGTTAGGGAATTGACAGTAATCCCCTAACTGGCGGTGAATAAAAATAATTTTTAATGTATTAAAAAAAGAAAGAGACAGTGGACTGTTGCGGAAAAAGAGATTTATATGGATCCTACCTTTACTCCTTCCAGAATCCAGTGGTCCAGCTTCCGGAGGCCTCCAGATAGGGAATCCCAAGATGTTGTTAATCTTCAAAGATCAAAATGACCCTTGTACACACACACAAGCGGTAATATATATACACAAAAGCGAAGTTAATAATTAATAATAATTTTTGCGGTATACGACACTCGTCTACAGTGACACGAGGTTAGACAGCGAATATATTTTGTTAGGCATCACAAAAAATCTCTTTTTGTTAGCGCGCAAAGATACAGGGTGAGCCAAAATGAACGACGCACGAGTGCATTTTATTCCTACTTAAAGCTAGCGTTAAATAAAGTTAATGAAAGATAAAATTAAAGTAATATAATACCTAAAATAATTTAAAATAAAACTACTAAATAACTGAGGACGGAACACTTTTTTAAGGGTCAAAATCGCCTATAACTCTTCAGGGATTGAATATTTTTTGTAGAACCTTTTGTGGTTGATGGAAAAACTTGTTAGCTTTCATTTGCACCAAACCTCGTATCCAAAAAGTTGTTAATAAACAAATTAGAGCCTCTCACGCAATATCACTTTTATTTCCGGTTCCGGTTATCCGATCATAAGTTCTTTCTGGTCTCAAATTTTTCCTTTTTCCAAGCACTTTCATATGCACAAAACCTCATTTCGATACGCTTACCCAGAGCCGAGATATTCCATTTGTTACTTTGCAAAATTAATTCAAACTCTAAATGAACAAAACCAAAAATGGGGGTTATGCCCGACATTAATATTTAACGTTTAAGGTTGGTTTGAAGTCGATCAAACTATCGAAAAAAAGTTATTTGCTAATTAACAAATTATGCCAATTGTTTAAACAATCAAAAAGTATTGAAGATATCGGGCCAAAAAAAATATGGTATATTCTTTGGTATAGTAGGCATGTATTTTGAAAAAAACAATATCCTGGCCTCATTAGCTTCGGAGTAATCAATTTGTTAATTAAGAAATGTATTTTGACTATAACAAATGAACAGCTTGACAAAATGAGTCGTGACTGGCGCCAACGACGCGTACTGAAAATATCTTTCGATTGAATCAAGATTTTTTCGGATCCGTCAAACCGTTTTTATTTTATCAATTTTGTTTAAACAATTATTTGACCATGAAGTTCGCGGTTTAGGAAACTTTTTCATAAGAAAATCTTGTTCAACGGAATTTTTCCCATAAGAATCCGTTGCTAACTCAAATGGTATTCAAAATCTGTAAAAGCACCTCTTTTTTACCCTGGCAGACTCGCCTATCATGGTGGAAAAATATTTCTTATTGGAACATTTACCGAGTTAGAAAAATGACCCTGTGATGCTTCTCGTGAAATTGATCGTTTCAGCAGTTTTTCAATTGTTCTACGCACTTGGAACACATGAAACGTTTCAAGAACAATAAGTAAATTAATCTCCATCATGACTTGACACGATTTTTTTCTTTTTACTATCATTATTATTATATTGATTTATGATAAATAATGTAAACTCTTGTTTGTTTATGTGTGGCAATTCACCGTTTCATTTGAAGTCACGCGAAGCGTTTTCAGTCGAACTGGAAATAAGCAGTAAATAAGTTACTGAATTATTAAAAGTAGAATCACTTACGACATTGCATGTTTTAGTAATTATTATATTCTAATTGTCGTAAAATGCCTTATTAGGTCAATATAAAAACCGCTGCCTAAGGAATCACTACTTCCACATCCAGATTATTCGTCCAAGTCACTTTAAAGGAAACATCTTGACTATATTTGCACTCTAGTATATTTGGGGTAGATGTCATAGAAAAGTTTGAGGAGTTGGTTTCTACCATATACGTTAAAAATGAAGTTTCTAGTTTACCGTACTTATTTTCCACTATTTACAAACTACCACCTCTATGGAGTCATCTCAATCAGATGTCACTACAATACATACGTGTACTAACTTTCAAGTGAATATCTCAATTTGATGTTATCAATCCCATTAATAATGAAGCGGAGGTGGTAGAGTTTGAAAAATATTAGAAAGAAATCTGAGGCCTTGGTTTCTAGTATATACACCGAATCCCAAATTTCTGTAGTCTTACCAGCTTGCTTTACTGATTTTCCCCTATTTGCCCCTATTTAACCCCCAACCCTTCAACGGCATCATCTCAAATTATGATCTAGTTTCAGACGTCGTTATAATACATACGTGTACCAAATTTCAAATGAATATCTCAATTTTATTTTATCAACCCTTTTCATATTGGAGTAGGGGTGGTTGGGTTGAAAAATATTATAAGAAAATCTGACGCTGTGGCTTCTAGTACATACACCGAATTTCAAGTTTCTGTTGTCTTACCAACTTTTTACTTATATTCCTCTATTTACCCCAAATTAACCCCCAACCTTTCAACGGAATCATCTCAAAATATAAACTAATTCCAGACGTCGTTATAATACATACGTGTACGAAATTTCAAATGAATATCTCAACTTTATTTTGTCAACCCCATTAATGGGGTAGGGGTGGTGGGGGGGGTTGAAAAATATTATAAAAAATCTGAGGCCTTAACTTCTTGTACATACACCGAATTTCAAGTTTCTGTACTCATACCAGCTTGCTTTACTTATTTCCCCCTATTGACCCCTAAATAACCCCCAACCCTTCAACGGAATCATCTCAAAGTATAATCTAGTTCCAGATGTCGTTATAATTCATACGTGTACCAAATTTCAAATGAATATCTCGATTTTATTTTATCAACCCTTTTAATATTGAAGTAGGGGTGGTGGGGGTTGAAAAATATTATAAATAATCTGAGACCTTGGCTTCTAGTACATACACCGAATTTCAAGTTTCTGTAGTCTTACCAGCTTGCTTTATTTATTTTCCCCTATTTACCCCTATTTAACCTCCAACCCTTCAACGGAATTATGTCAAAATATAATCTAGTTCCAGATACATACGTGTAGAAAATTTCAAATGAATATCTCAATTTTATTTTATCAACCCTTTTCAAATTGGAGTAGGGGTGGTGGGGGTTGAAAAATATTATTAAAAAATCTGACGCTTTGGCTTCTAGTACATACACCGAATTTCAAGTTTCTGTACTCTTACCAACTTGTTTTACTTATATTCCTCTATTTACCCCAAATTAACCCCCAACCCTTCAACGGAATCATCCCAAAATATAATCTAATTCTAGACATCGTTATAATACATACGTGTACGAAATTTCAAATGAATATCTCAACTTTATTTTTTCAACCCCTTTAATGGGGTAGGGGCGGTGGGAGGTTGAAAAATATTATAAAAAAATCTGAGGCCTTAACTTCTAGTACATACACCGAGTTTCAAGTTTCTGTTCTCTTACAATCTTGCTTTACTTATTTCCCCCTATTTACCCCTATTTAACCCCCAACCCTTCACCGGATTTCCTCAAAAAACAATCCAGTTCCAGATCTCGTTATAATATATACGTGTACAAAATTTCAGGTCAATATCTTAAACCGTTCCGGAGAAAGCGTGCGGACAAAAAAAGTTACAGACAGACCGACAGGCAGACCGACAGACAGACCGACAGACAGACCGACATGTATATATATAAACATTTTATTGGATAGTATTGTAGCATAGAGATTATGTTTGCTCAAAGCCGCAAGGCGGGGGAGCTAATAAAGTAAAGTAAAGTAAAGACAGACCGACAGACAGACCGACAGACAGAAAATTTTTTTTCGCTCAAATTTAAAATCTCGACGTTTCATGACATTCTAAACCTATTTCACGAATAAAAATTTTTGAAATTTTTTTTGCGATTACTATACTTCCAATCCACTACGTGGATGTGGAAGTAAATATGTATCTAAAAATACGTCCCATTTTGTTTTTGTGGATTTTTATACCTACGTCATAATCGATATCAGGCAATAAAGTTCAATAAGCCGGACGAGGCTGAAATTGTATTTCATAATTTTTAGTGAGCGTTTTTTTAAGTGGGTTCTATTTGTTTAAAAAATTTTTGTTATGTGGAAGTTTATCTGGTGAAATGTTATTTCACATAGGACCCCGCACAAACCTTATAGACATTGGATTTCGGCGTAATCGTCTAAATTACTTCCACATCCACGTAGTGGATTGGAAGTAAAGTAATCGTAAAAAAAATTCCTATTTTTTTTTTCTTGAAATAGGTTTAGAATGGCGTGGAACGTCGACATTTTATATTTGATTGACTTGAAATTTTGTACACGTATATGTCGGATAGGCCAAGGGCGAGGGGCGTTTTAGGGCGGATCTATTAGATTTAGGCCACACATTGATAAACACAATATAATCACATAAATAACAAAGTAATACGAATTATGATTCATCTAAACAGGTAACTGTCAAATAATAATATCTTATTGTTGAAAATGCAAACAATACTACAGAATACTGGAGCTATGGACCCCTGGGCGAGAAGAGGGTGTCCCTGTTTACGTCCTTGTTGTTAGTCTTCAATTATTCCACTACGTTGTTTAGGTTAGCTTTCAATATATGCAACTGGCTAATGGATTAGGTCCAATGCAAAAAAAAAGAAAAAAAATACTGCAGCTAGCAGTCCACCACCACTAGTCCCGCGATTTACTCTCTACCAAGTTTATCTTAAGAATACTTATCTATACGGGCCTCAGGGACGTTGTTCCGCTCGCCGGGAGGGGCTTTTGCTCCCAGTGACTCCAGACGTCATCTGGTTCAACACGACCACATATCGAGATGTTTATTCATCACATTTCTTAATGCAATCGGTACTTGTTGACAACGTTCTCTCGACTTCAATGAATTATGAGTTAACAGGCGTTTACAAGACTATCGAAAGGCGTCTACGAAAGTATCGTCCGCACGAGGAACGTGAAGGGGACGTCTTCGACATATATATTATGTACAACGAGATCTGGAACTGGATTGTTTTTTTAACATATCCGGCGAAGGGTTGGAGGTAAATAGGGGTAAATAAGGGGAAATGAGTAAAGCAAGCTGGCAAAAATGCAGAAACTTGAAATTTGGTGTATATACTAGAAGCCAATGCTTCAAAATTTTTAAAAATATTTTCCGTTTTTTTT
Organism: Stenurella melanura; assembly: GCA_963583905.1. Taxonomy (NCBI): domain Eukaryota; kingdom Metazoa; phylum Arthropoda; class Insecta; order Coleoptera; family Cerambycidae; genus Stenurella; species Stenurella melanura. Next base: position 117,862,837 of record OY757316.1, on the reverse strand, counting down.
GGACACGAACGCGTTCGGAGTTGTTACGTGGCATACTCTTTGAAAGATCCAAATTTGATTTTGAATTTGATAAATTTTGATACCTAAAATTATATTTTTGCATTTTTACGTCTCTCGTTTTTGTATAACTTGCGTATTTGATAAATTTTGATATCTAAATTTGTTCTTGCAATTTTACGTCTCGACGCCTAGCGTCGTTTTTATTAAACTTGTGTCTTTGATAACTTTTGCTATCAAAACTTATGTTTTTGCATTTTAAGTCTCGACGCTGACCGTCTTCGCCTAGCGTCATTTTTGAGAATCAAAGTATATTCACGGACGGTTAATACCAACAAATATGCGTGATTGCCTCGTGATCGTGACGTGTTCCATCCCCATTGGTTGCATTTTTCAGGAGAATGCCAGCAGTTTTCTCGACTTCAGTTGTATGTAATTTGCTTAAAGTGTATTTACATTTATTCGAACATTTGAATTATTATAACTCGTAAACGGTTCAGTGAATCCATTTGAAGTCTATGGTAGTGTATTATCAAGTTTAAAAGAACAATATCCTAATATCCAATCGTTCTAAAATCGACCAGGAAACCCCTTGTGTATTCTTAATAATTTTACGCACGAAGGGCTGTGGCGAACTAACCGCACGTGAACAGCGCATATATTTGTTTTGACGCGGTGTCAGCGGTCTGGGAATATACTATAGTATATTTCATGAATTTTGATAACTGGATTCATATTGTTGCAGTCTAGCGTAGTTTTTGTAAAACTTGTGTATATTCATGTTCTTTCATTTTTACGTCTCTACACCGACCGACGCCTGGCATCGTTTTTGTAAAACTTCTGAATTTTATAAAATTTGATATCTAGAGTCATATTCTTCCATTTTTTCGTCTCAACGCCGGCTGACACATATCCTCGATTTTGTAAAACTCGTGTATTTGATAAATGTTGATGCCTAGTTCACATTGCCGGCCTACGCCTTGCGTTGTTTCTGTAAAACTTGTGTATTTTATCAATTTTAATATCTAAGTTCATGTTTTTACATTTTTACCTCTACATGCTGATCTACGCCTAGCGTCGTTTTTGTGAAACTTGTGTATTTGATACGTTTCGATACCTAGATTCATATTCCTGCATTTTTACGTCTCGACGCCGACCGACGCGCGACGCCCAGCGTCGATTTTGTAAAACTCGGGTATTTGATAAATTTTGATTCCTAGATTCATATTCTTGCATTTTTACGTCTATACGTTGACCAACGCCTAGCATCGTTTCTGCAAAACTTGTGTATTTGATAAATTTTGATACCTAGATTCATGTTCTCGCATTTTAACGAAACCCATTTTTTGTGGAATATTAATGTAAAGCCTGTTACAATGGTCTTGTTCCATGATATTCTTTTTATATCGTTTTTATACTTTTTATTACAGTACTAGATATTCTCATTATAGGCTTAAAATTTCGTATTATTAACTTTTTCCGTTATCGAGATATAAGGAGTTGAAATTAGTAATAGTTGCAAAAACAGAGCGCTCATTTGTGACGTCACTATACGCAAGTGACGTAAGAAAAATGGCTTTCTGGGACCTTTCAAATTTAACCCGAAAAGTCGAAAAACATGGTATTTTTAAAAGCTGGTAACTAAATAAATACGTCGAGTGGAAGTTCGTTCTATGTGTCTATGGAAAGGAGAAGGTCGGCGATGAATTCTGATTGTAAATTGCGGGGTCAAAATCGAAAATTCGTCCCAGCAGGAGCAAGAGAAAACTGTAATTTTTTGACATTTCACCAAATTGTACTCCCCTACTGTCAAGTAGTACGCAAAACAAACAATACTTCGAAAACACTTATAATTATAACAAATAAGGAGCATCAAGTCTGTTGAGATCGCCGAGTCTATGCGTATAGTGACGTAGCGCCTGGCCACGCCCCTTTTTCGCGAGATGGAGATTTGTAATAGTTTTTAAGATACTAAACGTGCGAATAAGATTCTGATTTTTTGCAGATCCACTAATTTATACTTGCACTTTCGATTTATGAAATAAAAAAAAAATGCCGAACAAGCCCATTACTCCGAGTTATGTACCATTTTAAATTTTGTATCCGCAGCTTAATAAAAGTTTGAAAATTTCTAAAACTTTTCTTTATTTCTATCCCCTGTACATTTTGCAGATTTTGTAAATATCATATCAGGCTTGAAAGTTAGCCAAGTTTATGTCTTAACGAAGGTTCCTAAATTGCAACTTCTGTAAAAAAAATTTATGACATCTGCCCCAAATATTATTCAAATTTTATGATCAATTACTTCCGCATACTAAAGTGCAAAAATAGTCAAGAAGTTTACCTTTAAAGAGACTTGGAAGGAAAATCTGGATGTGGAAGTAGTGATTCCTTAGGCAGCGATTTTTTCGGTATATTGTAGTTTTGTCATCCTAACAGTCTCAATGGTCACGATGCTCCATAGTTCCATCATAAGTAACTAACTTGAGCAGTTTTATAACATTTTTATAACGCGTATTTTGATTTTTTAAATACCTAACTTAATGTTTTTGAGGTTGCTGAATTCAAATCTAATATCAAATAGACGATATTGACAGCAGCTGTCAATCAGCTGTCAGTTAGCAAGGAACTATAAAAAGAGTAAAAATCAATGTGTTGTTTTAAGGTTGCTGGCAGAGCTGGGCAGAATACCGCACTAAAGTACTCACGAGTACTTCACAGTACCCAGAGTACCTTTAAAAAGTACTAGTGAAAACTTGAATACGAGTACTTGTTTTTGAAGTACTCTAAAAAATGAGTACTTTTGCAAAATTTGAAGAATACTCTTCTAAAAATGAGTACGGGTACTTCGAAAGATACCAAATTGAAGTAGGTACTAGACAAAAAATTAGAATACCACTTACACCATTACCAGTAAATAAAAGTAGATCGACATCGACAAAAACATTTATTTAAAATGTATAAGTACACAAAAAAAACAGAGTCAAAAATTTTAAATTCTAAGAAAAACGTAACACAAAATAAGGAACTGTCCTGTTCCTTAGAACCATAAATAACTATTGCATAAATACGTATTACCTGGTAAGCGACTATTCAGTAGACTTTAAACTTTGAAAGAAGTGGCACTGAAGAGTGTATCCTTGTGTAGGATACCGAAACACGTGTCTGTGAAAGTTTCTAAAATTTTTTGGTAAGTTGTTTTTTGGTTTTGTTGAACAAGATAATTCAAAATTAAAATTAACATTATTGTGACAGTTACCTGTACGTAATGTGCATATTTCTCTCTTTTAAATCAATGTTGTTCGTGGCATATAGCCAGCAAAGTATTTTGTTTAGAAGGATATATGTTTTTGTACTTATCTATGATTAGTCTTTAGTAAGAGTTTGAAATAATTACGAGTATTTTTTGCTAGTAATATATTCATTTCCTCAATTCTATCATGATTTTGTTTGAGGATTCAAACATTAACCAATTGGCTAAAGAAAAACTTACAGGTCTTACAACTGATAAAGAAAATGCCAGTACTGGCAAAAACAATGACCTCTGGGTCCATTTGAAGGATTATTTACAAAGAGATATTCTTTGTATATGGTGCGTTGCTCACAGATCCGACCTGGTCTTGTCTGACCTATACAAAAATGATGAGTTCATCAAGAAATTTTTTCAAAAGGCTCTACCTTTTAAATTTGTTCCTTTGATTACTTAGTGCCGTCTAGTGCAGATTCCTTAAAATAAGCTCTGTAATTTATAGATCATTTTAAAACTACAATTGTAATTTGGGGCACTTGTATATGGAAAAAGATAAGCTGAGACTTCCCTGTGTTGCACGTCGGTACTCGTTACTCGTCAGTTGTGGCCGCCAAAAGTACTTGAGTACCTAATAGTGCAAAGTACTTGAAAATTTCTAGTATAGAGTGCCTTCCAAATAAAAGTACTCGCGAGTACTTGTTACTGAGTACTTTGGGTACTCAGTACAATTATGAGTGCAATTTCCTCGAGTACTGCCCATCTCTGGTTGCTGGATTTTAAACTAATGTCAAATAGACGATATTGACAGTTGGAAGGTGTCAAATAGCAAGAAATATACAGGGTGTAATCAGTTTCATGTCATTAAAAAAAACTGGTAATGGGGACAGACTAGACAAACAAAAAACCTTTATGACTTTTTCCTCTAGGGGCACTTTTAAAAAAACTGATCTAGGTTAACATATTTAATATTATGGTAGACAACTAGTGAGAACCACTGCTTTTCTTGGTCGATGGACTTGTACTTCACAATTATAGAACTTTTAAATTGTCATAAAAAAGTGCTCGCCGGCACAGGGGGTGTCAAAGGATCATCGACCGCCTTTGATGGACCGCCTTAACTGAACTGAGGCAAGTATAAAGAGGTAAATAATTCGTTCTCTCTTCGTGCACAATTGCAAGCAAATAATGGCCATAGAGGTTTAAACAGAGCATTTCTTTACATGTGTGTTTTTTAATTTGGAACAAAATATTGGATTGTTTATAATTTAGAAAATTTAAATGTGGTTTATTAACATTTGTAACATAAATGAGTGTCCTGGGTTAAAAGCTTACTACCTACCTAAATGATTCAAAATCTCTGCATCTGTATCAATACACAGTTCGTTACGTCGAATTAAGTACATACGCACTTCGTTCAACACTAAACACTAAACTATCAACTAACGTGGTCAATAAAGAAAAATAAAATAAAAACATGGTACAAAAGCTAAAAAGGAATACAAAAAGAACGAACAAGTAAGTTGTGTCTGTACGTAATCAAGAATTTGACAACTTGAACGGTAAGTCAATAAAATAAATCTTAACTATAAATACACAATGACGCGAAATTCAAAAATAACAAAAACAACGAACGGCGGATTGGACGTGTGTACATAACGAAACACCGACAGTAACTAAAATATTGCACAAGGGAGAGTAAGAGTATAGTTTTCTTTAGATCAGATCTAGATCTAAACCTACCTCAATATTCCAGCAGTTCTCAACAATTTTTATTGAAAATTCGCGAAATTTTTGTTTATTTTTTCTCTCCAAAACTATGAGCTTTAGACCCCATGTTATATAAGGTTTTTTGTTTGTCTTGTCTTGTTCCCTACCACCAGTTTTTTTTAATGACACGAAACTAATTACACCCTGTATATTATAATGACATCAGAAAGTATACTATATTTTGGGATTATTCCGTTGAAAGGGTAGGGGGTTAAATAGGGGTGAACAGGGGGGAATAAGTAAAGCAAGGTGGTAAGAGTACAGATATTTGACATTTGGTGTATGTAAGTACTAGAAGCGAAGTCCTCAGTTTTTTTTATAATATTTTTCATCCCTCCACCACTCCCACTCCCTTATTAAAAGAGTTGATAAAATTACTAGAGTGCAAATATAGTCAAGATGTTTCCTTTAAAGTTACTTGGATGAAAAATCTGGATGTGGAAGTAGTGTTTCCTTAGGCAGCTGTTTTTAAGCTACAAAACTATATAAGGAGCATATAAAACATGTCTGTTTCCGCAGTTCCCATCCCGTGAGAAACTTAACTTCGGATTATTTTAGAATAAATTGAGATCTAGACAGGATGGAGTAAAACCAGCAAATTCAGAGAACAAGATATTAATTAAATTAAATCAGTTAACTTAAGAACAAGTAGATGTAATTTAACGGCTTAATCAAAAAAGTTATTATCATGAAGAAAATCTGCTTTACCATTTAACTCACGAAACGTCCAGGTGACTTGGAAAATTAATAGACTTGCTCAAATATACTAAATGTTCGCATCCACATGCGACAATCCTTAAGTATTCGTTTTTTACATATAATGGAAATAAGAGACGTTCTGCAGATTGTTGAAAAAATATTGAACCGTTTTTAAAAAACCGCTGCCGAAGGAATGATTACATACACATCCACATGTCCCATCCAAGTATCTTTAAAGAAAAACATCTTGATACTATTTCTACTTCCAGCTGATGTCACACTAGATCACAATTTTATTTTATTAACTCCTTTAATAATGGAGTAGGCCTTGGATTCTTGCGTATATTTACACCAAATTCCAAGTTTATGGACTCTTACTAGATTGCTTTACTTAATTTCTCCTATTTACCTCTACTAAGCCCCCAACCCTTCAACTAAATCAGCTCAAAATATAATATAGTTCAAGATGTTGTCTGCCGATATAATATATACTTGTACCAAATTTCAAGTGGATATCGTAATTTTATTTTGTTCATGTCTTTAATAATGGGATCGAAAACTTTCTTTTCATCGCAACGCCTCAATTTATAGAAAGGTAATTTTTACGCAAAACTAAATTCATCTAGGTACACCTTTTAGGAAACACCCTGTATAAATCAGTGGGTTCTAAATAATTTTAACAAGGGGTAAACCACTAACACTTTATTTAATAATTTTCTGAGTATACAAAACTTCTAATTTAACTAAAATGACCTTTACACTTTGTTTACTTTTTATTTGACCTCACCTTTTCGCTCTTCAACTTCTTCACTTTTATAAAACCTCTCCTTAATAAACTTTCCCTTCCCGCCGTGGAATCTCGCCTTATATACCCTGAAATTGCCTCTAGAGTTATCTAGAACATAATCGACAATCTTCTCCCACCACACTCTAGAAAACTCTACCTCTTTCTACAAGTTTTCAGTCACTATTAGGCATAGGCGTATTAATCTCCAGTTTCAAGGGGGTGTAATGCATAACAATTTATAGTTTTTACAAAACTTAAATATCTCTCTCAGTTATTCCGAAAATTGCTCAGGGAGTTTTAGATGAGACACCCTGTATACTACAAGCCAAAATCCCAATATGTTTAATATCTGCCAGCACCACTCTATTATTATAAAATTGTTAACAATATGAAATTAAAATATTGACTTGAAATTTAATACACGTATGTATTATAACGAGATCTGAAATGTGATTATATTTTAAACCAATTCCGTTGAAGGGTTGGAAAGTAGAGAGATGAAGTATCTTCATAGAGATCAGACGTGTGCGGAGTCGCTCTACTTTAAATCACATAAAGACCGGTCAAACTTTGAGCAAATAAAATAAAATTTATACGGTATTGTGGCTAAAAAAAGTGTGGTGAATAGTATCTGAATAACGCAGTCACATCTTGAAATGTAATAGTGGCTGGAAGTGCATCGAAAAGCAAGGGTCCAGTGAAGTTTTTAACTACGGTGAAGTGGATGGTACCCACTTAAAAACAATTTGAAGGATGAAACCGAGTACAAGTAGTGTGGAAATACTACAGAAGAAAGAGGGAAGTTGCCAGCAAAAACACAAAGCGACCTGCGACGTGCTTTCTTCCAGTTGCCTAGTGCATAGGCAAGTGGAAGCGTCACTTTGGCGCTGAGCTATATTTCGGTTAAATTCTGTAATCTCGAGCGCCACCTTTGCAATTTTTACTTGGGGCAAAGGTCCCACATTAGCCTCCTATACGCAGCCTGTTGCAGTAGGGCAGGGATAGCTACAGTGGAGACACGGTATGTCCAGGGGTCTGGACGGCAGATTAGACCTTCACTCACATTCAACAGTAAAAGGCAGATGTCGGTAAATAATAAAGTTATTAACATACAATGAAATTTTTACAAAACAATAAAAAAACGGTTAGGTACCAAAATAGGAGTTACTCATAAATACAATAACAAACACTTAAGATATGTCACTTTAGTTTAATTTGATTTAGGTAGGGCGCCATTTTGTGACGTACGGGTAACCAGGCGGTGAGAAGCTAGTGACTCATTAATGCGGAAGCAAGCGGTGGTAAGCAAGCGAACGGTGAAAGCGGTAAAAAAAAAGACAGTAGTAAAAGCGGTATAAAAAAAACAGTAAGCGGAAAAAACTACACAAGTAAGTAATTTTAAAAAAACGGACAGCGTGCAAGTACCAGGCAAAAGCAAGCGGTTATCCACAGCAATAATCATGCCTACATGATGCATTAGAGCGTAGGTGTGAAGAACTTGGCAAAACTAAGTAAAACTGATACCAAATAAATAAAACGGTTGTCGGATTCGGTACGGTGTGTAACTTAAGTCACACTTGGATTGGAAAATAAAACGGTTATCGGATTCGGAGCGGTGTGTAACCTTGGTTACACTCGGTTCGGAAAATAAAACGGTTATCGGATTTGGTGTCAGCTTACGGCGGAGATTATTCTGCCTAGACGGGCAGATAGCAATAATCAGAACGCTGGTATTTCGGTTCGGTTCGGAAATGTTGAAATTACAACACTTGATGCGGTGTTTTCCAAGCGCCTCAAACCCCACAGCTTCATTAAATGCATTTCGGTTCGGCCACGTGGTATCTTGTCGGATTTTATGCGGAAAATGTCTATGTATCAGAATATAATGTTAGTTACTTTATTCACGATAGCCTAGATTTTATTCTCAATTCCCGGACTATAATAAATTTCTACAAATTATTTCAAAGTAAGGAATTTTGTTTCATTTCGTATCAGTACAAAATATTGGAAACAAAATGAACGGTAAATTAACAACACTACAATAAATTCCACAAAAATAATTTTTGCAAAGACAGATTTTATTTTGCAACGAACTAGCTAAAATAAACTATACGGTAATTATAACTTCTACACATTTGGTAGAACAACATATTATTTTATCGCAGTACCATCACAAATGGTCTCGATTAAAATAATATAACCGGTAAACGGTAAACAGTTTTCTCTCGAAATATCATCTATGTTCTTTTTCCCATTTGGAAATTCTTGCGAACATAGCTATTTGGATAAAATCGGAGAAGTTGACAGGTCCTAACTTGGACTCTCTTACTATTGTAATAATTTAACTTTAAATTTATTTAAGTTCGGCTAAGTCAGAAAATAATAATTATATTCCGATACATTTAAACGGAATCGGTTTCAAATTATTGCTTTAAAACATACATTTTGGTGAATTATTCTTATTGGTGTTAATATAAAAAGGTCGACAAGAAACCAGCGGCGATGATAAAACGGTGTACTTACATGTGTTGGATATACGGAATAATACCCGACTGGGCTGTTTGACGGATCGGACAGAAGTGATTGCAAATGTGGTCTAATGAAATTAATTTACGCAGCTCTCTTACCAACGCCCTTAATGTTGATTTTTGTAATTAATGTTAATATTACGGACAGCCCTCTCACTGCTAGGTTTGTAAAATTACCTGTTTAACGTAGAAATCTGTTTCGCGGTTTTAGCTAGCTAAACTTAGGAGAAATCTATAATAATAATTTACAGTACATATGTTCGAATGGAAGCGGAGCAAATAACGAAGTATATTATTAATTTAAACTGCATTTTTGGCAACGGAAAATTTACCTCGTTACAGACCAAAAGTTAAGTCTAGTCTAGTCTATTAATTGTATTTGTTTATTAATTTTTAGTTTATTAACAGAGAAAAAGTCTTAAAGTAAAATTAAAAGGGTATTAAATACAGGTAATAAAACAGAAAAATACCCGGAATTTAAAAGCGGAATTGGAAAACGGAAATTAAAACTGATTGATTAAAAAAAACAGTATACAGGGTGTACAAAATATTCCCTCTTACTTCTTTCTCATAACCCTCTATAAAAAGGCCTTATTTTTTTTACAGCGAGAAAGGGCCCTTCTCAGCACTTCCATGGTAAATAGATATTTACCTTTGGAACGGTTAATAAATAAAAATAAAAAATAAAAATAAAAGCTGCTAGATTCAGAGGAGAAACAGAAAACTTAGGAGGAGAATAAATAAGGAGATGATTATAGATTTTAGATGTTTAACAACATACATGCTACCTATATATAGAGAAAAAGAAAGAGAAAAGAAGAAGGAAAAGAAAGTAATCAAAACTTTTTCAAATAAAATGAAGTAAGGCTGGTATTTATACTTTTTGTGAGCTAGAATTTATAAGAACATTAACAAAATATCAATAATTATTAGAGTTTTCATATGATTAAGTATTATTTTGCATTTTTTTGAACTTAATATTAATAAAACTTCTCTATCTCAGCTTTCAACTTAACCTCCTGTCAATTGATTCCAGAGAACGGCATGACCGTATCGTACGAGAAACAAACTTCTTAAATTTTTTTATGACATCTGCTACAATCAATTTTATTTTTCCGACATATATGGGCTGAAATAATTCAGAAATTGATAGTACATCGTTTTACAGGAATACCAGTCAAGACAAGATTGATAATAAAATAGTTGTGTCGTAATAACCCAATACGTTCTGATAACAGTTTTTTTTATTACGAAAACGGACATAAATTTTACGAGTTCTCAATATTTTTGATGATATTCTGCATACATTTTCTCCTTTAAACTTTAAAGTATGTCGCTATTATGTGCAGTTTGTAAACCAACTCCTCCATAAAACTTTTAGTTAACAGAATTTCTGATAAACATGTATAGAGTATATTTCTTTTTATGTGCCGCCTGTTTTATTGGCCTAGTTTAAAATCCCGACAATCGATTAAAACTAGAACGAAGTGCACATCTTAAAAGAAAGGGGTCAAATACACTAGTGAGCAAAAATATCAAACATTTTTGAGAAGGTGGTTATAGTTATCTGCATGTGTTTATTTAACAATACACTACACGACAGAGCATTCCAATTACAGGGTATAGTAGGAAACAATACGTATTTACAAATATATAACGTGATGACGATGAGAGTAGAAACAAAAGAATACAAAACAAACAGATAAAAACAAAGATAAAACATACAAAAAAAAATTAAATTATGCAGTTAATCTTTTTATCGCAGCTATATTGCAGTGGAATATATCAAACTGGTCTTGTAGGTTGTTATAGTTCTCACACATTTTGTATAGCGGCGAAAATTTCTGGACGTTTGTTCGGGGAGTCGGCAAATAGAACAATGAGTTATGCCTAGAACCAGATCTAGAGTTCGAAAATTTAGTAAGTTTAAGATAGCGCTGCAATCAGTTATATTATGTATTATTTTAAAAAGAAAAATTTGCTGTGAAATAGTTCTATGAGCCTCCAGACTCGAGAGCAAGAAAATATTTAACAGTTCAATCTGAGGAAAACCAATAGCAGGATAGACACCATCTTCCTTATAACTCAAAGTCTTTAAGAAACGCCTCTGAATTCTCTCTATGCTCTGTATCTGTGTGTTATAATGGGGCGACCAAATAATTGACGAGTATTCCAATTAGGATCGAACAAAAGATTGATACTGTAGTTTCAGTGTGTTAATATCGTTAAAATCGCGAGAACATCGTATTATGAATCCTAGCGTTCTGAAACTTTTATTAGTTATGGTATTTATATGGGAATTAAATGATAGTTTGGTGTCAAATGTTACACCTACGTCGCGGAATGTTGATGGACGTGTAAGCACTAAATCTTCTATACGGTAATTAAATTCTACATATTGGTGTTTATTAGTAAAAGTTAAGACATTACACTTTCTTATACTCAACTGTAATTTGTTTAAATTACACCATTCATTAATTTTATCAATGGCACTTTGCAATACCACACTGTCACTCACATCATTTTATTGTATAACATCATATCTGCGTATAAAAGACAATTGACACCCAATTCCTCTGATATGTCATTAATGAAAATGTTGGAGAATAATGGGCCCAAAACAGAGCCTTGGGGTACACCGTAGGTAGATACGAATTCCGAAAATTGTTGTCCATGGTATTCAATACGGTGACGTCTATTTTCAAGATATGATTTGGAAAATAATAACAAATTTCTTAAGAAGCCAAATTTTTGAAATTTAGAACATAGAATACTGTGATCCAGTCTGTCAAATGTTTTAGTAAAGTCTGTGTAAATTATGTTAACCTGTGAGTTAGTGTCGATAGCATATTTATATATTTAAAGCAAATAAAAAATATCTGGGTATTTAATCTTTACCGCAAAGTCAAAGGTGCTGACACTTTTTATGTGCCTTAAGTATATGAAGAGAACTATAGGTGGGAAGACAATAATTATTGCAATTCAATAAATTCTTTATAGGATTTGGTAGCAGAGACGACTATCTATGAGAACTAATAGTTAACAGTTAAAAAAAAAACTAAAAAAATAGTTTTAATAGCAAACCGTAATAAAAGTAAAAAATAATTTTTAATTATTAAGATTCTGTTTAACAGCGATAGAAAGTCCACTCACTCAATGCAATTAAGACGTTTTTAATAAGTTTAAAATAAGAATAAAATAATTAACAAAAAAAAATATTTCATTGTAAAAAAATCGTGGGTGCTTATTACTGTATTTTTTATACTAACTTACTTTTACAAATAGCTACCAAAGAAATATTTATACCAGTTGATATCAAACACCCCACGCTATTTTTACAACGAAATAATTTTTTTTGTTGATCACTTTATTCTTTTGAAACATATTCTTTATAGGATTTTGCAAACAGCAGAAAAAATAACTACCTGTAACTAAAAGAAAAGCTTTGTGTAAAAATATTAATGAAATGTGTTTGTTTTGTTTCGATAACCTGAATTCTGGTTATACTAGCAAATTAAAATCCTAAAATGAATTTGTCTAATTTCTTATTTGACAATTCTCATTCTAACACTAGCATCCCTTCGGCCATGCAGATTAAACTAGTATCTACATAACCCCCTACGATCATGAAGATTCAGTTTGCAAAATCCTGTAAAGAATATGTTTCAAAACAATTATAAGCAAACAAATAATAATTCATTTTTAAACATTTTATTCTTATTTTAAACTTATTAAAAATCTTTTAATTGTATTGAGTGAGTGGAATTTCTATCGCTATTAAACAAAATTCTAATAATTAAAAATTATTTTTCACTTTTTGGTTCGGTTTGCTATTAAAGCATGTGTTTTCAGTTGTTTTAAACTATTATTTATCTTTTCACTTTTTAGTCTTAAAAGAAATTTTGCTTGATCCGCCATGTTGACGCCGCCATTTTGAATTTTTAAGTTTTGATGACATATTTGTTTTCTACTTGTCAAACCCTTTCCTTTGATACCCATATCAAGGGTAAAGTTATCAGCCCTCTGTTTTTTTTCTCACCAAGCCGTCTCCGTCCAGTCAAGGCTTTTACAGCTCATGACATGGACTGACGTAGCTGAACGAGAACTTGGGTCACCCATCCATCAAAAAAAAAAAAACCGCATGAGAAGCACTTTAGTATGATACACTACAGTTTAAGGAATTTCAGTAGCATAAGATAAAAGTGGTCAAAGTGTGCAACCCCTAAATATTGTTCAATTTTGCTAAAATTTTACATATGTATCTAGATAAGTAGAACCAAGGATTCAAGCAAAGTTATGTGGAAATCGCAGCTTTGGAAAAGTGGATTATTCTATTGTACGCCTAGCAGGCAACCACGACAGATGGCGGGATGCTGTCAGACGTGCCATTCAGCAAACGGAGGCCAGCTAGGATACGTCGTAGATAGAAGACCGGAATGAGAAGTTCTCTGTTACTTTAGGTAGATTTAATCCTGCTAATCACAAGAATATCACTAACACGATTTGCCAAAAAATGTGACATGCTACCTCTTCCTTAAGGACGGCAGCACAATCGACGTTTTACTTTTTTTATGCTTCGTCACCCGGTACAAAGTTCAATCAAACACAATAACTTTTAGGCAGGCTGTTATTTCATCAGTTCCAAGATTAAATACTTTCTGCCTTTTCATGTTAGATACACGTGCCTTTGAGTAAATAAATGCAAAAATAACAAACAAATAAAATTATCTCGATGTTTATATATCTAGATTTCAATTTTCCTTCTTATTTTTTAAGTTAATTATAGAGTAAAGTTATTTACTGGATTTTGCAATTATTCCAGCTCCTTCAAATGTCTATTAAAAGCACGAAATTAGAAATGATTCGTATAATTTGGCTTGATAATGTTTTCCAATCTGTCCTAATTGCATTTTAATGATTATTACACTACAATCATAATGCAATTAAAATTAATAAAAAAATAATGTTTTTATTAAGTATACTGAATGTACGTGAAAACACAGCAGAATAGGATGTATCGTGTATAAAGCAGCCAGGACTGAAGTCTTCTCCAGATGTTGCCAACTTTGTTGGCGAAGTGCACATCGGTAAATTGTAAAATGTTACAATTTATGAGAGGCATATTCAGACGCTTTTGTAAGAATGTGATTACTTTGTATTACTTATTTCATGAGCAAATATACAAACATATCTTGTCAATGTGAGGATGCTAACACTTGTGAGAATATACACAATATAACACCTATAGACCTAGCTCCCACGACGAATTTAAAAGGAGAAAATGGTTGCAAAACATGTACAAATCATGTTACTTCCGCCAGACTAGTAAAAATTTGTTAATTGTTATTTTTTATGAATTTATAAATAATTATTTTTAGAAAAGGGAAAAACAATGCTTTTAGATGTTTCAAATAAAAACTGTATTTTTATACACTCTACATATGTTTCGGCTTGTTAGGCCTTTCTCAAGAGCATTACAGATGAATACTAAAGCTATGGGGGTGGTTGTTCTAAAAATAAATGCAGTAATACCCAAACATGTGGAATTACGGGGATTTCAAGTAATAAAACTAAGGATGTACCTACTCGGAATAATTCAATGGGCTATTCTTAGAACCTTGTCTATTATAGGAGTGTTTATGAAATTTAATTGGTCATTGGTGGTACAAGTATTGCTTTTAAGGGATTTTTTTATTTCTAATTGTTCAAGGAGGTTTAAGCGTTTTCCCTTTCTTTCTGAATGGATTAAATTAATATTCTCTGTATCAATAAAATGATTATTTTCAATGCAATGTGTTGACATTCCTGTGTTTTTGATGTTATTTAAAATGGATTGTTTATGTTCTTTTACCCGATTAGCTATACTTCTACCACTTTGGCCCATATATACCGCGTTACGGTCCTTACATTTAATTTCATAAACCCCCGATTTGTTGACTTTACTTATTTTTTCTTTATTGTTAACTAAAATACTTCCTAAATTTGTTTTGTTTACACTTATTGTGGAGATGCCTAACTTATTTACTTTTCTACTTATTTTATCACTAAACCTAGGAATATAATTAATAAAATTGTACTTTGTTGTTTTGTTGGTTACAGTAAAAAATTCCTTTTGAAGTAATTTTCGCTGTTTGTTTTTAACCATGTTCTCTATTAGTGACTCCTTATATCCATTATTTATTGCAATCTGTTTGATTATGTTTAATTCTTTATTAAACTCATATTCGTCTAAGGGGAAATTTGTGAGTCTATGTATTAGACTATGAAAGGGAGAGAGTTTAATTTGCCAAGATTGTTGTGAATTATAATGTATGACTGTGTCTGTTGTAGTGGATTTTCGATAAATACTAAATTTTAATTGATTACGATGTTTTTTAATATTCATATCTAAAAAGTTTAATTGACCATTTTTTTCTTTCTCTAATGTGAACTGTATTTTACTATTAAATGAATTCAATAAATTAAGGAAACTACTTAAATTCCGTTCTGTATGCAAAAAATATCATCAACATAACGGGTCCAATAGAAAACATGTACATTTAGGTTGCTATTACTATTAAAAATTACATTTTCAAAGTTTGCCATAAATATCTCTGCTAACAACGGAGAAATAGGGGAACCCATTGGTAAGACGTCTTTTTGTTTATAAAATTCACCGTCAAATTGAAAATAATTTTGTTCAATGCAAATTCTTAATATATTTTTTAATTCTATTTTTTCTGTTATATCAATCTGTGAATTATCTATTAAATTACTTAAAATTAATTTTAGTTCCGTAAGCGGGATAGAGGTAAATAAACTTTTAACATCAAATGAGATTAATTTAGCGTTGTCCGGTAAGATAAGATTTTCTGTGTTTTTAATAAATTCGAAGGAGTTTTTGATTGAATATATAGATTTGAAATTGGTTAAATTCGGTAGGATGTAATTTATTTCTTTGCAAACTTTATAAGAAGGTGCATTAATATACGATACTACTGGTCGTATAGGTATATTCTCCTTGTGAATTTTTGGGAGGCCGTAGAGTAAAGGTGGTAAGGGGTTCATAACTTTTAATCTATACAATTCATTGTTTTGGAAAATTGTAGTGCATTTTTTTAAACTAGAGACAATTTCTGATTGATATTTATTGGTAGGATTTTTGTTAATTTTTTCAAAGTCATCGCAATTTAAAATTGCTTTTAACTTTTCATGATATTCTAATTTATTTAAAATTGTTATTGTGTTACCTTTATCCGCTTTACAGAGTATCAAATTATTGTCCTCCAATTTTTGTTTTATGCTCTTCAATAAGTTCCTTTCTCCCCTGTTAGAGTCACATTTTATTTGGTTGAATACGTTGGCTAAACTGTATATATCAAACCCCGAAATGTTCTCTCTTGAGCTAATAGCTAACTCTGTGTTGACAGCGAGAAGTTCAAATTCTTTTTTGTTTACATTCACCACAAAATGTAAGTCAACAAATCGGGGGTTTATGAAATTAAATGTAAGGACTGTAACGCGGTATATATTGGCCAAAGTGGTAGAAGTATAGCTAATCGGGTAAAAGAACATAAACAATCCATTTTAAATAACACCAAAAACACAGGAATGTCAACACATTGCATTGAAAATAATCATTTTATTGATACAGAGAATATTAATTTAATCCATTCAGAAAGAAAAGGAAAACGCTTAAACCTCCTTGAACAATTAGAAATAAAAAAATCCCTTAAAAGCAATACTTGTACCACCAATGACCAATTAAATTTCATAAACACTCCTATAATAGACAAGGTTCTAAGAATAGCCCATTGAATTATTCCGAGTAGGTAGATCCTTAGTTTTATTACTTGAAATCCCCGTAATTCCACATGTTTGGGTATTACTGCATTTATTTTTAGAACAACCACCCTCATAGCTTTAGTATTCATCTGTAATGCTCTTGAGAAAGGCCTAACAAGCCGAAACATATGTAGAGTGTATAAAAATACAGTTTTTATTTGAAACATCTAAAAGCATTGTTTTTCCCTTTTCTAAAAATAATTATTCTAAAGATGTTTCACAAGGAACCTACCACATACTCATTCCAATTTATAAATTTAGCTAAAAACAAAATTATTCTTCTTTTCAAAACACCTGCTTCAAATTTACGCAATTTGTGGTAAATAATGAACCACTTTTGAAAAAATTTGTGTGTCTGACAATTTTAGTTAATTAACTTCTGACAGACCTTTTGTTATAAATTAAGTGCACTTCTTGATTTTCGTTTTGATTTGTTACGTGATTTTTTTTAACAAAATGAGATAAAAATTTATTTACAAATTGATTAGGTACAGACTAACATCACAAATATACTTCAGAGTATACTGATTTGTCGATATTCTTGCTGGTAGAACCCGTTTCTCAGCGAACGCTTTGATGAACATATTTCCTTTGTTGAGTTGCATCGTGCGAGTGAAGTTCGCGTGTGCCACTATCTGTTCCATAACACAGACGACTACTTGTAGGAACGCATCAAAGTAGGATAGCGTGCAGCTCGCGGCAGAGACGGCAAAAGCTAGCATTTAGCGTTATGTCCACAGCCACTTCAAAATATACTCTTACAAAATACCGTTACTTTGGAACTATCGCCATGTAATTATTGTCGTTCATCGCTCGTTAGGAGTAACCAGTTAATTTAGCGAAAACGAAAACATTCTTTTACAACCCTAATAAATTGCACAATTTCAGTGCGCTACTAGAGCCTTTTCAGGGTCGGACATAGCATAATTTGTGTTCTATGCTCCAATACAAAGCTCCCTAGGAGAAGATCCCTTCCAGCTGACCGTGCGAGGTTATGTTTATAAGTCAACAGCCACAAAAGATGTTTTATGCGTATCTATTTTAACAATATTCCGATGATGCCACCTTGGTTGACGAGATGCACGTCGAGTGAAAAATCAGCGAGCATAGGTGCAAATGCTGACCTTTAACCGAATGACCTAGGATCAACGCGACCAATGGTTTCCATTAAGCTACTATACAGCATATGATTTCATACAGTATTTTTGTTACTTCATGAGACGAAGTAATAATGTTTTATTGAAACCGAATGTCTACTTTCAGAAATAACAACGAAATTTTTGTAAATGCTGCCACCACTCAACATTTAAATTTTGCAATTTTTATATTTTGCAAAATTTAATTTTAACTTGTACCTATGTGTTGTATATACAGGGTGTCCCAGAACTGAGTTCCCAGACGGGAATATGTGATTCCTGAGTTCATATTGGGTCCGCATAACCCAACTTACTTTAGTTCAAAAATGTATCCCTGAGGAATTCTCTTAAAATGAGACCGACATTTTTTTTTCCAATAATTTCCGTTATATTGAAGATAAAAATTTCAAAAGTTGGATGAGAGCTGTATCACTATAGGCACTCTATGTGTGAACTTGATAACAACCAAATATCTTTTGTTTCCAATTTTCTTTTGCAATAATTAATTAACAGACTGTACTTTTTTAATCACTCTGTACAATTAAGGAATACTTGAACATTTTTATAGGGCACTGAAAAGGCTGTAAAAGAGGCACTCTTAAAAATGTTTGAAGTATCAATCAAAATACAAGAAATTATCGTTTTTCCTCCATTTGTACTTAACATTTATTTACAATTCAAGAATAATATGTTGTAATAACAGAAAAGTACAGAGTATTTTAAAAAATACATTAACAACAAATGCTCCACATGACGTCCACCTGTTTCAGTACCCAAATTAATACTTTTAAAATTTTGTGTAATAACGAAAAATCAAGAATTATCATTTATGTTCTGTAGGTCATAGGTGCTTGTGAAACAGTAAACCTGTCGCGTTTGAGAAACGGTTGTTATCAAGCTTACTTAGAGTACTATAGAGATACAGGTCCCATGAAAATTTGAATTTTTCGTCTTCAATATAACGGAAATTATTGGAAAAAATATTTTCTCTCTCACTTCAAGAGAACGTACTTCCTTAGGGATGCATTTTTGGACTAAGGTAAGTGGGTTATACGGGCCCAAGAAGATTTGCCGTATTGAGTTACACTGAATAGCTGAATAGTGAAAATCTTTAAGTATGTACCCAACTACCTAATTTTTTCTATCAACATTCAATTAAAGCTCGCTACTTTGGTTTGAGTTGTTTGGCCTACCTGGTGAAACATCGCACAATAATAGACGAGAATTTGCAACACAAAATATGTCTCATATTATTTTAGCATCAATTTGTTTTTGATTGCTTCCTGTTTTGAGAGTCACGAGATAATTATAGCTAACTAATAATACGCCGCCAAACAATCAGATGCCACTGAGAACTGAACTGTTGTTCGTTACTATTCTTTCTTTCTTTGGTGTATTTTAGTTTATTATAATTTACTGCTATAGTTCATATTTATAAGGTACATAAAAAACTCAAAACCGCCGACTGAACTAAAATAAGGGGAGACCGGAGCATGCTTTATTTCTTACACTTTATTAAACAATAAATATGAATTATTTTTAGATAAAACATAACATAAAGTATTAAATAGATAAAACATCATTCATTACTCTTATGTAAAGCAAGTTCTGGCATGATTAAGATAACAAATAAATAGAAACACGCCTCTTCTATTAAGATTTCTAAGTGATATAGTTACAAATCACCCCTAGCTAGAACGCCACGTCCAAGGAACAGATAAACAGAGCTGTACTTTTAATTTATCTGTCAATGTGGCGAAGTACAGGCAATCACAGTAGTAGTGAAGCCTTGGTGCATGCACTAGAAATAGAAGCCGTCTATAGGGATACTCCAAAGTCAAGAGTGCGGGCTATGATGCTTGAAGAATCGCAGCCAGAAGAGAGAGACCAAAACCCTATCTTGA
Source organism: Stenurella melanura (assembly GCA_963583905.1). Classification (NCBI taxonomy): domain Eukaryota; kingdom Metazoa; phylum Arthropoda; class Insecta; order Coleoptera; family Cerambycidae; genus Stenurella; species Stenurella melanura. The sequence continues at coordinate 117,842,945 of OY757316.1, read as the reverse complement.
ACGCGATTCTCAAAACGAATAAAATATAAGTCAGTTACTGGCTCAATGGGATACTACAGGAAGACTAGGAAAGCCAAGCGGGGGTATTAAATGTTACAACTGTGGCAGAGCAGGGCATATGAAACGAGACTGTCGACAGCGGAACTCGAGGAAAGCGAATGCTAGAAAGGTTGACGAGACTCAGAATAGAAGTAGTGGAAGGCCAAGTGGACGGCGTATGAAATGTTACAGCTGCGGAGAACTAGGACATATCCAGCTTGGATGTCCACAAAGGAGCTTGGAGAGAGTGAAGGCCGGCGATGCTGTGAAGCTGAGGGGAAAATCAGAGGAAGCTGGTACCAGAGAGACTGTGACAGATAGGGAACATGGTACCACGAGAGAAGTAAAGATTTCCCAGCTTCGAAGCATTCCGAGAAGTCTACTACTACCTGGACGTGAAAATAAAATGAAACCCCACAAGGATGCTGATATTTCATCCGGAAGAAGGTGCAAGAAAGATTGCAAGTATTACCATCAGGAGAAACTGCAGGTCACGGGAGCAGTCAACACTGTCAAGGTGGAGGTGCCGGATGACAGGACAGATGAAGCGCTCAGACAAGAGCAACTAACCCACTAAACATGAAAACATTACCGAAATAAAACAGTAATGTATCATCGTTACTTTGTAACATTATTCAATAGATAATTTTAACGTTTATACAACAAGTATGTTATAGATTATGTCCCAGTCAGCAATGTTACAAAGTTATATTATTAAAAACACAACATTAAAGCAATATCCTCTCAACATATCTACATTAATGTTTTAATGTTATATTTTAAATACTACATTATGACTACATTTTTTAAATGTAACAAAATAAACGTTTTAATTTGATTACTACAATAATATTTCAGTGATATTAAAAGAAACATAATTTAATTATGAAAATTATATTTAAATAATGTTCTTTTGATGTACTGTTTGTTAACATTTATACAATTTTATATTTTATAAATATTTACAGGGTGATCTCTAAATGATAACTACAAGATTCTTTAATGATGCTTCGCCTCTATGTTCTTACTTTTGGTTTGGAGATGACTGAATGACATTTACACAACTCTAAAATTGAATGGATAAAAAGTGGAAATGTAGACTCATATTTAAAAATCTAATAGCTCAAAATGTAAGGAATATAATATGCTACTGTACAGTATAGTCACCATTATATTCCTTGCATTTTGTGCTGTTAGATTTTTAAATGTGATCTTATATTTTCACTTTTCATCCCTTAATTTTAGAATTGTGTAAATGTCATTCAATCATTTCCAAACAAAAGTGAAAAAGCAGAAGAAACGTATTATGCGAAAGAACCTTGTGCCTATCATTCAAAGACCACCCTGTAAATAATTATAAAATATAAAATTGTATCATAGAATCATAAAAATTAATTTGAGAATTTATAAAACATAATCACAATTATATGTGCATGTATGATATAATACTTAGCATTTCAAAACGGCTCTCATTTTACAAATTGTTCACTAATTATTAATAACAAAGCACCAAATATAACTTTTGTGCCTTTCAATGTTGTTTAGAATAGGTGAATTTAAAAAAATAGTTAATTACAGGAAATCCAGAATTACTTAATATATTTATAGTTATATTTCGAATTTTAAAATCAACTAAAGTGCATGTATTAGAAACATCTTAGAGATCACTTGTGCGACAACTGAACAGAATTATCTAGAGGTTTTTGTATGGAAAATAAAATAAAAATTTGAAAATGCACAATTATGTGTAATAATTGTGCGTTTATACATAGTGTATTACCTGTTCTGAACCAGCTTATAAATAAAACCAGCAGAAATGTATAAATGTCCTTTATTATTCAAACCCGGTTAAATTATTAGTACGGATGATATAATATTTACCACACACAATTTTTTCTGATGGACTTTATCATAATCAATTTGGTTTTTATAGTGTATTTTGAGATAATGTGCATTATTTAATATACAAAAAATAAACATTGATTTATAAATTGTGTGAAAATAGCATAAAATATTTTGTGTAGACATTCTTTGCTTTGAAAATCGTAGACACTCGAAATTTCGAAACATTCTTTGGTGGTATTCGGGAAGCAACTCTAAACCGCATCTGAAATTAAAACAGAGCAAATTGTTAAAATTATTGATAGTAGATGGAACATTCTAAATTCGGTGTCATGGGAAGGAGGAAGTTTAGAAACGAACGCTCGTTTAGGGGGGGGGGATGTCCATAAATGTTACAAGGGAGAAGAGGTTGCTTTTTCCAAACATGTTTTTGTTTGGATAGTCTCTTAAATGTCAAATTTATCACAACACAACCTATAAGTTTGACATATACTTATTAACAAATTGAATATTTAAAATTAAACCATGCAATAATAATACTGAACTAATGGAGTAGGTAGGTATATTAAAAAAATGTGGAATACCATTCTTGCAATCAAAAAACTTTTATTTAATTTGTTTTAGTAAATATTAATAGTCAATTTGTCAGTTGATCCGAACTAATTACTATACGCAGGAGCAATGAAGCATAAGAAAAAAAACTACAATGAAGCACATATTTTTACCTTTGTAGTCGTTGTAAATTTCAAATTATTAATAGAGAAAAAAATGCTTGAATAAAAGTTGCAACCTTTATTTCCTACAATATTGGTAATAACTATAATTTCAGGGTAGAACTAATGGGAAAGCAGAAAATCAAGAAAAAATTATTTTGACCGACAATTTTCCAATATAAAAACTTAAAATGATTGTTCCATGTATAGGTATATATATAATATCAAAATTTATTTTTAAACATTAAATATCCTATATAGTTTCACTTACCGATTCTCCATGTTATTATCTGTTTTTAGTTCTTTTACTAGCAGAAATTCATCGAATTTTGTCGTCTTTCAACAAGTCCTTTTTAGTAGTTTCACCACTTTCATTTACTGCTTCTAAGACTAAGATCCGCTGCATCAAGTAAGAGTTGGAATTTATATAAGATGAGTTGCTTGATCTAGATTAATTGCTTTCTAAAATAGGGATTTAAAACATTAGTTCATTAATTTCAAATATACATAAAACATATTTTTACATTTTCAATAAGTGTGAACCGTTAGCTATAGGTAAGTACCAAAGTATTTTTCATCTCTTCTCAATGTAATTTATCAATGTGAGCTTGATTTTTAAGGAAACCGAACTTTCGAAAAAATGTTAAATATTACTGAAACTTAATTACAAAGTAGCCCTGTGTAGCACAGTACATCTTTAGGATGAAGGCAACAGTTTTGTAGCAGAATATATGAAATTATATTTTCTTAAATCTAATATTAATAAGTGTAATGAGCTTTTTTCTCTTGGATTATCAGAAATTCCCACTTGCGAAAAGAAGTATCGCATTCGTTGCATAAATAAATAACTATCAAGTACGTGTACAATAAACACTTAATCTACTTACCCTTTATTGTTTTCGGACATATTGAACACTATATAACCAAAGATAATCTTTGACTAAACTATTATATAAAGTCGCCTTCGCGAACAGGACTTCAACAATTTCGGACATACTGAACACTATTAACTATTAAGTATTATAATGCTATCTTTGCAAACAAATTCGAGGCAAAATGGCGTGTGAGACTATTTTCCTTTTCTTCTTGTTTATCCGTCTCGGATGCGTCCGTTGCGTTCGGTCCGGAATGGCCAATAAATAGCATTTAGGCGTATCACGTGACTATAGATGAATGTTGGTTTAATAACATTTATCATTATATCCTATAAATGTAACTTTAATTTAACAACAATGTTAATAACAGGTGTTGTTAATATAATTTTATAAATATTACATAATAACATTATGGAGCTGTTATAGAATAATATTGCATTATGTTACATTCCAATAATATTATCAGAGTGTTTATGAACAATATGGCATGTATGTTATATTTTAAACACATAAATAATATTGATTTCTTGTAACATAGCTGTTTTAATAAATAATGTTTTTTGGATGTATTAAAATAAAATTATAATTACATAAAAACAATATTACAAAAAAACATTGACAAAGTAACTTTAAAAAAATGTTTTTTAATATTTTAGTTATGTTTCATGTTTAGTGGGAAACGATGAGGAAATTGGGCCTATATTGAGAGCCAAAGAAAGGGGAACTCGTCCAAAATGGAAGGATGTTTCAGGCAAAAGAGTGGGACCGAAGGCACTATGGGCGCAGTGGGACTCACTGAAAGTCATGAACGGGCTGTTGCGGAAATTTTTGGAACAGTGTAATTTTTACAGATGAAAAAACTTTCCAGTCTACACACAGCGGTCGTATTCGTGTTTACCGACCTCCGAATGCTCGATTCGATATAGTATATAGTTTCCATCTATCGCCATCTCCTAATTTTTCTTCCAAGTTTTCTGTTTCTTCTGTTTCTGAATCGGGCATCTTTAATTTTAAAATTTTGTTTGTTTTGCTTTTATTTATTAACCGTTCCACAGGTAAATATCCATTTACAGTGGAGTCGGTTATTGTGAATAAAATAGTTACGAATATATTACTAGAAACAAAAGAATACTTAGAAGAATGTTAATGTTAAACTGTTTTGTTTCAAGTGTTTTTTGTAAGTTATAAGTAATTTTTTAAAATCGTGGCTTGTTTATTTTAACGACTTATCATATTTTAGCTGAGCTATTATATTAAATACAATAAATGCATGTTTTGTCATATTTTGAATTTCTATTTCCTAGATTTGTCATTTTACCTACTGTGATGTTGGTGCGATGGTTGTTCAGGGAATTCGTAGCAAAGTCTCCAAATCCAGACATTCAGACACCTCTAAGGAGCCACTACTGTCTTACCTACGGTCCATGTCTCAGAGGTGTGAAATAAAATGGATATAAAACTATCTCTCGTACTACAAACATTGCCTAAAGTTTTCAAGAAACACTGAAACTACTCTATTTTGCAGAATTTACTATTAACTAGAATCCTATAGGATTTACTGGAATTGAGGTGCATTTGTTGAATAAAAATTTTCTGTGTAAATATTTATGTGTGTATCGAACGATGTATTTATTTTGTACCGCCATTTGTAATTTGACTATTTCTGACTGGATGTATCTACACGTAAAATATTTTTAAAGTTCATTTTATGTTAATCGTAAACTTCTGACGACGCAATGTTTGCCGTCTCCTTGAAATTAACTTAAACAAAATAAGAATATGCAACTAAAATTTACGTCGCCAGTTTATTTGGTTATCTAACTTCGCAATTCAACGAGATGATGAACTGCTAGTGAAGTAAGCCACCCTATTAGCTGAACACTTGTATATCTGGTTGCCTAAGGTCAAAGTACATATGACGTATTATTAAATCTAAAAAATTCTTGTTTTATGCAGACAACAATAAAAAAAAGCTAACGAGCAGTCATTAAAACTTTTCTGATTGTGAAAATTTTGCAGGAAAACAAATTTCATTATAGAGTCGGGTACAATGTACAATTTAAGCTGACTTGTGTCACAGGTCATAGTCGCTAAAACATTTGAACTAAGATTATATTTGATGCATAAGAAATGCCAGTAGTTCTCAAACAGTTTTTTTCTGTAACACCAATAATTATTATAAAAAAATGGGAAAAATGTTATCATAAAATGTTAAGATTATTGATTTAGTAACTTCGTCTTTTAGTGGAATTTTGATTATACAGTGTCCGCCATAAAATTGGCTACATATAGGAAAGAACTGTATTATTGAGATTTCTAAAAAAACTCTATTGGGGGTTCGTTTATGCATGTCCGACAACAAAATATTACATTTTGACACATGTCATGTGATCACCGGTTTAGCAGGACTGTCAAAAATAGTTGTGGGTGGTAAGTACCGAAAAATGGATCAAATTGTTAAGATATCGAAAAATTTTATTAAGAAAAAGTGCATAGAATACAACACAGACCCCATATGTCAATTTTGAAGCGGATATGAGGAAAATAAAAAAGTGCAAATTTTACCATTACCATTAATTACTATATGAAAAATCATAAATTTTTGTGATTATTTCGCAAATATTGGACCAGTTTCTACAAAAACTTTATGTATTTTAGTTGAATAAAGGTATTTGCATGTAAAAAAAGAAACGAACCCCCAATACAGCATTTTTTAGAAATCTCAATAATACAAATTTTTCCCATATGTGGCCAACTTTATGGTGGACCTGTAGGTATATAGGCTCGGGCACAAATGAAACTGATAACAAAAAATGAATTGCCCAATTCAGTCAACAACAATGAGTTATCAGAAAAAGGAATCAAAGACTAATTAATATTGTTACAGTCCAGCAAGAACCACACGGAGAGCTATGGGCATTTCTTGCCAGGAAAGGATAGGATCGTAGTATTAGTAGGGGAAATGATGTTAGTAAAACTAAAATATTTCATATAATAACAAAAAAGTAAATCTGAAATCTCTATGAGAATAACGAAAATAAATGATTTTTCTTTTAGCGGCAATAAATACAAATAGATATTTTGGTTGACAAAATATATATATTAAAAAAAATTTCAATAATTTTAAAACAGATAAATTAAAAATTCTGAAAGAACAACGCATTGACACGTTTTCATAAACAATACAACACTACACTTAAACAATTTATCTACTCGACGGACGTTCCACCATTCGTGTATTAATATATGTATAACGTAAGAAAGTCGATTTTATTAGAGATTAACACGCGTTAGTAGTAATAAGACACATTTTTGGGGAAAATAAAGTTTTAACAAATCTCGCGGCGCGGTTTAATAAAATAAAAATTTTAGAAAGAAAATTATTAACTTTTAATAGAGCTTAATCAAATTTAAAAAAAAGTGAGTAGAAGAGGATCGAACTCACAACCACCCCATTTAAATTTATTGCTGCTCGAGTCAAATCAAAAACATATTTATTAAAAATCAAGCATCAGAAAATATTCTAAAATAATATAACCTTATACAGCTATATTCTTTAATAGACACACATACTTCTTTAATTCATAAATAAATAAATTAATACATTATACAAGTGACTAGTTCTTCACATCCTGTCAATATACAGGGTGAGCAGCTACCACTTCGTGTTTCAATAGAGCCAAAACAGTACTTCGTAAAATCATGAACTAACAGGAACCAGGATGGATCCTGGGGCCACTGGGGGATACTCACACGTTTTTAAATTAATCATTTAATCTCTCTAACCTTTTTAATATTTTTAATCTCTTTAATCTTTTACATCTTTTTATATATGATTAAGAAATAAACTTCATAGTGTCAAGTACTGTTAGTGTTTATAATGATCTTAATAATTCAATATTCTCAAATTGTTACTGACTGTAAATTTGGTATTCCTTAATTTGGGTTCAAATTAATCTATATCATTTTTTTTTATATTTCCTTGTGTTAGTGTGTGCCTATTTTTATAGTGTTTGTCTTTGTAAATTATATTTTTAAGCATATCCAAATGTAATAGCAGTATTGTTGACTTGCTACAAATATTTGATTTGTTTATAATGTGGTCAAATAAACATCTATCTATCTAATAAAACTTATAATTTATTTTCATCTGCTGAGCTCAAAATATCAGCAAAAATAAGTTGTATTTTAACGTTACTAGAATAATACATTGTCCAAATAATTTGTTTTCTACCTAAAATGTTTCGAATTTATTAACAAATAATTATATAAGTTTATACTTAGATAAAAATTTGATTTCTTTTTTCTGTTGTATCACCCTCTCTAAGAAAAGCACTTTAATTATGGTTCCTGTATCAGAAAATATTCTAAAATAATATAACGTTATATAGCTAGCTATATTCTTTAACAGACACACATACTTCTTTAATTCATAAATAAATAAATACATTATACAAGTGACTAGTTCTTCACATCCTGTCAATATACAGGGTGAGCAGCTACCATTAATTTCACGTGTTTCAATAGAGCTAAAACGTAGGCGCAAATGGAATATACAATCTTCGTAAAATCATGAACTAACAGGAACCATGAGCTTTCGTTATATCCTTATTTCCCTTATGCAAATCTTAGAATTCTGTATTGAAACTTCTTTTGTGTGCAAAATTCAAAATTATTCACCAATTTTTATTTTACTAAACTAGTGGATTAAAAAAAGGACGCATAGTTCATAGTTTTGTGACAAACAAAATTATGATTTTGCACCTTCTGGGGTATCAGGAGTATATATCTGAGTTTTGGACTTCCAAGTCTATTGCGTATATTTTTTATAAACAATTTAGTTTTTTGAACAGCGTTTTTTTGGGTAAAAAGGTCAATCAATATCTCCGGTTCTAGAGGGCCGATCGGAACAAACAAAAAACCAAAATCTTCGTAATTAAAATTTCAACAAATTGGCGTGTTTGAGTACGTTTGAGTACGTACATAACATACAAAATTGAATAAACTGGCTAAAAAGCGATTTTTTCATTCTAACGCCCAGGGACGTTAAGAGTTCCAATTGGCTTCAAGGCTTCCAGAAAATATACCTCTTGTAGAAAAAAAACACCCTGAAATTTTAATGTCCAAATATTGAGCCATGTGACCACAACTAAATCTGTTATCTAAAATTTAAATTGCCCGCCGTTTTATGCCATTGAGTCCAAAATCTATAATTTATTTTTAAATGTAGATCTCGATGCCAGATTTCCGTTAAAAGAAGTGTTTTTAAACTCATTTTGGCCACTGTTTTGGAATTTATTTATAAACCAAATAAAAACAAATGGATTTTTTTTGGCCATTTCAGATAGACGAAAATTAACTCTTTTTTTTAAATTAAAGTTCTCGCAATTCTCTTTCTCCTTTGATAAAAATTTTTCAAAATTGTTTTCTAAATGGCCGAAAAAAGCCATTTCTTGTTAGTTGGTATTTAAATAAATACCAAGAAAGTGGCCAAAATGACTTTAAACACATTTTTTTTAATGTCAGTGGAAAGCTGGCATCGAGATCTAGGTACATTTTGAAAAAAAAAAGATCCATTTTGGACTTAATGGCATAAAATAGCGGACAATTCAAATTTTAGATAACAAATTCATTTGTCAACAGGGTTCAATATTTGGGCACCAAAATTTCAGGGTGTATTCAACAAAAGGTACATTCTCGGTGTGACGTCGATCGGAACTCTTAACGTTCTTGGGCGTTTAAATGAAAAAGAAAACGGTTTTAGCCAGTTGGTTCATTTTTGTACGTTATGTACGTACTCAAATGACCCAAAACTACGCAGATTTGTTGGAATTTTTATTGCGAAGGTTTTTGATTTTTTGTTTGTCGCTGTTCAAAAAACTTAATTGTTTATAAAAACACGCAATAGGTTTCGGAAGTTCAAAACTCAGATATGTACTCTTGGTGGTACCCCGGAAGGTATGAAATCATAATTTTGTTGTTACAAAACTATGCATATCTCATAGTTTTTTTGCTATAGTTATTTTGGTCTTTTTTACCTGCACTATACGAGAGTTTCAACATTGAAAGTGATCGCGGGAATATTCTAGAATATTGCGATAATATTCTACAATCATTTCTATTCGAGTTAACAAGTAACAACTAATTTAGTCAAAGCTGGCTCACACTGTATATTATATTACAATCTAATTATATAGGGAATTAAACATTACAAGGCAACTGCTCATAAGTTAAGCACATTCCTAAATTGTCGTCTGGAGATACTTCTCTTGCACTTGGTCCAAAGTGAACTCCAACCACAAAAGGAGTAACACTACTCTCTATCCTGCAAGGCGTTTCACCAGAAGGACATAGTGTCGAGCCGCAGTGTATTAAATCGCAGAAACCAGGAATTATACCTTCCTCGCCAGGCTGGAAAATGTAAGAGAATATGTAAAAATAAGTACCTAAAAGATCGCCAAATAAAACAAGCAAAATTATTTTTCTGTTCGTTACTATAATAATAATAATAATAATATAGCGGGTCGACGGACATTTTTTGGTGATGTTAAGATGTATTTTTCATTGTTATTTATAGGTGTATAATATGTCCCATATTCGACATTTATCAATGGAATTTCTGTTAATATTATTGAACTACCGGCCCATTTCAATAATTCCAATGTTTTCAAAATTTTTTAAAAAGGCTTTGTAACTATCTTGCTACCTTGAAACAAATAATATCTTAAACTGTGCTCAATTTGGCTTCCGAAATAAATGTTTTGCCACGAAGGCCGTTTTTAAAATAGTTAGTGATACAGTCGAGGGCCTTGTAGAGTGGTAGGCATGTGGCAGTAAGTCTGTGTGACCTCTCTAAGGCTTTCGATTGTATCTCACATAAGTCACTTGAGAAAAAGCTAGGCTTTTATGGTATTAGAGATCTGCCGTTATCTATATTCAATTCTTATCTCAACAATAGGAAACAATGTGTTGCTATTGATAATTTTAATTCCGAATTTCTAAGAATAAGATACTGGGTGCCTCAATTCTCTGTACTGGGGCCTCTATTGTTTATATTACATACAAATGACTTATTTCATTGTTTATATGAGCTGGATTAACTCGTGGAGGTTCTCTCTAATACATTAGGTATCCAATCTTGTTTTTCTGTTACGCAGACTAAAAAATGTGTGCAAGCAAGCACACTTCTCATGCAGCAAAAATTTTTCGCTTACAAAAGAGAGCCGTTAGGTTAAAATTGATCATGCTGACTAAAGAGAGCACTGACAACCAATTTTTAAAAAGCTAGGCATAATGCCAGTACCCTGTTTGCATATACAGACTGTCTATTTTACGAGGGAAACACCAAATATCTCGCTTAATATCTATTGTAGAAGAATAAAGTTTTAGAAACAGTTATCCCATTTTTTGTGAGCTATATTTCAGTAAAAAGAAATTTGAAATCCATAGCCTACTTTATGAGATATATTACAAAAACCTGAAAAATAGGAAAATCACAAACGGTTATAGCTTCCTTATTTGAGGAGATACGAAAAAAGTTAAAGGAATGAAAGTTGACGGCAAAGACAATAAGAATAATACCGTGTAACAAAAAAATCGAAAAATGCAGTTGGCTTTGACATACGCTATTGTGCAAAAATGAAAAATACATATCTCAAAGTAGGCCATGACGCCATTAATTCCGTTATTTTTTTCTCATTCCAACGATATAAAACATGTCACAGAAATTTTAACCGATAGTGTCAATATTTAATATTTTACGAATACCACAATTCATATAATTGAATCGTAACAATCAGCTGTGCCATAATAGTAAAAATTCACTTTATAATAATTATAGTTCCGTAATTATTTATTACAATTTAATACAAACCAATAAATATCTCATAAATAAAAATACAAGTACAAAACGAACATCCAAAGAACAAAACGAAAAACTATGTATAACAGTACTACCTACTACTATATTGAAAAGAAATTGTGTGTATTTATTTTTCTAACTACAAATGCTCAAATTGTGCACCATGCATTCTGACACATAAACGTGCTCTACGAGACACGTCACGCATTACATTTTGGAGCATTTCAGGAGTAATTGCCTCACATGCGTTTCGAATTCTGGTTTTGATGTCTTCAATATTTTCAGGGGCAGTTTGAAATACCTTGTCTTTAATGTAACCCCAGACGAAAAAATCCAAGGGAGTAATATCTGGTGATCGAGCTGGCCATAGAATGGGTCCATAGGTGCCTATCCAGCTATCTGGCATAACTTGATTTAAATAATTTGTACATATTACAGCAGTGTGAGGTGGAGCCCCATCTTGTTGAAAATATGAATAATTTAATCGTTCTGCCACTGTTAATTCATAAAGAAAATCTTGAAATTTGTTTTGCAGGAAATTAAGGTATCTACGAGCGGTTAATTTGCCATCATAAAAATAAGGTCCAATTACTTTAGTCCCTAAAAGACCCAACCAAACATTCGTAGAAAATCTTTCTTGGAAAGCAGTCTCTCTGCACCAATGTGTATTTTCTCGTGTCCACTTATAATGAATATTTCTATTGAAAAATCCATTATTAGAAAAATTTGATTCGTCCGACCAAAGAATTTTGCTATATATCAGCGCGTCATTCCTTTTCTTATTTAATAACCATCTTCAAAATCTTACTCTCCTTGGCTTATCTCCCTCATTTAAATGTTGAACTTTCCTCATTTTGTAGCATCGAAATCCGTTTTTTTCAATATTTTTCTTGCACTGTCTTTTTTTATGCGACAGTTTCTCTGAATTTGTCTCAAAGAGGTTTCTTCATTTTGGTTAACATAATTCATTACTCTATTCACTTTTCTTACATTATCCACAACATACGCTCGCCTTACTACTTTTTTTTGAAAATGAACCGTGCGTTTTTAGATTTTGAACTAACTTCCTAAACATAGTTCGATTTGGCTGCGGAGCATCTGGAAATCTATCTCCGTAAACCGTGACTGCCATCTCAGCGTCAAAATTGCACTGACAATAAATGCTAATCATATCGAATTTGTTATTATTAGTGTACACCATAATTACTGATATAAAATTTGTCTTAGAACTCGACAACGCAACATACAACATACAACAGTGACAATCTGTCAAATTTATTAATAACTGTATACATTGTTTTTCACTAATTATGGCACAGCTGATTGTTACGATTCAATTATATGAATTGTGGTATTCGTAAAATATTAAATATTGACACTATCGGTTAAAATTTCTGTGACATGTTTTATATCGTTGGAATGAGAAAAAAATAACGGAATTAATGGCGTCATGGTCTACTTTGAGACATGTATTTTTCATTTTTGAACAATAGCGTATGTCAAAGCCAACTGCATTTTTCGATTTTTTTGTTACACGTTATTATTCTTATTGTCTTTGCCGTCAACTTTCATTCCTTTAACTTTTTTCGTATCTCCTCAAATAAGGAAGCTATAACCGTTTGTGGTTTTCCTATTTTTCAGGTTTTTGTAATATATCTCATAAAGTAGGCTATGGATTTCAAATTTCTTTTTACTGAAATATAGCTCACAAAAAATGGGATAACTGTTTCTAAAATTTTATTCTTCTACAATAGATATTAAGCGAGATATTTGGTGTGGCCCTCGTAAAATAGACAGTCTGTATATGCTAGTATACCTGAAATCCACAAAAATAATAAAAAAAAATTCGACCAATTCTGATTTTCATAATTATGGCACCAGAGTTGCCTCGCAACTCAGCCTCGACTTACACCCTAAATATCCAACTATATAACCATATCCCCAATGACTTAAAGTCTCTTAATTTTAATTCTCTTAAGCTTAAGATTAAGCAACATTTTCTAAAGTACTGTTTTTATTCCGTCGAAGATTTGTTTAGCACTCCATTTTAGTGTAAACTATTCATTAGTCAACACTTTTACTACAATCTCTTTTCATTCCACTAAATACTTGAGATGCACTGATTTTCGTTTCATGTTAATTTTGCTTTTAAACTAGGTTCTTAGATTGTTATTGTCTTATTTTGTCTTGTTCTTGTGATTAATTAAATATTTATATATAATTATATACTGTCAACTGCTTACCATCACCACAATTTTATAAATTGGTCATTGTTTGAGTTTTTACAAATTGTTTTAATTGTTCTTGTAGCTACCTATTTACAATGGCATGCTTTCGCTGTATGCATTCGATAACTTTATAGAGAGTTATATTACATTGCTTTTCTTTTGACCTGCCAAAAATATTGTGCTCTGTAATTTGGTTAAAAAAAAATCTCATAAGAATGTTTAAAAGAACAAAGTTTTGTGACTATTTTTCCACTTTTGAGTAAAAATAAAACAGGACTATTTAATTCTGACATTTAGGAGTCTCGATTTCATCTGTTGATCTCTGTTATATTTATTTCTAGACTTAAAATAGAATATTATCACGACATTTTTTAAATCAACACTCCTTGACATTCTCAAAAATGTTTGTTTGGTTTTCTAGTTTATTCTGATTATTTTTATTTATATTATGCATATTGCCGAACCTACACAATATGCTGAAAAATAAATTGGATGAGTAATGGGGTGGAATGAAGGAGGGGGAGAGGCAAATCTTATTTGGGGCCACGGACACGAAATTCTCTTGGGCCTGCCCTGTCGGTTTCTACATTTCTACTACCCTTACCAGTATTAAATCATCTGAATCGCAGGGCATAACAATTTTGTCATTACAAATCTCCATACGTCTGCTTTCCCCAGGGAACACATCACCGTCTCCAGATCCTGGATCCACAGCTGCATCGTCACCCTGACCATTTTGATTTTCGGTATTAGGGCTGATTCTGAAGGCATTCTCGTGGCACGGCTCGTATGTTATGGTGCACATGCCTTCCTCTTGCCTCATGCAAATGTTGTAGTCCTGTTCTGCCAAGTGTCGACCGTTATCGGCGAAGTTCATGGTCTGTATGATACCAGTATTACCTATTAATGTATTTTGATAAGATCTGTTTTGAAAGTTTTCTTAACTACGAAAAAATATTAAGTACGCCACTGTTTAAAATATCATAATGTATCTGTATGTATTTTAGCGGAGAATTTGGTGCCGTATGCGTACATTTGATTTCTTTAAATCCTAGTTATGGTGTAATAGATTTAGTACAAATGTACCCCGAAATGAAAAATGCAAGATAAAAATTGACTCATGTAAAAGAGGCCAAAAGAATATTGAATATCGTGCTTCGGCAACAATTTTTATTTAGTGCCACATTGTTTAAATAATCTGCAAAGCTGAGAAAATCAGTTTTTCGTAAATTAAAAAAGAACTAAGAACTTTTGAACATAATATTTTAAATGTAGGTAGTGGCGACAACGAAAGGAATAAAACAAACATGAAAACAATTACGCAGATCATTTGAAGGCAAAAGGGTACAGTACCACAGAAAAAAAATCAGGATAAATAAGAAGTCATGACCTAATTGAAAAATATATCGAAAACATGATCTCCTTATACAGGGTGAATCGTAAGGAGAGGGTCGTACTTTACCAAAAGATAGAAAACATTAAGGTGATCTTAAATCCACAAACAGTAATGGCTAAAGCGGCCCCGTTTTCGAAATACAGGGTATTTTATATTTTATGGAAAAATATTCTTTTCGCCATATATCTGTAATGCGTAAGCGGAGTCCAATGAAATTTTGTATTTTGATTACAGTAGTCATTCACCATCTAATGTCTGGGATATTAATAAAATATCAGGGTCGGACCCAGAATAAAAATATTTTTAAGTTATTTCTAGAAAATAACACTCTGTATACTTTTTATAAAATATTTGACATTAAAATATTAATTTACACCTAGAAAGATACAATATCCCATAAACAAATCTTTTGGCACCATTTCATTGTTTAAATAAACAAATTAAATTGTTGAAGGTTCAATTTTTTTTCTTTAAATGAAAAATTGAGAGAAAAAAGTCACTTAGGGATTAACTACATATTATTTTTTTGGTTCCCTATCTGCACTGCAAAAAGGTAGTTCTGCAAACTCTGGTTTCAGCAATATTTAATTCATTGCAAGAGTAATTAATTGTTACATTCATCTAGTCTTGCCATTACATTTGTTTTAAAAGTTATGGCTACATACTTTTTAATAATCAAGTAGGCACCTGTCAAAAATCAGTCATAGTGTAATTAAGAAGTGTCACGTCACCACTGTTGCTTTTACTGGTTACATTATTGTCTTGTAATAATTCTAAATCATGCCGTTTACGTACACGAGTAGAGAATACCCAAATATGGTTTTTGTCTATGGATATTGCAATGGCAATGCAAAAGCTGCTGAAAGGGAATACAGAAGCCGGTTTGGAAAACAACGTGTACCAGAGTATAAAACATTTTATAGAGTGTTTAGACATTTTTCTGAAACTGGAACCGTTCCCTCAATCATGAAAATAGAACATCCTGTTAGGCAGACCCGGCAAGAAAAAGATTTGATTTTAAATATGGTTGACCAGAACCCAAAAATCAGCACAAGAAGAATTGGTCAACAATTAAATATTCCTCAAACCAGAGTTAACTATTAAAGGCGAACAAATGCATCCTTATCATATCCAAATTGTCCAACGATTGGTGCCAGGTGATGAAGTATTTCGGTTAACTTTGTTAAGAGTAATGTTTACCGACGAATCTCAATTTACCTGTGATGGTATAAATAATACTCGAAATTTTTATATTTGGAGTCACGAGAATCCCCGTGCAATAATCCAAAAGAATTCCCGACATAGATTTTCTGTAAATGTGTGGTGTGGGTTGTTCAATAATAATCTCATAGGTACTCATATTTTTGAAGGTCTCTTAAATGGTGACAATTATTTAGATTTTTTACAACATACCCTGCCAAATTTATTAAATAATGTAAACACAAGAGGAATGTGGTGTCAACATGATGGGGCTACGCCGCATTTTTCGGTACGAGTCAGAAACTACCTGAATGAACAATATCCCAAATAGATGGATTGGTCGGGGTGGTCCCGCTGCATGGCCTCCGAGATCGCCAGATCTCACACCCCTTGACTATTTTTGTGGGGCTATTTAAGAACTTAAGTATATAGAGAAGAAATAAATACCAGAGAGCAGCTGATTGCAAGAATTGAGCATTTTTGCAATGAAATTAAAAACAATTTAGAGATTGTTAGAAAAAGCGTAAATGAAATGACAAATCGATCAAGAAAATGTATTGAATTTGGCGGTGGTCACTTTGAAAATAGACTGTGAATCAAAATAATTTAATTGGATTTAGTAAGTTTGACTGATTTCTTATGTTGTAGTTAAATTGTTAATTTTTATTATTTTTTATTTTGTTAAGTTTATTAATTACACATTCATTACAAAATATTTTTTTTATTTCAGCAGGTATATGTGATGAATTTTTATTCTCCCTATTTGCACTACCTTTTGCTAGTGCAGATAGGGAACAAAAAAAATAATATGTGCTTAATCCCTAGAGTGACTTTGTTCTCTTAATTTCTCATTTAAAGAAAAAAAGAATTTGAACCCTCAACAATTTAATTTTTTTATTTAAACAATGAAATGGCCCCAAAAGATTTTTTTATGGGATGTTGCATCTTTCTAGGTGTAAATTAATACTTTAGTGTCAAATATTTTATAAACAGTATACAGAGTGTTATTTTCTAGGAATAACTTAAAAATATTTCTATTCTGGGTCCGGCCCTGATATTTTATTAATATCCCAGGCATTAGATGGTGCATGACTACTGTAATCAAATACAAAATTTCATTGGATTCCGCTTACGCATTACAGATATATGGCGGATAGAATATTCTTCAAAAAAATATAAAACACCCTGTATTTTTAAAACGCGGCGGTTTTAGCCATTACTGTTCGGGGATTTAAGATCACCTTAATGTTTTATATCTTTTGGTAAAGTACGACCCTCTCCTCACGAATCACCCTGTATAAAACCTTTAATTTATATTTTAAACCCTATTTTGGCCTGATTTAATATGTTTTTCGTCGTTTACAAAAAATCCTGATCTGATGGAGCAAAACTGTTATCAGGATCGTGTTCAACAGTCAAAAATACATCGAATACACTACTTATTTAAAAACTTTAGTTTTTACTTGAAACCCTATTCGGACCAGGTTTTAACCTGGTTTTTGTGGTTATCAGAAAATCCTGAGCTAACTTTATAAAACTGACATCGGATCGTGTTTAGCGGTCAAAAATACTTGGGAGTAGTGAAACCTCACAAAATTGACTTTTTTGTGTGCCTGTTTAATTGTTAAAAACTTAAGAAATCGGCAAAGAGTTAGTTAGTTGTAATTGTTACTATTACCTTCATGGTACTGTAGACATCCAGCAGGAGCTCGTTGCGAAAATGGTACTTGAATTACTCGGACTTCCCACAAACGAGTCACAGCCTTCCTACTCAAGTTCATGCTGATTTTAATCGGTTCATTGACAGCCTCGACATCGACGTACACTGAAAACAACCAAAATTTCAGTTCGATACAACTTCGAGAAAATATTAATTTTTTTCTCCCTTGGCGGTCATGGGGGGTACTTAAATTTTTTGGTACCCCCTGGCACCCCCTTGACTACAGGCCGGAATATTTACCGTGTTGTCCACTGTTCAATCCGCATATCGTCAGCTCTTTGGAGAAATTTCCTGCGGACATAAGGAAAATATCTTCTTCGCAAACCCCAGTCCTTCTGTTTGGTTGACCCTAACAAATTGGAAAGAGAGGAGACAGTAAGTAAAATAACTATTGGTAACAAACGGGCATTTTCCGAAGGTGCTCAAATTATAAATTAAGCATATTTATTCGAAAATTACAGTGCATTTTGAGATGTTAAGTTCCGTATAAAATTTGTCCTTAGCTTTATTTATAGAAAGCATTTGAAACGCGCGCGTATGATGACGTCACTTTAACTTAGATATTCATGATTCGGATGACAGACTTCTATTTCGCGATTTAAGAGCAGTGCACTCAGTAGCCTTTGTAAGAATGTTTTTATTCTGTAGGTGTCATATGCGAAAATGATACATCTTGTTAATGTGATAATGCTAAAACTTGGTGACAAATAGGGCTTTGGTGCTAAATGTATACGAAATGTTCAAAATATGTGCAAAGAAGTATGAGTTCCCCAGATATTTTCCGTATTAAAACCAATTAGCACACACTAGACAGTCGCAAAATTACCTTATGTGGTATTTCTTTTAAACAAATAATATTTGTCAATATTAATCACTCACCAAATTAAAATGAATAAAATCCAATCTGAATTGAGCGACTTCTGGATCGATTTTCTTGACAGTGAGGGCACACGAAGACATGCCAGTGGTTAAATCAGGAAAATCTGGGTTGACAAAGTATGTAATGTTGTTGAAGGCCTCTTGCTCACATGTGGCTGTAACTAAAAACGAAGAATAGAAGTGCCAGTCGGGCGTGAGATGAAGTACACCTCCAACATATTCTTTATTTGTATAGTTCCATATACATTCATTTCGTAATATTCTAAATGTACCATAATAATATTTTGAAGGAAAATGAATATATCCCCTAATTTACGTAAAGTTCTTTTAATTGAGAGAGGCATTATGTGTTTCGATATCTGGTAATTTTTTTTATTTTTGTGCGATCAATCAAAAACGTTAGTCCAAACTGCAACCAAAGGTTAAAGAACTAACAAGATAGGACGGTCAGACGGAGAAGACGAAATTGACGAAAACAGTTGTGAACTCCAATTTAAAGGGACACGACATCCAGCGGAAACTGTTTCGGGATTTGTCGGATACGCATTAAATGAATTTGACCAAGCTTAGTAAAAGACAGGTTAGCTCATTAGAATCGACAAGTGCTACGTCACGTATAGACCTCGATAACAGCTGCTTGTGGCTGTTTTTTCCTCATTTTATAGAAAAAAGATTCAAAATTATTCTTTCAATGTACAATTCTATCCTAACCAAATGATACCTTACATATAAACATAGAAATACTTGTCATGTGACATATATTACAAAGTAACCTGTTTTTTTAGTGACCTTGGGTACTGACAGTCAGCTGAGTTTGGTCGTTCTATCAGGGCAGCGTTGTCCATTTTTCACTATTGGCCTCTCTTTCTAATGTTACCCTCTCCGTCTGATTGTCACATTGTGTCAACTGCGCGAGAACTCCAATTTAAATGTCGAGGTCAGTGGCGTCATTGCTAAAAGGTAAAAGGTTTTCCGCCGGCTGTCCTATCTTATTAATTCTCTAATCTTTGCTGCAACTGTGATTCATTTCTGTTGTACATCTCTATAGTACAGGCAAATTAACAATTTAGGGTAACAAAAATTTAAAAAAGGATCGTCTCTGGGATTTAAGTAGGTAATAACCTAGAGAATGAGACGATGCTATCTTTGCACTTCCAAGTTTCGGGAAAATTCAAAAAAATTTGGAAAAACTTTCTGATTTTCTGTTTTTTTGCTCTAGCGGCCAAAATAATGAAAATAGAGAAAGAAGTTCCCAACAAAAGTTGTAGCTCGTCTTTTTCTCTACAAATTTTTGTTTTACTTAAGCCGTTTAGAAGATAAATCGACTTTTCCACTTATGGTTTTAACCCGCTTCGAAATGCACGAAAAATGAGAATTCTCCAGGAGTTTCGTATGACCGGGCTCATCAATCGATAATTCTTACTATTCAGAGCCCCTAAAAAAAATGAAAATAACATGAAATGTAGAGGAAAGTCTCAGTTTTAATGTGGAACTAATCACAAAATTCATAAAAAAATTTATCAAGGAGAGAAAGTGTCAGAAGATGGCGTAGTGAACTTTGTACAGTTGATCCACAGATTTATTCATATCTTTGCCGGGAGTCGTTAGAATGATAATTCATTTTGCTTGTATATTCTTATATAATGATGTATTAACCCAATTAACATTTTATTGCAATTACTTTTGTTGGAAAAATATGCCTTGCCATCAAATTAGAGGGTATATTTCTCATCGATCAATCACCTCCAAATTTTGGAGTTCAAATCGCTATATCCTAAGTAATAATAATAGCACAGTCTTAATTTTTGGATTATAAGTACAATAAAACATATTCTTTCCAAGGACTTTAGAGTTTTTTAAATGCGCGCAGTACTTTTTGAATTTGTCTACATTATTCATACACGTTCAGAAAATGCACAATTATACAGTAAAACATATACAACTTATTTGTTTCTTAACATTCTTCAATGAAATTTTCACGAAATATAGATTAAAGTGCATGAAATCGAATCCATGTAGTGAAAAAGCACCCATTGTTACGGGAGAAATAGGCAGGGCGCATAAAACTCAAAGATGTGAATAAATCAACTATGTATAAAGTTTACTAAGCCATCTTCTAACACTTTTTTCTCTATGATAAAAATTTGTATGAATTTTGTGGTTAGTTCCACATTAAAGCTGAGACTTTTCTCTACATTTTACGCAACGTTCATTTTTTTTAGCGGCTCTGAATAGTAATAATTATCGATCGATATGTCCGGTCGTACGAAACTCCCAGAGAATTCTCATTTTCCGCGCATTTCGGAGCGGCTCAAAACTATAAGTGGAAAACTGGATTTATCTCCTAAACGGCTTAAGTAAGATAAAACTATATTGTAGAGAAAGAGAGGAGCTACAAATTTTGCTGAAAACTTTTTTCTGTATTTTCCTTATTTTAGCCGTTAAGCAAAAAAATCGAAAATCAAAAAGTTTTTCCGAATTTTTTTGAATTTTCCCGGAACTTGAAAGTGCAAAGAATCCATCATTTCATTCTACATGTTATTAACTACTTAAATCCCAGAGATGATTCTTTTATTAATTTTTGCGAAGTTTTTACAACATTTTGCCTTCATTGGCTGAGTAAAAAATCACATTTTGTTTAAAATTATAATGGTTTATACAAACACGATAATTTATTCGATTTTTCACCGCCTTCCGGAAAAACGAAGCCCTTCTCTTGCAAATAAGTTGCAATTTTTTTTATTACTATGTCTTGTCTTATTCGTATTTTTAGCATTAGAAAAATATGAGCAAAATGAATTGATATTGATTTACTGCGGCATTCGCGTTTTCATCACAACATCCATAAAGAAACTGAATATCTGCATACTTCACATGACTAATTATTACAGTATTTTACCGTTGGCTTGAAGACTTTCATAAAACAGAAGTAATAAAACTACAGAACAGCGAATTTCACAACACAAAAGTCACAACTGTCGTTTAGCCATTGCATGCTGGAGTTATTTTTCATTTGTTGCAAACGTTACGATTATGGTACACAATTCCTGCATGAGAATGCAGGTAATGGTTAAATGATTGATAAAGTTCAAATAAGTCTTGCTCAAAAACTAATAATTTTAGGGAAAATAGAGGAGACCTTAATTGTGTATATAAAAGTAAACACTCACCCATTCATTCATCCATCACCAAACCCAAACCCCTGGCGAAAAACAAGTTAAAATTTGGTATGGGTGTACTTTTTTAAGAATAAGTGCGAGAAAAGGAAGAATTCTTTAAAAATCGCTTCCTTGGGAGGTGAAACTACCCCTTAAATATTGAAATATTTCTTAATATATGCGGTTAGTTTAAAAAAATTATACTTAACACGTCAACTTATTTTAACATTAATATACAGGGTGTACCTTCAAAGCCCGGCATTTATCATGTGTTAACAATTCTGCCCGAGTGAAACAGCGAGTATTACTACAGGTTTTATAAATATGACTTACACACACAGCAAACTCCAAAACCAAGAGCGCAAAACCCATATGATTTACCTCCTTGGATTCTGCATTCATATGTGTTCATACATATTCCTGCAATGCACAAATTTTCAAAAATTAAAAAAAAACAATACGCATAATTCTCTAGCTCACCTTTTCTCCGACCATCATTGGCGTTGCATTCCTCTTCTACTGGCACAGGGAAGAAATTTAATACTAACAACAAAAAGAAGTTCCTAGATATTAATTCTAGAAGTATTCAGATGCAAAGTAATAAAGACGATAATGTATGCTTTAGGAGACAAAGAAGTTATGCAGATTGTGCTTGTAGGTAATTAAATTAATTATTTTTTTTTATTTCTCTGTCATATAAATGTGACAGATGTCGTAAAAAAATTTGAAACCTTGCTTCTAGTATATACACCAATTCTCAAATTTCTGAACTCTACTGCATAGTTTACTTTACTTATTTACCCCTATTACCACAATTTACCCCCAACCCTCCAACGGAATCAGCTCAAAACATAATCTAGTTCCAGATCTCTTTATAATAGTGTACCAAATTTCAAGTCAATCTTAATTTTAAGTTCTTATTTCTTTAACAATGGAGTGAGGATGACAGAACTCTATAAAATTTCAGGCCTTGGCTTCTAGTATATACGCCAAATCTGAGGTTTCTGGACTCTCACTAGCTTGCTTTGCTTATTTTCCCTTACACAGCCCTATTAACCTCCAAATATTCAACGGAATCTGCTCAAAATGTAACCTAGTTTCAGATGCAGGCCCGTTTCTAGACAAAATTCGGAACCGGGTAAAAGAAGTATTTTGGGCTCCCACCCTCCATAAAACGCAAATCCTCCTTTAACTTAATAAAACCACGAAAAACGAAAAGGTCTATTATTCTGATTATTATTGTATTGCATGATTATGAAAATAATGATTTTTACATGGGCTTCATGACTTCATTTCTGTAAATGAAGCTATTGCATTTTTATAATAGATGTTAGAAGAAATATTTTTTTTATAGATAAAACAGCTAGTAAGGATAGCCTTTTCTCTGCCATTGTCGACCTTATAGGTGTGTCTTTATTAGTTTTATCTTGCTAAAGCTTCGCTCACCACTGGCCACGGTATAGTTGTCTTCACATATTTACTGCACATAAATAGGGCAATAAAAACCAGCCATTCAAATATCAAAGACAGCGCTGTTATCTGCCGACATGGTTCTACTGTATGAAATTTTCTGTAGACTTTTTTTTTGTAGAATTTTCTGCTCTTTTGTTTTTATCTCCACGATATTTTTGTATTTTCCGTGTTTTAAAAGATAAATATCCAACAAAATTTTGTTTAACTTTGATGCTATTATGATTTATGTTCCGCCCACAGTGGCCTTGATAACTTTTTAAATAATTTTTCTACTACCGAAGGCCTGCCAAAAATCAAAAGTTATCAGAAGGGTTATTTTTCCCAGCTTTTGTTGCTATTTTTACTTCCCTCGCATACCGAAGGGAAGTATTGTATTCGAGAAAAAAATCACCCTCCGAGATTTTTTCGGATTCTGACGTTTCAAAACACGTAGATTACGAAAATATAGGTTTTTCAATTCCGTTAGTCTGTCTGTCGGTGCATTTACTAAAAAACTACTTGACGGGGAGCAGTCAAATTTCGTAGGTAGTTGACGCTACTACTGTCAGCGAAGAAATGGTAGGAATTTCACTGGAAAATATACAGGGTGGACCATCTAACCGGAATTAATAGTGAAAAAAATTTTTTTTGGCTCAAATTCAAAATTTCCACGTTTCATGACGCGCTAAACCTATTTCAGAAAAAAAAAATTGAAATTTTTTTTCACCATTTTTTAAAAAATTTTTACCAAGATGAAAAAATGTTTTTTTGCTCAAATTTAAAATTTTTACGTTTCATGACACGCTTAACCTATTCCAGGAAAAAAAAAATTGAAATTTTTTTTTACAAATTTTGAAAAATTTTTTACTACTAAAATGAAATAATTTTTTTTCTTTATTCAAATTTAAAATTTCCACATTTCATGGCATTCTAAGCCTGATTCAAAAAAAAATTTTTGAAATTTTTTTTACCATTTTTGAAAATTTGCTTACCACTAAAATAGTTGGATTTTTTTTTATTTCTTCAAATTTCAAATTTCCACGTTTCATAGCGTTCTAAATCTATTTAAAAGGAAAAATAGAAATTTTTTTTACTATTTTTAAAAAATGTTACCACAAAGATAGAATTTTTTTTCTTTGTTCAGATTTTAACTATCCACATTTCCATGGCATTCTAAAACTAATCAAACAAATTTAAAAACATTTTTAAAAAAATTTGAAAACATTTTTAATCCATTTATAGTAGTGACTATAGAACAGACGAAAAAAAATTTTTTTCTCAAATTTAAAATTTCCACGTTTCATGATATTCCAAACCAATTTCGGAAAAAAAATTTTGCAACATTTTGTTACCAGCTTGGAAAAAAAATTTAACACTAGAATGGTCAAGTTTAAAAGTTTCACGTTTCATGACATTCTAAACCTAGGTATTTCAGAAAAAAAATTTTGAATTTTTTTTTCACCAACATTTTTCAAAGTTCAAAAGTTTTCAAAGTTTTTACCACTAAAATAGATCGAATTTTTTTTTATTTGCTCAAATTTAAAATTTTCACGTTTCATAGCATTCTAAACCTATATTTTAAAAAATACATAATTTTTAATTTTTAAACTTTTTTTAGCACTTCTATAGAATAGAAGGAAACTTTCCCTTTAGCTCAAATTTAAAATTTCTACTTTTGACATTTTAAACCTATTTCAGAAGAAAAAGATTTGAAAATTATTTTACCAATCTTTTGAAAAATTAAAAAAAAAATGAAATTTTTTAACCACCACTCCATTACGTGAATGTTGGATTGAAAATGTGACAGATGGCAATAATATCTGGCATATGCACCTATTATACTTTTATTGAAAAATGTACAGGGTGGTCATCCCAAGAAATAATTCAGTCATGGTGGACATTTGTAAAGGTATTTGCGCAAGCCTGCCATATATGGCACCTGCTATTTAGTATTGAACTTTTGCTGTTGGATGAGCAATCTGTATATTTTTTTTATCAAAACTCATCAAGTTTTCTTTGTAATAATAGCAATAACTATATTCCGATTATTATTCTCAATGTCATTTCGTAATTATTAATTTTTTAGAGTGACTGCCATGCACAAATAACGAGGGAAGTTCTGTGTAAATACCTTTACCGATTTTTTCTCTGGGAACTGGGTTATATAGTGCAGTTATACAAGACCAAAAAAAAAACAAAAATGATATATGCATAGTTTTGTAATAGCAAAAAAACGCTGCCAATGAATCACTACTTCCACATCCAGATTTCTCGTCCAAGTCACTTTATAGGAAACATCTTGACTAGATTTGCACTCTAGTAAGTGGAAAAATTTAACACATTGGTTCCTACCATATACGTTAAAAATAAAGTTGGTGTACTTATTTTGCGCTATTCACAACCTACCACCACCCACCCTGTAAACGGAATCATCTCAATCAGATGTCATTACTATACATACGTGTACTAACTTTCAAGTGAATGTCTCAATTTTATGTTATCAATCCCTTCAATAATGGAGTAGAGGTGGTGGACGTGGGGGAGTTGAAAAATATTAGAAAGAAATCTGAGGCCTTAGTTTCTAGTATATACACCAAGTCCCAAATGTCTGTACTCTGTTTCTACAGCTTGCTTTACTTATTTTTCGCTATTTACCTCTACTTTGCCCCCACTCCTTCAACAGAAGCATGTCAAAATATAATCTAGTTTCAGATGTCGTTATAATGTATATGTGTACCAAATTTCAAGTGAAAATCTCGATTTAATTTTATCTACTCTTTTGGTGGTGGGGGGATGGAAAATATAATAAAAAAACCTGAGGTCTTCGCTTCTAGTATATGCACTAAATCACAAATTTCCGTACTTTTACCAGCTTGCTTTACTTATTTTCCCCTATTTAACCCCTAAACCTTCAACGGAACCATTTCAAAATATAATCCAGTTCAAAATGTCGTTATAATTAATAGTTAACCCCCCAACCCTTTACTGGATACGTTCAAATGACAATTTAGTTCCAGATCTCGTTATAATAAATACGCGTACAATATTTCAAGTCTTTCTTCAACCGTTCCGGAGAAAACGTGCGGGCCAAAAGAAAGTTACAGACCGACAGAAATGTTTTTTCGCTCAAATTTAAAATCTCGACGTTTCATGGCATTCTAAGAATATTTAAAAAAAAAAAATGTAGAAATGTCCACGATTACTGTACTTCCAATCCACTACGTGGATATGAAAGTAAACAAATGAAGTTTTTAGGTTGCTCTACTTATTTTGCGCTATTCACAACATCACAACCTACAACCTCCCACCCCTTCAACGGAATCATCTCAATGAGATGTCGTGTAATACATACGTGTACCAACTTTCAAGTGAATATCTCAATTTTATGTAATCAATCCCTTTAATAATGCAGTTTGTTCATTTGTGTTGATTTATATCAACTTTGAAACACGTTATCTCTCTCACACTCACGTTATTTGTGATAGCACTATCTTTATTTAACTGCTTGAAGCCGCTTTAAATCAACACAAATGAACAAATCTATAGAGTGGAGGTGGTTGGGTTAGGGTTGAAAAATATTAGAAAGAAATCTCATACCTTAGTTTCTAGTATATACACCAAGTTCCATATTTCTGTACTCTTACCAGATTGCTTTACTTATTTTCCAATATTTACCCCTATTTAACCCTTCAACGGAATCATCTCAAAATATAATCTAGTGTCAGATGTCGTTATAATATATACGTGTATAAAATTTCAAGTGAATCTCTCATTTTTTTTATCAACCCCTTCAATACTGGAGTGGGGGTGGTGGGGGATGGAAAATATTACAAAAAATGTTGATTCCTTGGCTTCTAGTACATACACCAAATTTCAAGTTTCTCTACTCTTACCAGCTTGCTTTACTTATTTCACCCTATTTACCCCCAACCCTTCACTATGTTAAAAAAATAATCCAGTTCCAGGTCTCGTTATAATATATATGTGTATAAAATTTTAAGTCAATGCCTTAAACCGTTCCGGAGAAAACGTGCGGACAAAAAAAAGTTACAGACAGACAGACGGAACATTTTTTCCCGCTCAAATTTAAAATCTCGACGTTCCATGACATTCTAAACTTATTTCAAGAAAAAAAAAATGAAAAGTAATTATGATTTCATATTTTCTGGGAGTATATATCTGAGTTTTTTTTTTAACAAACAATTCAGTTTTTTGAATAGCTTTTTTTAAGCAGAAAGGTGAATATCTCCGGTTCTAGAGGTCCAATCGGGACAAACAAAAAACCAAAATCTTTTCTAATTAAAATTTCAACAAATCTGCATTGGTTTTGGGTCACAAAAAATTTAAACACTGGAGTATACTTGAGTAACATACAAAATTGAATAAACTGGCTAAGAAACATTTTTTTTTTTTTCATTTTAATTCCCAGGGACGTTAAGAGTTTTGTTGAAAACAAAACACCCTGGAATTTTGGTGCCCAAATATTGAAACTTGTGGACACAAATGAATATGTCTTCTGAAATTTGATCTGCCCGCCATTTTGTGCCATAAATCCAAAATGGATCATTTTTTTTTCAAAATGTAGTTCTGGACGCCAGTGCCTAAATATTGAATCCTGTAGACACAAATGAATTTGTTATCTAAAATTTGAATTGCCATTATGCCATTAAGTTCAAAATGGACCATTTTTTTTTCAAAATGTAGATCTCGATGCCAGCTTTATGTTTACATTAAAGGTCATTTTTTGGCATTTATTCAGAAACCAAATAACAACAAATTGATTTTTTCGGCCATTTTAAAAACATTTTTGAAAATATTTTTGAAAACTTTTTATCAGAAAAGAAAGAAAATTGCGAGAACGTTAATTTAAAAAAATTTTCGTCCATTTGAAATGGCCAAAAAATCCATTTGATGTTATTTGGTTTATAAATAAATGCCAGAAAAGTGGTCCAAATGATTAAAAAAAAAAAATTTAATAACATCAACGGGAAACTGGCATCGAGATCTACATTTTGAAAAAAAAGAGATCCTCTTTGGACTTAATATGGCATAAAATTGCGAATGATTCTAATTTTAGATAACAAATTCATTTGTGTCCAAAGGGATAAATATTTCAGGCTATTTTGATTTCAACAAAAGGTATATATTTATATATATTATAGATATAAAGGTATATTTGCTAAAAGTTTGAAGCCGATCGGAACTCTTAACGTCCCTGGGCGTTAAATTGAAACAAGAAAACCCTTTTAGTCAGTTTACTCAATTTTGTATGTTATGTACGTACTCAAATGACCCAAAACCCGATTGGACCTCTGGAACTAGAGATATTCACCTTTTTACCTAAAAAAACCGCTGTTCAAAAAAACGTTCTTTAAAAAAACTCAATAAATAGGCTTTAGAAGTCTAAAACTCAGATATTAATCCGGTCAAATTAGACTAAAAAATAGGAGTAAAGGTACAAAAATTCACACCCAGCTGAAAGTTGGTAAGATTATTCAGAACACCATTATAAATGAACCTTAAAAAGTCCTCATCAATCCGATACCTGGAAAAAAATTTACGCGGTGTGAAAGGTCACAAAAATGGGTTTTTCGCGATTTTCAGCCAAACGATAAGTTTTATCATAAAATTAGCTCAGACGAAAATTGCATCTATAAAAAATATCTCAATACTACTTTTCCTAAGAGCCACCGTTTCTGAGATACGACGATTCAAAAAGTTGGAAGAGTTGTAATCGTCATAATATGCACACGGTTCCACGCCACCTTTGAGGTAGTGCACTTAGAGCTTTTTTTTAACGTGGTTTCCCTGGTAGGCCTATTCCACGGGTCTGTTGTGATTCTATTTAATTTGAAGCTACTGAATAATAAAAGATATTAGCAAGGGTTGAAAATGATAAAAGCGGTGTAAATAAAAAAAAAATCGGGAAATTTATTCGTCTGATTCATAATTCTCTAATACTTCTGCTTCCTCTTCTTCTGGTTCTTCTTCTTCATCCTGGGTGCAAGTAAATTGCCTCAATAGTGATGCATCGCATATCTCCTCGTTGCTATCAAACGAATCCTCTACTGTTGCTGATTCAATTTGTACATGCTAGAGAACAAAACAGTCCAACTTTTTTGCAACCACATTTAGCACTACATCCCTTTTTACAGTTGCAAAAAATTGTGTTTAGCAGTTTTTCTGGCGCAGGTGGGAGTGAAGTCTGAACTGGTTCTAATGTATTGTCGACCAACTTCCAACCTCAGTCTTTTGGCTCTAGCTGATAACCAAGCCACACTTGAACTTGGTAATATACTCGAAAAAGATGTTGATGAGAAGCCACTGAGGTTGGAGGAAGACAAGCTAATTGCACTTGTTTTTTATTTCGAGTATTTTTAACGAAACATGCATATCGAAACTATAAGCAGGTAGTTTTTTGAGAAGCTCTGTACATAGAAAGAAGAAAGCGAAATCCGTGGGTGATAACTTCTTGTGAAGTTGAATTACTCTTTTTAAAAACTTCAGCACATTGAACTAAATCTTGTTTTTCAAACATTTTAAAAACTGTTGCTTTCCCCTTCTGAAAATTGCAGATCTCGTATCACAGCCAGTGATTGCGTGTAAAATAGTACATGATTTTGACACTTTACAAAAGTAGATAAACTTTTCGATGAATATATTATTTCCGATTGATGTTGAGCTCTTCCAAGTTTAAAAAAAAATAGTTTTTTTGGTTGGAGTTCGAGCAATGAGTAATACGAGTAAGTCTACATCTTTACCAACAACAATAGTTGCATTTGTTAAATTAAATTGCTCTATTGCTGTTTCAATTATCAGTACATCGGCATCATTACTAGCTTGTTTTACCAATATATTTTCAGCAGTAAACTTTTCTTTCAACATTGAAATGAACCGAGATTTGTTGTGAGTATTTGCAAGAAATTTTTGTTTACTAGTAGGAACTATCATAGATTGATCAAATAAAATATCAGAAGATGAAGATGTTGTTGAAGTTCGACGACGTTGTTCTGCGGCTTTAATATTTCTCGTACAATCATTATAGCCATCAAATAAGACAGTAACTCTGGGACGAAAATGTCGACGTACATACTGAACGTATTTATCTAAGATAACGTTGAATGTTTCTTCGTTATCCCACACAACGCGGTGTAATAAATATCCTCCATCAATGATGTATGTCGCATTTATGTCGTTAATATCAATATTTACACTACCTCAAAGGTGGCGCGGAAACGTGTGCATATTTTGACGATTACAACTCTTCCAACTTTTTGAATCTCATATCTCAGAAACGGTGGCTCTTAGGAAAAAAAGTATTGATAAATTTTTTATAGATAATTATCTAATCTACAATTTTCATCTGAACTAATTTTATGATAAAACTTACCGTTTTGCTGACAATTTCGAAAAACCCATCTTTGTGACCTTTGACCCAGCGTAATTTTTTTTCCAGGTATTGGATCGATGAGGACTTTTTTGAGTTCATTTATAATGGAGATTTGAACAATCCTACCAACTTTCAGCTGGGTGTGAATTTTTGTACCTTCCGATGTCTAAATGTACCGGGTATAAAATCATAATTTTGCTGTTACAAAAGCATGCACATCAATGTCCTTTTTCTACTCCACTAATAGTTAATTCAACTGATTTCAGTGCCGTGACCTTCGATTTGATGGCTATCATAATGCAATACAAACCCCTAGCAAATCTCGTGCCATCGCCACCTAGCTGCGCCGAACTATAACTAACAGAGTTACTATCGTTCACAAAAAAATCACTTTTTTCACTGAACTTATCTTCCCATATGTTGATATTTTGCAGAGCCGGGAGCGCCAAAATATGCTGGATGTAAATTAAAAACAGCTGTAAACACAAATTGAAAATTTTCACTTTCTTCATTTCCTCAAGTTTTACCCGCCCTCCAGCGAAACGCACGAATTAAACGACTTTTGCGTATAATTATCTTTTTAAACTTGATTGTAAACGTCAAGCTCGGCGGATAGCGTAATGAGACTTTACCTGTGCAAGTTTGATGTCATCTTCACTCTTCCGAAGAATATGCGCTCGAAGATAACGGGGCCAGGAGGTTTAGGTCACTTGTATAATATGCATGTTCTTGAACTTGTTTAGTGCTTCCGTTAGTTGAAATAAAAACGAATTTTTTGTAATACTCAAGTTTAATTTATTCTGTTTAATGTTAGAAGGACCAGTTGGTAGTTGTGTCCTGTCAGCTAAGTTCGAGAAACACAAAATAAGTAGAACTGTATAAAAATGTTCCACGGTTATTCCTCATATTTATTATACTTGTTTGATTTATTCAGACGAGTAGAAGTTACACTCGAGCGTGGTCGACTGCTAAGACCTATTTGATTAACATGTTCAAATACGTGAATGTTATGCGTGTCAACCAACGAACCAACCCTGCAATATGCAGAAAACCACCCTGGCTCCTTACCAGAAGAATTAGATACAACGCACTTCCTGTCGAAGTCTTTTATTCTAAATGAATTAAATGGTATAAAACAAATTTCGGATATAGTCTATCCAATCTCAGTTTGAAACGATATAAAAAATCAAGAGCGCGGCATCCTTTGTAAACCGAGCTCGAAAGCATGCCATCTATAGGCGTAACTTACTTTTCAAGGTAATGTATGCCCCACAGTATTTTAAAAAACGACTAATAAATTATGACTGAAAATGATGAAATGATAGGTCTGTATATGTATTGCTGTGTATCCACACTGTGGAACACTACCTAAGTATCGTGTTTGAAATCATAAATAAAATTCACAAATTTGTATGTATTTTAGGAAATAATCATAACAGTTTTACTTTAACGGATCATACAGAAGCAGGAGTATCTGTGGTTTATTTAATTGATTCAAGTTCATTTGTTCTCAGCGAGTAGGATGCAGAGAATGAAACTTGATATTGAATACGAACAAAATATTTAAATAAACATAAAATGAAGTTATTTTAGTTTTAACAAGGTTATTCTAAATAGCATATCATAAAACATGAACTTGCAGAGACTCACAGTCTCATTTAAAATGATTTAGAATGAATTTGAAAAACAATAAAGTAAAATGTATAAAATCTGACATTCATGTCAAAAGTTAGGGCTGAAAATTCTAAATTGTGTAGAAGCACTGTAAATCTACACAAAACGAATATTGAATGAAAGACTATTACCAGTAGTTGCATTGCAGCGTGAGTAATTCAGAAATAGTAAGTCCATAGATTACAGAACACTGAATGACATTTTAAGTTTTCAGATTTTTTCAAATATCATTGCAGAAAGGTGTTTTGTAAATGATATTTCACATCATGCAGAAAGAAAGGACCAATAGTATGATCTTAAATGTTTGTTGGCGTATCAATTTCTTGTTTTAGTTTATAATATCAGTATTCTGTCAGTATGAAAAACTGCAGTATGTTTTAGCTACTAGCATTTTGTGTTTATCATTGCTATTCATCTAAATGTATGAATTAGTATTTATTTGAGATTGGAATTGTTAATTGTAGTTATAAGTAGATTTTAAAAAAGTATATGTAATATGTCAATATATTTCGAGTAATTACAACTATTCACTTAATCCTGAAAAGTAGAATAAGAAATTCATCAAGAAAATTAAAGAATTAAAAACAGTATTCAATTAATATAAAGAACAAACAAAACTGAATAGTTTAAATTTTAAATTAAAATTAAATTTTGAAATATTAGATCAAAATAGAAAAAAAACAATTGAAACATGGGAATTTAACCCAAATAAACGACTTAAAATAACAAATCAGTTGATCATACACCGCTGAACAGCGAGCTGCGAAAAATATTCATCCACGAATAATTAATAAATTGAAAATAAGAGAAAAGTGGTGAATAATTTGAAGGTTAGAATATTACAATCCAGATATATTGATATCAAGAAAAAATTGTAAAAGTTTATTAAAGATAAGAAGTGAGTATACTTTGAAAGTATTACGAAGTAGATTATCCGGAAAGCAGATTTAGAAGAGGGAAGTATTTGTTAATCCAGTTAGCAAATTTATATGGTGAAGAAATTCAAACGTCAGTCAAGTGATAGAAATATTTCAAGGAAATCTTGAAAATAAATTGGAGGTTATAAACAAGCGTCAATCCAGTAAAGAAGAAGAAGAAGAAACCTTGAGAGGTTAAAAAGTCAGTCAAGTGACATAATATTTCAAGGATTATAATAACCAGTTAGAGGTTATAATTTAACATTACTCGAGTCGAAAGAAACCTGGCCAAGGTAAAGCTTTACAATATCACAAATCCATGGTACATATTTATTTTAAATAAAGGCCATATTTATCAGTTTTAGTTAAGTTAGATTTTGTTATTTAAATTTGTTAATTACATTCCAAGTTCAAATTTGTTAATAAAATAATACTTTGTTCGTTCAATATTGAGTTTGATTTATTTAGATTGTTATCTTGATCGATGAGCATTTATTGAACCGACTTCGTTGAACCTTGAGTAAGAGTCATTCTATAGATTGTAGATAGTCATGCTAATGGTGTTCTATAGTCTATAATATTAACAGCTTTTAAGAAACTGTTTCGCGCCCAGTAAACTCATTTCAATTTACTTTCAAAAAGTAAATTCGAACGTATAAAAATATAAAATAGATTCAGAATATAGAACAGTATATTGTGTTCGTTTGTATAAAGGAATATAATATAATAATACCTATATACTTTTATATATAAACTAACCACAAATTTTACTCACTTAGTCAATGACATTTTCTACAGAACATAAAAACTATATCCTCTTAATGTAGGAACTAGAAAAACTTGATAATATTATAGAAAATGTCACCGTCTAGCAAAAACTAACGGTTTGAGTAGTTTTTACCAGGATGGAAATGGGAAAGATATGTAATGTTTGTAAGGTAGGACGTTAGAATAAACTTAACAAACCTGATAACAGTGATAACATTAATAACACAATTATAATATTTAAGTAAGTTAAAAACGGTTAAAATAAAACACAATTCTCGTTAAAAAGCTGTCGTATCTCAAACAAAACAGAATTAGTTATGTTACTTACCTCAATTAAAATAAAACTGCTATTAAACTAAGAAAGTTTAAGTTTAAGTAAGAGAAATTCTCAGAGTTTCGAAAAAAAAATGGTCAAAAGGTAACGGAGTCATCAGTAAGCTCACTGCTAGAACCATTCCCTCGTTGAATAATAATGAGCTCTTGCACAAAAATTTCGATTTAGGTTCTACTTACCCTCTACTTCAAAGTTGACCCTGTGCCGAGGGCTGCTTTTTACTTGTTAGGGGTGAAACTTCCCCTATTCGAAAATAATTTTAGAATTGTAGATTCGAGCGTATAATCGATTGAAATCATCTTTAAATAAGTTGAATGAACGTCAAATTACATTAGGGAACATAATTTATGATTTATTAAACAGTTTCGTCCCTAAAAGCCACCCCCTAGAATAGTTATAATTAAAAAAAGTATCTTCAAAATGTCCTTTAGCAACTTGGAATGATCAAATATCACCGATTTGCATGAAAATAAAAATTTTAATTTTGTATGGATTTTAATTTTTTTAATTTTTATTACAACATTTACTTTTATTACAGAAAACGTATAAATAATACAAAATCCTCTTCACTATCGCCTTTTTTTTCATCTTCGTACTCATTCCTCTCCACATCCGCCTCATTCTCGTCGTCCTCCTCGCTATTGATAAGAAGCATTATCGATAACGATAACTGAATTTGGGGCAATATTAGGTCACAGCTATTTATCGAACCATTTTTTAAACAAATCCGCGATCAATATTTTCACCGGTATGCAGAATTATAACACGTTTTCCTCTTGAACATGGCGCATTTAAAGTACAATTTTGAGTCGTTTCTACCCAACCGTAATTAACAGTTTCATGCGTATCAAACCACGTCTCGTCAAGATATATTACCTTATTATTTGATTCGCGATACTCTTTTATTTTACGCAAAATTTTCCTCTCGAATTTCCACAATACGGCGTCATTCCGTTATTATTAAACGGTTATTAATTACTTCCACATCCACGTAGTGGATTGGAAGTATAGTAATCGCAAAAAAATTTTCAAAAATTTTTATTCGTGAAATAGGTTTAGAATGTCATGAAACGTCGAGATTTTAAATTTGAGCGAAAAAAAAAAATGTCTGTCTGTCTGTCGGTCTGTCTTTCTGTAACTTTTTTGTCCGCACGTTTTCTCCGGAACGGTTTGAGATATTGACTTGAAATTTTGTACACGTATATATTATGACGAGATCTGGAACTGGATTGTTTTTTGAGGAAATCCGGTGAAGGGTTGGGGGTTAAATAGGGGAAAATAGGGAAAAATAAGTAAAGCAAGCTTGTAAGAGAACAGACACTTGAAATTTGGTGTATGTACTAGAAGTTAAGGCCTAAGATTTTTTTATAACATCTTTCAACCCCCCACCACCCCTACCCCATTAATGGGGCTGATAAAATAAAGTTGAGATTTTCATTTGAAATTTCGTACACGTATGTATTATAACGACGTCTGAAATTAGATTATATTTTGAGATGATTCCGTTGAAGGGTTGGGGGTTAATTTGGGGTAAATAGGGGAATATAAGTAAAACGAGTTGGTAAGAGTACAGAAACTTGAAATTCGGTATACGTACTAGAAGCCAAGGAGTCAGATTTTTTTATAATATTTTTCAACCCCCACTCCAATATGAAAAGGGTTGATTAAATAAAATTGAGATATTCATTTGAAGTTTGGTACACGTATGTATTATGACGACATCTGGAACTAGATTATAATTTGAGATGATTCCGTTGAAGAGTTGGGGGTTAAATAGGGGTAAATAGGGGAAAATAAGTAAAGCAAGCTGGTAAGACCACAGAAACTTGAAAGTCGGTGTATGTACTAGAAGCCAAAGCGTCAGATTTTTTTATAATATTTTTCAACCCCCACCACCCCTACTCCAATATGAAAAGGGTTGATTAAATAAAATTGAGATTAATTTGAAATTTGGTACACGTATGTAGTATAACGACATCTGGAACTAGATTATAATTTGAGATGATTCCGTTGAAGGGTTGGGGGTTAAATAGGGGTAAATAGGGGAAAATAAGTAAAGCAAGCTGGTAAGACTACAGAAACTTTAAATTCGGTGTATATACTAGAAGCCAAGGTCTCAGATTATTTATAATATTTTTCAACCCCCACCACCCCTACTTCATTATTACAAGGGTTGATAAAATAAAATTGAGATATTCATTTGAAATTTGATACACGTATGAATTATAACGACATCTGGAACTAGATTATTCTTTGAGATGATTCCTTTGAAGGGTTCGGGGTTATTTAGGGGTAAATAGGGGGAAATAAGTAAAGCAAGCAGGTATGACTACAGAAACTTGAAATTCGGTGTATGTACAAGAGACAAAGGCCCCAGATTTTTTGATAATTTATTTTAGCCCACCACCCCTACTCCATTATTCAAGGGGTTGATAAAATAAAATTGAGATATTCACATTAAATTTAGTACGCATATGTATCATAACGACATCTGGAAATATAATCATATTTTGAGATGATTCCGTTGAAGGGTTGGGGTTAAATAGGGGAAAATAAGTAAAGCAAGCTGGTAAGACTACAGAAACTTGAAATTCGGTGTATGTACTAGAAGCGAAGGTCTCAGGTTTTTTTATTAGTATTTTCTATTTCTCCCCACCACCCCCACTCCCTTATTAAGAGTTGATAAAATTAAATTTAAATTTTCACTTGAAATTTGGTACATTTATATATTATAATTATATCTGAAACTAGATTATATTTTGACATGATTGCGTTGAAGGAGTGGGGGTAAGTAGAGGTAAATAGGGAAAAATAAGTAAAGCAAGCTGGTAAGAGTATTGCAACTTGAAATTCGGTGTATGTCCTAGAAGCCAAGACCTCAAATTTTTTAACAATATGTTTCAACCCTTCCACTACCCTTACTACATTATTAAAGGGGTTGATAAAATAAAATTGAGATATTCACTTGTAATTTGGTAGACGTATGTATTATAATGACATCTGGAACTAGATTATATTTTGGGATGATTCCGTAGAAGGGTTAGGGTTAATAGGAGTGACTAGGGGAAAATAAGTAAATCAAGGTGATACGAGTACAGAAATTTGGGATTCAGTGTATATACTAGAAACCAAGGCCTCAGATTTCTTTCTAATATTTTTTAAACTCCACCACCTCCGCTTCATTATTAATGGGATTGATAACATCAAATTGAGATATTCACTTGAGATTAGTACACGTATGTATTGTAGTGACATCTGATTGAAATGCCTCCATTGAAGGGGTGGGAGGTGAATAGTAGAAAATAAGTAGGGTGAACTAAAAACTTCATTTTTAACGTATATGGTAGAAACCAACTCCTCAAACTTTTCTATGACATCTGCCCCAAATATTACTAAAATTCTATGACCAATAATTTCCACATACTAGAGTGCAAATATAGTCAAGATGTTTCCTTTGAAGCATCGTCAATTTTTCAAAATTCTTGATTTTTCCGTTTTCTTTTAATAGAGTGATCTACAACAACCCCTTTTTTAATAACAAGATTATTAGTAGGAACCAGAATCTTAGTTAATTCAAACATTCTTTTTATAATATCTGTATCCGTCATTTGATTATTTTCTCTCTTTAAGCAGTTATAAATATTTAAAAGAAGACGCTGCCTTTGCATGTGTAAATATTGATTCTTAAACTCCCAACCCGATTCGATCGACTGCCTTACCTCGTCTTTAACATTTTCATTATATAAATTTTCTTCTGTATCAAATGATCTCCAAAAAGTCATTTTAAAAACATTTTTTCAAACAATTATTACAGTTAATACTAATTATTTGAGATAAACACAAACAACTTACGTTTTTTTTTTTATTATACGTCTGGTCGACCATCTCATATACAAGGGGATAAATTATACATATATCGCGGTGTTCCCAGCTTTACACTATTGTAGAAAGGCATAGCATTGGAGTCTAGAAATACTATATTGCCCCTGGTTAAGACAATATTAAATATCCCATGATTTTGTATCTACCAGAATATGTTAAAATGTTATTGCTACAACGAGATTTTACTATCAGGTGCAACCATTATAAGTTTTAAAAATACATTATTGTCCCTATCCTTAAACCGAGCAAGGACCCTTTGGTTGACTCTTATCGACCGATTTCACGGTCATCGTGTATTCTTAACTCTGAAAAGGATAAATTAAAGTTAGACTTTGTGGTGGCGTCAAACAGAAAATTTACTTC
This sequence comes from Stenurella melanura, assembly GCA_963583905.1. Lineage (NCBI taxonomy): Eukaryota > Metazoa > Arthropoda > Insecta > Coleoptera > Cerambycidae > Stenurella > Stenurella melanura. The sequence continues at coordinate 117,804,254 of OY757316.1, read as the reverse complement.
CAAATAACCAGTTTATACATTGGTAGTGGATATACAAAATAATTTTTCGCATAATTCGTATTTATCACCCTTATTCCATGATGTTAAGAGCGCATGTGATACAGTATTTAGATTTATTAAACGAAAAAATGGTTAAAATATTTCCCATTCCATGTCACATTAATCAATTTATTCTCTAATAGACTTTACATCAGAGACGAGAACAATAATAAAATTAGTTTTAGAAGTATTAATAATTTGGGACTACCACAGATATCTGTACTTAGCCCGTTGCTTTTTAATTTATATCAGTACATATTCATGCCATTCATGACGTGAACTATAATGTTGTAGAATATGCTATATACATATGATCAATAATTGATTATGGCTGTATTCCTTATGGGTCTGGGGTCTGCTAGTCAGTCACTCCTTAAGAGTATTGACACGGTACAAAATAATGCCCTTCGGATTTGTCTTGGTGCTATGAAGTCGACGCCTATTGAAGCCCTACACGCAGAAGCTCTAGAGCCCCCACTAAAACTCCCCACGAGAAACTTTAATTAAAAGTTAATATTAACAAGCCTCCACTTAAAAAAAAATATCAACACTCAATACCTTCGATCTACAAAATAAATATTGGATTTAAAAAACTCTCCACCTTTCACGTCTGCATTCCGTGAATGCTCTTCATTTAGTCTTAGTCATTGAATATGATACAGGGTGTGCATATTATATACCCTTAAAAAAGATTCAGACTAAAATAAAACTTATGCAAGAGTGTTCTATTTTTACAGCTGAAGCAACAGCTATCTATGAAGCCCTGAAATTTATACATACCTCAGAATTTCCGAAAACTATTTATCCTTCCTGATTCAATATCAGTTCTACAGGCATTACAAAACACCAGTACTTTTAGAATTAATGGTAATTAAGAACTGAGTTCAAAATTTCTTTGACGAAGGAAGGGAGGTATATTTTGTATGGGTGAAGGCACACACAGGATTGAAGCACAACGAATTTGTTGATTATCTAACCAAGGACAGCACAGATGTAGGAATTATTTCCAATTATAAATTATATTTCCCGGATGCAACGAAGCTACTTAGATCTAAATTAAGAAATCATTGGGACTATATGCAACCTTTATTAAACCAACCATATATTCACTAATTCACTCTGAACTGCCTCATGACTTTTGGCATAAAAAGTATGTGTTCAATGCATGCTATACTTTAAAATTTGTTTGAAGTAAATTTTACAACTCTGATATTTGTGAATATTGCAACATTAAGGGTGACCTAGATCATATATTCTTTGAATGTAAAAAGCACTCATAAGCATTTGACAAGCTATATAATAATATAATAAAAAATGGTAAAATATCAACACCTTTTAATATACATAATCTGTTATTCTTAAATAAGAAAAATGTTTTTGACTATCGAATTGGGTTTTTGGAAGAGACGATAAGCCAGTAGGTTAGCTTTGTTCCTTATACATCCTCATGTTATATTTACCTTCCTAACCGTGGTCTGGTGTTGTGCGTCAGATAAATGTCCTGATAGACCTCTGGATGAGAAGTTTGTGACCCATGTACATCTTTTGTTTTGTGGCTGACATACATAACATGGTTCTTATTGGTTACGTAAGTATTGTTTTCTTATTTTTACTTCCCTCGCATACCGAAGGGAAGTATTGTATTCGAGAAAAAATCACCCTCCGAGATTTTTTCGGATTTTGACGTTTCAGATCACGTAGATTACGAAAATATAGGTTTTTCAATTCCGTCTGTTTGTTGGTGCATTAACTAAAGAACTACTTGACGGAGAGCAGTCAAATTTGGTAGGTAGTTGGCGATACTGTCAGCGAAGAAATGGTTGAACTTTCACTGGAAAATATACAGGGTGGACCGTCTAAACGAAATAAATAATGGAAAACATTTTTTTTTGCTCAAATTTAAAATTTCTACGTTTCATGACACTCTAAACCTATTTCATAAAACAAAATTTTTGAAAATTTATTTCACCAACATTTTTGAAAACATTTTTTATCACTAAAATAGATGAAATTTTTTTTTCTTTGTTCAAATTTAAAATTCTCACGTTTCATAACATTCTAAACCTATTAAAAAAAAAAAATCTTACCATTTTGAAAAATTTTTTACCACTAAAATAGATGGAAAAATTTTTTCCTTTGTTCAAATTTAAAATTTCCACGTTTCATAGCGTTCTAAACCTATAAAAAAAAATTGAAAATTTTACCATTTATGAAAAAATTTTACCACTACAATAGACGAAATATTTTTTCTTTGTTCAAATTTAAAATTTCCACGTTTTCATGACATTCTAAACCTATTTCAACAAAAACAAATATAAACATTTTTTTGAAAAAATTGTTAATCTATCACCACTTTAGAATAGATGAAATATTTTTTTTGCTCAAATTTAAAATTTTCATGACATTCCAAACCTATTTCGGAAAAAATAATTGCAACATTTTTTTACTATTTTGGAAAAATATTTTACCACTAGAATAGACGGAAATTTTTTTTTTTGCTCAAATTTAAAATTTTCACGGTTCATGACACTCTAAACCTAACAGAAAAAAAAAATTTTTCTCACCAACAGTTTTGGAAAATTTTTACCACTAAAATAGATGGAAAAATTTTGTTTCTTTGGTCAAATTTAAAATTTCCAGGTTTCATGGCATTCTAAACCAATTAAAAAAAAAATTACCAACATTTTTGAAAAATTTTTTACCACTAAAATAGATGAAAATTTTTTTTTCTTTGTTCAAATTTAAAATTTCCACGTTTCATAGCGTTCTAAACCTATTTAAAAAAAATTTAAATATTTATTTAACCATTGTTGAAAAAATTTTACCACTAAAATAGATGGAAAATTTTTTTCATTATTCAAATTTAAAATTTCCATGTTTTCATGGCATTCTAAACCTATTTCAACAAAAACAAATTTAATTTTTTTTTTTAATTTAATTTTTTATTATTTATTTTTAATCTATTTATCACTACTATAAAATAGATGAAAAATTTTGCTTTGTTCTTTAAAATTTCCACTTTTCATGATATTCCAAACCTATTTCGGAAAAAAAAATTGCAACATTTTTTTACCATTTGGGAAAAATATTTTACCACTAGAATAGATGGAGACAAAATTTTTTTTGCTCAAATTTAAAATTTCTAAACCTATTTTAGAAAAAAAAAAATTAATTCATAATCTTTTTTCACCACGAAGTATAGAATAGAAGAAAATTTTCCTTTTTGCTCAAATTTAAAATTTCCACGTTTCATAACATTTTAAACCTATTTTAGACGAAAAAAATTTTGAAAATTTTTTTACCAACATTTTTGAAAAATTTAAAAAAAAAATGAAATTTTTTAACCACCACTATACTTCTACTCCACTACGTGAATGTGGAATTGAAAATGTGACAGATGGCAATAATATTTGGCATATGCATCAATTATACTTTTATTGAAAAATGTACAGGGTGGTCATCCCAAGAAATAATTCAGTCATGGTGGACATTTGTAAAGGTATTTGCGCAAGCCTTTCATATTTGGCACCTGTCATTTAGTATTGAACTTTTGTTGTTGGATGAGCACTCTGTATATTTTTTTGACCAATACTTATCAGGTTTTCTTTGTAATAATAGTGATAACTATATCCCGAATACTATTTTCAATTTCATTTCGTAATTATTAATTTTTTAGACGACCATGCACAAATAAAGAGGGAAGTTCTGTGTAAACACCTTTACCGATTTTTTTTAAATTAAATTTTTATTTAATATATTGTAGCTTGCTGTATGTCTCTGGCCCTTTATGCCAAAGAGAAAAAGTGGTAAGTGGAGGGAGGGGGATGTCGCGTTATAGAAACTAGTAAAAGTTCTGTGAGAGGAAATTAAGACAGTTTATAGAAAGTTTATAAGAGGTACAATGAAATTTAAATAGAAAATATTTTTTAGAGACTATCATGAAATCTTCAAGACGAAATCCTGTTATCCTTATCAGGCTCTTGAGGTTATATGCCGTTAGCTCACTGAAAAAAGTTGGAAAACCCGTATAACTTACATACGCTTTTAAAGCAATTACAAGCTTTTCGCCCTAACGAATGATACAATCGCATATTAGGACATTTATAGCTAGCCACCACTAATTCAAAATTTCAATTGCACTTATCATCGTTACGCTTTTAACCCTAAACCGTTTAGTACCAGTCGATTGTTACATTCCCTTCCCCGTTATATGAAATCGAAACACATCCCCAGGATGTGTTCCATTTACCATGAGTGATATGCTAGTCAGATTTGTTTTGTATTTAATTGACTAGATAGATATTGAATGTATTTATCTTATACTCATTAAACTTTTTAATATAATAATATACACGTATAAATCGAATTCAAACCTTATTATTTCTTCTTCAGTTAAGCCCTTGTGCTATTTTGTACGAAAGCGTAGAACGGACATGCAACATTTTATTTTTATAATTCCCAGTTTAAACTGTAAATTTCACCAAATTCCCACTTTGAACTGTAAATTTTGTTAAATTCCCAGTTTGAACTGTAAATTTTGATCAATTCCCAGTTTAAACTGTAAATTTTGTTAAATTCCCAGTTTGAACTGTAAATTTTGTTAAATTCCCAGTTTGAACTGTAAATTTTGTTAAATTCCCAGTTTAAACTGTAAATTTTGTTAAATTCCCAGTTTGAACTGTAAATTTTGTTAAATTCCCAGTTTGAACTGTAAATTTTGTTAAATTCCCAGTTTAAACTGTAAATTTTGTTAAATTCCCAGTTTAAACTGTAAATTTTGGTAAATTCCCAGTTTGAACTGTAAATTGTGTTACATTCTCACTTTAAATATTAAATTTATTTAGTTTTATAGTTAAAATAATAGAAATTGTTTCTATTTCCTGTTTATTTCGATAAAGTTTTAGTTTAAGATAGTGGTTTTGTGTTATGGACGACGAAGATACTGTTGAGGTAAGTTCTACGTTAATTTATATGTAAATTGTTCATATTTCCCCTTCGAGATCCTAGATACTTCATTAGATTCTTTGTTTCGTATAGCATTTTACTTTGCGGGATATTTCTGATTAGAAGAATAAAAATGAGCACACTGTACTGTGTCCATTATCCATAGAGAATCATTTTAATTAGAAATCTCGAAAGACGTGACAACATTGGAAAACAGAATGTTTGTTTTGTGGTAATTCGATCTGCTTAAACGAGCAAGGCGGCGGCTCCGGCGGTGGCGCGGTTTTTGATTGATATTTTTTATCTTTACCCCGAGCCCCAGCTTGTGGAATAAACATTAAACACCTATGCTCGTGCTCTAATGCTTAATGCCTCAATGCTTGTCTTTATGATTCTGATCTATTTTAAATCGTTTAGAAGTTGAGTGGTGATAAGTTATAAAGTAATTAGTTAACGGTAATTTAAGCAAATTGAAACATTAGTATTAAGAGTAAGAACCCATTTTGTTTTATTTTATATGACGATTTTGAAATTTTGATCTGTAAAATATTGAAAGAATAAGGAATAAGGGAAACGATTTGTTGCATAATAAGATGACAATTAAAATTACTTATTAAGTAATGAGTTGTAGTAATAGCATGGGCATTATAATTAGATTGCACAGGGTTACTCACTATATTTTGACCCCCCCCTTTAATTTTGTTACGATTGGTTATAAAAAAAAGTGCTTGCTATGATACGAATATATACATACGCCTAACGACTGCTACAAACTAATTTTATCTATAACAAACATATAGTTTATTGAAGTATGGTATCTGTTTTTAGTATTGTTTAAAATATGTATTATTTGTTTTAATTATATATTAGATTTAGGCACAAGCATAACATTGTCTCTATAATTTCTACAAAATTGTTCTAGATGGAGGGTGACACTCAAAATATGCCATTAGAAGAATTTCTCAGAAAAAGAGGAGTAGTGGATGAAACTATAAATTATTTTAAGCAGGAAAATGTATAAGTAATTGTGTACCTATCTAGATATATATATAATATTTTTCATGGTTCTAAAATTATTATACTCGTAAATCCAATATAGATAATATTGGATTTGATCTAATAGCAAATAAAGAGGCAGTTGTTGGTATAAAGACTCGTACCTCAGTCGCCATACGTTACAGTTATGTTTCGAATAAATCCATAATAAAACATTAAGGCATTCTATATCGACATTTTTCTAAGACAAATATAATTTGATAGTAATTTTCTGAAAGAGTAAAGCACTAAAATCCCCCCAAATAAAACTTCCTTAAATTATTTTAACAAACATTTTATATAAAATTGTACTCTATTGCTTTTATAGATCGACTGTGCAGCCCTTCAAATTATGGAGGAGGATATATTAAAGAAGTGGATTCCAAAGTATGGAGATAGACTAGCCATAAAAAATTATTGTAAAAACAAAATCACTCCCAAGAAATACAGTTTAATCGAAAAATTAAGACAAAAGATGTCAGCAAAGAACATCGCTACTGAAAATAAAAAAACAAAACACAATGATGGAAATACCAATAAAAACCAACGGGTCTCAAAAAAAGAAACAAGAATCGTTGAGATTGGCTGGCTCTGCTTTAACAAAAAAGAGAAAAAGCTATGTCAGGTGAGGACATCCCATGGAGGAGGCACTAGGAAAGTCTCTATTGAAAAGACGAGCTCTTGTAAAGAAGTTTTGGAAAAGGCCAAAAATTTATTTTTCCCAAATGGACAGTCCATTAAGGGGCCATTGAATGATTTTAAAATAAGCCTATTAGATTTTAAACATCACGCAGTTACAGACGATTTAACAATACAAGATATGTTTGACATCACAGCATTAAGCAAATTAAGATTTTATTTGTCTACCGAATATCAAGAAGGTTCAGATATTTACGACTACGAAGAAGAATATACCAACTTACCTTCTAGTTCAACTGGTAGACATTTTTCACCTAGACTTGGTAGCAGGAAGGACGATCGTAATAAGCGTAATGAACACATCGTATCCATTAATGATGAATATACAAACTTACCATCTACTTCAGCTATTAGGCATATTACATCAGAAGAAGGCACAAGAAATGGCGTTAGCAGTGGGTTAACCGAATTTTTAAATAATTTTACTAATTTTGACGTAAGTAGGTAGTATATGATAGTAAACATTTTCTTACAATGTTAACATACACCGTAGTTTCGCACTTCCTGGTACTCATCAGTGCAAGGCGAGTCCGAGACGACTAGTACAAGAGCCTGGGTTAACCAAGTGGTCGGACTCGCCTTGCACTGATGAGTATTCTATTTAGTAATATTTAATAATTTCATGAAAGAAACCTGTGCGTCAAATGGATCAAACAATGGTCTGATTCTGAATACTTCTAAATTATTACAGAATGCTTCACACCTAAAAATATATGAACTAAAGCAAAGTTATAAAACAAATATTGAAAATCGAAAATTTCGGAAAAAATTAGATAGTTTTTAAATAATAGATATTTCCTTTGTCGAAACTTTTAGGCCGTCGAAAGTAACCGTTTCCTATTTATGTATTTTCATAGCCACGTATTTATTTTGTTTTTACTTACTTCGTCTCTGAGGATAGGATCATTTGTCTTACTGGACTATCAAAATACATAAACAACAAACTGTCTTGTTTGACGGCTTGAAAGTTTTGAAAAGGAAAAGAGGTTATTTTCCGAAACGTTAGCCTTTAGTTTCCATTTTAAATTTTCATTTCATAACTTTCTTTTAGTGTACATAAGTTTAGGTGAGACGATAATCAAGCACTCAAAAGCCAACAATTTGGCGCGAAGGTATCGTTCATTTAAATTTTTTAATATTTGTGTAGGCAAATTACCTAACAAAGAAAAAGAAACTTGAATATGCCATAAATAAACAATTATAAACAATATGTACATTACTTTATGTTCACAAACATTATAAGTCTAAGTATATAAAAAAAAAATCATTTCAGGAACCTTCCGTAGGATCAAATGAAAATTTAATATACGTGGATTTTCCTCAGGCATCATTATTAGAGGAAAATTTCCCACTTACAGAATCTATAGAGACAACTAAACTAGTCCTTCATAGAGGACATGTCTTTGACGAACTTGTTGAAGCATTTCAGCAGGACTTCTACAACTTTGATAACATTCAAATAGAAATGGTTCTTCCTAGTGGGGAAACTGAAGGTGCTGAGGATATGGGCGGCGTCTTTAGAGATGCCATCTCAGAATTTTGGGATACATTTTATGAAAAATGTACGGTAGGAACAAATTTCAAAGTTCCTTATTTGAGGCACGATTTTGGTGAGAAGCAATGGAAGGGCATTTCCAGAGTGCTTGTAAAAGGCTGGAAGGAGGAAAAATATTTTCCCATTAAGTTGGCACCCGTTTTTATGGCAAATAGTTTTGGTCAGCTTTTTAAAAACAGTGATATTATAGATAACTTTATACAATACATCTGTGAATCAGATGCACAAATAGTGCGGAATGCACTGGAAAATTTTGACCATATCGATTTGGATGATTTAATAGATTTTTTGGGTACATACGACACAAAATGGCTACCTACAAAGAAAAATATAAAACAGTTAATTACAGACATAGCACACAAAGAATTAATCCAGAAGCCAGCTTTTGTTGCAAAATGTTTCCAGGAAAATTTAAATTTAATATATGATTGTGACCTTAAAAAAATGTATTGTGAACTGAAACCTACAGTTAAAAACATACTTTCCAAACTAAACGTTGAGAAAGATTTAAGTACTGTAAATACTATTATCTATAGTTATCTCAAAAAATACATTAAAGAAGCTGATACAAAAATCAGATCTGAATTTCTGAGGTTTTGTACTGGATCTAATGTTGTAAATAAAACCATTCAAGTTAGCTTTATTAATACCTCTGGAATCGGAAGAGTCCCTATAGCTCACACATGTTCTGGGTTGCTGGAACTTCCAACAACGTATGAAAATTTTGTTAATTTTCGGAGTGAGTTTAATAATGTGTTAAACTCAAATATTTGGGTCATGGATATTATTTAATTTTACTGAGTAACATTTATTTCCCTTACTATCTATTTTCTATGGATATACAAATTTGGAATTATTTCTTTTGGTTTATATAACTGTTTGCTTAGAATTTATTTACTTTTTTACATACCAAATATCTCATTTAGCGTTGATAAATGTTAGCATTACTAGTGCAATGTTGTTTTTATTTACCAATTGATATTTGCTTATTTTACTTGTTTTTATGTTGTATCAAATGAAATAAATATATTTTCATATGAAGCTATATTTTATTTTTATTTTAATCAATAACACAAATATGTAAAATTATGCTCTCAAATTAAAGATATGAAATGTACCGAATATTAATAAGAAAATTTGTTTTAGCAATTTTTGAAATAAAACTGCTCGGTTCAAATTCGCTTATTTAATTTAGGAAGTCAATGAAACAAGAAGTTGCTAAATTATAAAATATTTAACAATATTGTTCTTATAGCTATGTATAAATCCACTGCAGCATTAGGTTCCTTTGCCATCGTTAATTCATTTTCTATCATTATTATAATAGCTAACTCATATACATCTTCATCACATGGTATGTTATTAGAAAAAATACATACTTCGTTACAGATATCGATGGGCTCATTTGCCACTTGGCATAAATAATCTGTAGTTCCGTATACCTCAGGCATGTGATACATTATAAAAGGTCTTCCTCTGGGACATACACTATTTCTTGATGAGGTAATGCGGTGCATGTTCCATTCTAATGCTACTGTGTTCAGCTCATCCTATAAGAATAAAAAATGTTATAAAAGTTTATTGTAACACTATTTTATAGTGAAATAATTAGAAAAGTATTAGGTAACCTACATCGGAACTAAAGTAGTTGCTAAGAACTCATGATCGGCGCATGATTAAGAAGGTGTATTTTTTCCTTACTTATATAAATGAAAAACAAAAGTATTTAAAATATTAAATAAAAAAAGTTGTATTTCACGCTGCATATGCAGTTTCTTTTAATGCAAATATTAGAGGTCCTAGAATGAACACAAACAAGAAATATATTAGCCGTATATTTCATCATCTAAAACTAAAATTCCCCTTAATATCCTTTCATAACTTTTTCATTTATTACCCGATTTCTTTATAGTTTTCATAATCTTTCTCTATCTTAATTAACAGCCATATGTTAAAATTTCATATTGATAATGTAGGTACCATTGTGTAGATGAAAATTTTTCAACAAACAAAACTAAACACTTTCAACTAAACAATTCTTTATCGATTTAAAATTTTTCATTTGCTTTTAGCTTTCAATTTAAAATAACTTCTTTAATCAGTAACAAAAAATACCGTCATTTTTAGTGAACAAACTAAATGTAGCGTAACTTATTATAGTAAATTAACTATAAAAATAATGTTCTATTGGTTAGTAAAGCCACTTACCTGAATTATTTTTAGGAAGCAAAATTGTACCAACGCCTTGTCAAGGAATGTTCCAGAGAAGAGTCCATCGTCCTTTAATTTATGAAATATATTCATCCAAAACTGGGCATGATGTTTTCTTAACATAGACCACCATGCCTCGATTCTTTGATTAGCTGGGCTGGTACCGTATAAGAAGGGTGGCAGTTTATAATGCTCTTGATTAATCTGACACTCCCTTAAATGAGTCTGAACTTGTTCTACTATTCCATTTTCTGTTCCCATATCAGCGCGTACTGTTTGAGGGCATCCACCTACCTGTTTTACAGTTTTTAAGTAATAACCACAAATTATTTTAGGATCGTTACTATTTTTTCCAGCCTTTAACCACATTATCCTCCTAGAAAAACCATCGATACAACCACTTATACATATTCCAAACGGCTTCAGCTTATCATAACAGTCTATATGCCATAAAAAATTCGGACCTTTATTTCTGTATTGCCTACGACGCAATCTACGTCTCCTACGTACTTCAGCTCCAACGGGATCAATTATTCCTAAAAGCAAGCGAACAGTTTCCTGCGTAACAACTAGATTGTTTTGTAAACATTTCAGGTGCATCCATCGATATCCATGTAATTGACCATAAATAATTACATTATCTTCAATAAATTTTGCGACAGTATAAATATCAGTAAAGTATTTTCTTCTAAACAAATTAAGTTTACTCAACTTTCTTCTTAAATGACGTTCACTTATAAATATATTATGGTTTAAAGCCAAACATAAAATAATTTCTGACTGGTGAAATCCCAAAGAAAAATAAAATGTAATTAGGTCATCCATTTCTACTGATTATCATACTTTATATAACTCGCGTTATAATTCCTCTGCGGCACTAACTACAATAAATTACCAAAAATCAAAGAAGCACTTACTACCGCATGAATAAGTGATATGTTTTAATTTACAGTTTAAACTGGGAATCTAGCAGAATTTACACTTCAAACTGGGAATTTAACAAAATTTACAGTTTAAACTGGGAATTTAACCAAATTTACAGTTCAAACTGGGAATTTAACAAAATTTACAGTTTAAACTGGGAATTTAACAAAATTTACAGTTCAAACTGGGAATTTAACAAAATTTACAGTTCGAACTGGGAATTTAACAAAATTTACAGTTCAAACTGGGAATTTAACAAAATTTACAGTTTAAACTGGGAATTGATCAAAATTTACAGTTCAAACTGGGAATTTAACAAAATTTACAGTTCAAAGTGGGAATTTGGTGAAATTTACAGTTTAAACTGGGAATTATAAAAATAAAATGTTGCATGTCCGTTCTACGCTTTCGTAATTTTGTAATTAGAATTGGTATGGCAACTGCTTTTAAAGAAATTTCATATATCTCCTCACATCTGTTCAAGACCCCGATTCAACAAGAAATTAGCGAGATTTTCCTTTACAGTTTTCAATGTAGTAGTTCAACTTTAGTAGAAATAATGTGATAAAAATTTGTAAGTTAAAAGAAAACAGTTATTTTATTTTTAGTTTCTGAGAAATTTTCGTTGGTTCTTAAACACATAAATACATAATTCAAACATTACAATCGCTGATACCACTTTTTACCCCGCTGTCTGGCATAATACTTGATTACAAAATTATTTTCATACAAGAATTTTTGTTTAAATCAAGACGGTTTAAAATCAACGTTGAAGCCATCCAAATGTTAAGTTGCTCTTGACTTGACGGAGTCGACGCCCCTGACTCCACTCAGTACGTTGGTCAGCGTGACACCATAAAACTGTAATATTATTTAATATAATTATATGCAAAGTTGTAAGTTAAGTACCACAGAATTTACTCACTCGCGATGAAGCGATAAAAAGAGAAAACTACGAATCGATAAACAAAAAATACAGCACCGAGTTTCAATGCTCCGAATCTTGAAACCCTTGATCCAAATTTCTTTCTTTTGCTTTTTGCATCAAGTTCTTAAATGTCATCGGATCTGTTACCAATTAAGTACATAACATATTCTATATTGTCATTTATGTAGTTTGGGTCGTTAATAACATGTAGCAAATCCGGTTAGGTATAAATAATAATAATCATCTGAATAAGTCACAATTGATGTAATTAATAATATAATTCTCAACACCACGTTTGTGTTTAATTAAATAAAAATAGAACAATGTTAAAAAAGGGTTTTTTGGCCCATCCCTGGTAAAGAGTGGAAGCTATCTCTTTTTGCTAAAGAAGAAAAAGAAGCAAACATTCTAAATTCACCCCTCGTTTCCATCGCCCTTTACCACCCATTAAAACTGTGAAAGTTACAATATACGGTTATTTATTTATGTTTAGAAAACCAAAACTCCTCGTCAAATGGCTATTATCAGGTTATAATGTGATTACTTCTGAAAACTCTTACACCCATCCGTACCAGGGTGGTGGATTTTACCTTTTTAGAGTTTTAATTGGTTTTAATTGCAAAAGAAATCCCTAATCATCCCCAAATAAGGGTTCTTTTTTAATCTGTTTCCGAGATTTCTCGCCAAAACGGATGACGGATTCGTTTCGAGCATCCCAAATTTAGTAAAAAAAGATGGCTTCCACACTTTACCACGGATGGGCCAAAAAAGCCCTTTTTTAACCAATCCATAACCACCTAAAATTTTATCGCTCACTAAATAAGAATCTAATTACAAAGGAGTATCCTAATAGTGCTTCCTGAGTATTTTTTGCTTTTATATGATGAAATGTCAATGTAACATTATTATTCATGTGATATGTATTAGTATATCAATTTACTTATTGAATACCCAAAGGCCCAAACTTTTCGAAATTAACTATTTTAGGTTTTTGTCGAAAATTAATAAATTTGTTAAATTATCACAGAGAAATAGAAACATTATTTGTTTTAACTGTGAAAACAGTAAGCACGAGACGCTCACGCTCTCGAGCACACAATCCTACATTTATTCAGTCTTAAATCATGTCTGCACTCTACACAGTTTTCGAAATGGCCAAGAATCAATTTTATAATTATTAAGTATAAATTAAACACTGCTTTTAGATAAATCAAACAATATATTATAAATACTCTAAATATGTTTCGGCTTGTTAGGCCTTTGTCAAGAGTATTACAAAGTGTCCAATGTGGGTTTACTAATTTATATCTAAAAGTATTTATGACCTAATCTATTTAAGACAATCCTTAATTATGGGAATTTTTTTAGATAGACCTAACCTGATTATGTAAATCGAGGGATAGTTCTTAGCAATTTGTCAATATAGTATTATAGGGGTATTCAAGAAATGTGGTTGGTTTTTTTTTAAAGAGTTTTTGATTTCTAATTGTTCGAGAAGATCTAAACTTTTACCTTATCTTTCTGAATGAAGTAAATTCATGTTATCTGCATCTATGAAATGGTTTTTTTTCAATACAATATGTTGATGTGGACATTCCTGTATTTTTGTTGATATTTAAAATTGATTTTGTATGTTCTTTTACCCTGTCCACAAAGCTTCTACCACTCTGACCAATATAGACAGCATTACAAGCTTTTTATTTGATATCATATACGCCAGATTTATCAATTTTATTTAGTTTTTCTTTGTTATAACCAAAATGTTTCCTAAATTTGTTTTATTCACGCTTATTGTAGAGATACCTAGACTGTTCAGTTTTGACCTATGTTATCTATTAGTAACTCGATGTATCTGTTATTTATTGCAATTTGTTTGATTGTATTTAATTCTCTATCAAGATCATCTTGATTTAAAGGAAAATTCGTAAGTCTATGTATTAGACCATGAAAGGGTGAAATCTTAATTTGCCATGATTGCTGCTAATTATAATGCATTACTGTACTTATCTGTATTAACAAATTTGCGGTAGATGCTAAATTTTAACTGATTGCTATGTTTTTTATATTAATATCTAGAAAGTACAATTGATTATTTTGCACCGATTCCATTGTGAACTGAATTTTACTATTAAAAGAATTTAAAAAATTAAGGTAATCATTTAGGTTCCCTTCTGTACCGGTCCATATACAAAAAATATTGTCTACACATCGAGTCCAATAGAGCACATGTGTATTTAAACTGTTATTACTATTGAAACATATTCTTTATGGGATTTTGCAAGCAGCAGAAAAAAATAACTATATATAACTAAAAGAAAAACTATATGTAAAAATATTAATGAAATCTTTGCATTCTTTCGATAACCTGAATTTTGGTTATGCTAGCAAATTAAAATCCTAAAATGAATTTGTCTAATTCCTTATTTGACAATTCTCATTCTAACACTAGCATCCACACAGTCCCCTACGGCCACGCAGAGTAAACTAGTATTTACATAACCCCCTACGATCATGAAGATTCAGTTATTACTATTAAAAATTAAGTTTTCTTTTGACATAAATATTTCAGCTAGCAAAGGAGAAATAGGTGAACCTTGACCATCGTTTTGTCTAAGGAATTCACCATTAAACTGAAAATAGTTTTGTTCAATACAAACCTTCGAAAGATTTTTTAAATCTGTTCTTTCGTTTCCGATGATCTGTGAATTATTTTAAATTATTTTTAGTTCTGTGAGCGGGACTGAAGCGAATATACTTAACGTCAAAGGAGATTAATTTTGCGTTATTTAGTATTACTAAACTTTTTGTACTTTCAATAAATTCAAAGGAATTTTTTATGGAATATTTAGATTTAAAATTTATGAATTTTGGTAAAATGTAATACAGTTTTTTACACAATCTATAAGAAGAAGCACTGATATACAACACTAAGAAATTGTAGAGAATGGGGGCTGAAGGTTTCATAATTCTCAATTTATACGTTTTTACATACGTTGGAACCTGGTGATGATGAAATACGGATGGAATTTCGTTTGGGCTCAAGGAGAATATAGAATATCTTAATAACAAAAATTTTTCGAAAACTGCTTTATTCAGCGATGGAGCCACTTTTACCACAAATGGGGTGGTATCGTCACAAAATTGTAGATTTTGGGCTACAGAAAACCCAGAGTGGGTCATTAATTGTAAAAGACAATATTCCCAAAAAGTTAATGTTGGGTGTGGGATACTCAATGAAATAATCATTGGTCCTTTCTTTTTTGAAGGTAATATGAATAGCATGCAGTTTTTACAGTTCCTATGACACGAATTTTGGAATATGCTACATGAACTTTCAATCCAAAAAAGAGTAAATCTACACTTTCAATTAGATGGCAGCCCTGTCCATAATGCCAGAGTGGTTACCAGAAGGCTTAATGCTAACTTTCCTAATCGATGGATAGGTCGAGGTAGCCCGTTAATTGGATGGCCACCTCGATCCCCGGACTTAACACCGATGGACTTATTTTTATGGAGTTTGGTAAACTCTAAAGTTTACAGGGCACGCCCGAGTAATAGAGAAGATTTGTGTGCAAGAATAAGACAAGTTTGTACAGAAGTTACCCGGCAACAATTACAGAATATTAAAAAACGATCCGACAAGTGCATCGAAATAAACGGTGGCCTTGTAGAAGCTACAAAAAGTGAAGATGAATTGCATTATCGTGTTTTAGTTTTAGTATAACGTTGTAATGTGTTGTTATTTTGTTTATTAAATACCTGATTATTATTACTTTCAATTGTTCATACATGTTTTTAAGTCAAATACGACTAAGTTTATTTAAAAGGCAATATTTATTAAAACTATCCACTTAATTTATCTTTTTATTGCTTATTTTTCATGGGCTACTTCGATTTTTAGAAAAAAAATCATGTAAAAGTTATTATAAAATATTGCCTGCATTAATTTTGTCATAAATCTGTCATTATTTAATATTTCTTCGCGAAATTTTGGATATACCCATTTGAGATGTTTCTGAATCCAGTAGTATAGTTAAATTTTATAAAATAAATCGCTAATCAAATTTGTCCATTTATGACATTGAAAAAGAAAATCATAGTAGGTCTTGAAAAGTGAAATTTATCTCTAAATTTTTGTCATAAAGTAGAGCTGTCGATGGCCTATCTTTTAAAAAAAAGCCCCGTTAAAATCAGATAATAGACATATTTTTTACAGGGGTGTTTCCATTCAAAATAGGAACATATGGGACTTTATTTTATTCCATTTGGTGGTCACATTATTAGTAGATTTAATAAATTCTTGCTATATAGATAGACATAGAAAATCGTGATTTTTTTCTAAAAACGCCATGAGCTCCTTGAGTAAGTACACTATATTTTTTGTCAATGTCACGGCTACCTGGTACGTTTTTACCATGTAGTGCAATATCGTCGATGGCAGCGATTAACAAATTGCGACAATCAGCAAGTTTAAAGTTGAACCAGTTGGGTGGAGACCCGAGGGCCCAAAACAAAGGGGCGTCGGCTGACCTACGAACGAGATGGAAAGTGTACCGAAGCCCTGGGGGCATCTTATTACATATATAAAAAGATCCAAAATGTTACCAACATCACATCAGTCTCAAGTGTCCAATATACAAATATAACAACCACAATGGCAATCAAAGTAAGTATTATTCAAAAATTTTTAACGCATTCTCAAACCGTGGATGTAAATATCTCAAAAATTAAATGTTGACAGAAAATTGTTAACAGACCTTTTTTAAAGTTCATAAAACTTTAGGGGCTATCTGAGCATATTATTCATGAAACTTAAATATATTCTCAAATTATTGAAGGGTCTTTAACGTTCAAAATGGGAAAATTATAAAACTAGATTTAGGCACGATTTATTTTAATAGGAAAAAAATTATTTTCAATTACTTACACAAAAGTATACAATTGGCCAAAACTTTGCACTAATATAGATAATAACGTGTCCTCTACGGAAAAAAATTGCTTATGTGAATCACCTACCTGATGTAGGGGGGTGGGGAAATTTGGGGTGGTAGTGTGTTTTTTCGAGCTCTTTTGGGATATTTTCTGATAAACTTTCCTTAACCTCCTGTCAAGTCACCAAGGTAAATCCTTGAAAATTCTGCATTTTCCGTTAAGTAAAAGAAACAGTTTATAGTGGAATTCGAACTATATAGTATATAATTAATTCCGCAGTTTTTGCAAGCGCGCTAACTACTGAACCACCGCGGCACCCTCAAAGTTCATCAATGTCTCTAAATATTAATTATTGCAAGAAAAGTGACAGTACTTTTTGTAGATAACAATTTTTATTTTGTTTCTCTACTATAAAAAATTACTGAAATACAATTATTTGAACGAACACATGATGTTTTTAACTTTGTTATTTTTTAGAAAAAAAGTCGTGGGTAGTTATTTGAAAATAATTCGAAAAAAATATTACTTTACTCTATACATCTTTTAGGTTAACAAAATACTTTCAATTTGCTACTTTTTTGGTCTTTTTATGACAAGAAATATCTAATTGTTGTGAAATTATTTTTTTGCCGAAAATGCTGTCGCTCTTGAATTATTTATAATTCGAAAATTTTTACTCGCTCTCATTCTCATTTTTGTTAGAAAATTACACTTTTCTTTCGACTTTTAAAAAAACATTTTTTAAATTTGTTAACAAAGATGTTTAAACCAACTAAATGTCGAAAACTGTACCTCTATTATGAAGATTATTAAATCCCTGTAAAACGCCTCTTGATTTATCCTTTTATCATCGTCACTTTGTCTTTTATATCCGTTCGATAGATGGCGCAATACACAAACAAATTTAGACATTCAATATGTATTGCAAAATGGGTGTTTATTTTTTTTTAAAGAAAGAGTCCATATTGCCTTAACAAATTACTTTTTTCAGTTCGTTCTTTTCGCTGCTACCCTTGCGCTAGCTAACGCAGGATTATTAGCCCCCGCCACCTACACCGCAGGACCAGCCATTGCAGCCCCAGCTTATACATCTTATACTCCTTATTCTTCCCCTCTTGTATCCTACGGACCGTCCCTGACTGCCCAGGCTCCAGCTATAACTTCACAATCTTCTAACATACTCCGGAGTTTTGGTAAGTACATTTTTTATCATACTATAATAAATACTTTTATATGAGGGTATTATTATTTGCAGTAGCTCTGTGATTATCACGGCAACACCATTTTTCAATAGAAATTCACCAACTTTATCTTATGTAATAGATTTGTTCCAGTAACAATCACGAACAAGTTAGAATATGATTAAAGTCCATTCAGCTTAAGAAATCGTTGCTTTTAAAGTAGAAAACAATCCCTGATTGATCAGCTTATCACATTAGATAGAGCTGTCTGGCTTTGACTTGTTTATGATCTCCTGGTGGAAAAAACTAGTAAGAGTGTAAACTGGCAGATATTATTACCAATCAATTGCCATTATTAGTAGTACAACAATTAGGTCGGCTTTTGAAAGCATGAGTATGCAGATTTATTGCTGTAAATCTTTACATACAGATTTACAGTTTTAGCGGGCAAATCAATTGTTACACATCTGTAGACGCAAATGCCATACATACACACACACACACTCTGAGAAGATGTAAGTTAAAAATGTATTTACCGTAATCCATAAAAAAGTAGCAACACAATAATAATTCGTGAAATCGGAACTATGCACTGACCATTACGATTATTAGTAGGAGCAATTATTCAATTTTTCGGAAAGTACCTCTCTGCTTAACTAAATGACCTTAACTTGATTTTTAAACTTTAAAAATAAAGATTAAATAGATAAATATATCCATATCAATACACGTTTTAATCATTATATGATTCATTGCCCCATATATTATTCGGATTAGGATCCTAGTAACTGAGATAGATGGCGCTTCTAGAACCGTATTCTATTTCGATTTCTGATAATAGATCTACCGATATATGTCTATGGACGGTCAATATAGTAGTGCTCTCTGTCATAATTCGTCATGTTATTTGTCGATGCGTCTGCTAGAACTCTTTGCAGTAGACTTGTCAACAGGGTTAAGTTATATAATACAATATTTATGATTTCAACGTTCCCTTTAAGTACTTGCTCGGTTATCAGTCTCTACTACACATTTAAAATATTTCGAATTCGGCGAACTTTAATGTTTCTGTGGCTGTATTAAATATTTACAGCTACTTCTCTTTTTACCGGATTGGCTTTGGAAAAACATCTTTATGCGACGTAAATGATAAAATTGAAATGAAAAGAACAGTAAATAACAAAAAATGTCAAAAAAGCATCTAGAGGCAAGAACTTAATACTTAACGAATGTTTTGTATATTTAATTAGTTCATTCTCTCCAAATATCACTCGTACTTCTAAATTTTGTCCGTAGATTTTTGTATAAACTAAGTTGTCAAAAATAACATGATTTGTGTAAATTGACAGTTCTTTATCAAAGATTAAATCCAGAGCGTTTCACCGTGAAGGATTTAAGCTGTGATTTGTACGAGTTATACTTCTTTGAGCAGCATAGCTGAAAAAAAAAATTCAAACAAATTTCAACCAGATGAAATTCACAGCGACAATCATTTGGACCTGACAGCTTCAGTATTTTCGCCCAAAATAGACAACTCATGAAAAAAAATCTCTAATTCAATTAAAAAGTGAACAGAGTGCAGAGTAAAGACATTATAAGTATAGTATTACTATCAATTTAAAAATTCAGTCTAAAGCGTTGATACCAGGATAAATCATTGATTGAATCATCGATTGTTGCAGGCTCACATTTAAGTCCCTTATCGGCTTTTGGTTCACTCTTAATATTACCGGTAGCATAACCGTAGGTTAAATTATATTTGTTCCTTAAACTAACAATTATTATAAATAAATAATTAACATCGTGCCTATACATTAGTATAAAGTAGTAAAACAATATTTACGATAATTAAAAAGTGATTCTAAATATTTTCAGTCGGCGCTTATGACATCGCTGGTGTTATGAACAATTCCTTTTTTGGTCTGGATAAACTATAAATATATCTGTTTTTTTCTTCTCAGGAAACCTTGGCCAAGTGTCGACCTATTCAAAAACCATCGACACACCCTTCTCAAGCGTCAGCAAATCTGATGTCAGAGTAAGCAACCCAGGTCTTCGAATTGCCGCCGCTCCTTTCGGATACGCCGCTCCAGCTATCCATGCCCCTGCCGCCATTGGAGTCGCCTACTCCGCCGCTCCAGCAGTGTCTCATGTTACCTACCAAGGATTGGGCTATAACTATGGCTGGTAAAGCTTCATGAAACCCGTTTGTTGATTTTTTCTAATTTATTAACTTATTTATGATTTTTTTTACTGTGACAATGTGCTATGTTTTTACGTAAATAAAACAAATATTTAAAAAAAAATCTAGTTGTACATAAATCTTACCTTATACAGGGTGTCCAGGAGTTGCCGTCTATAATTCTGGAGCGTGCACCAGTGTATTATATATAGGGTTATCTGTACCAGTACGATAGAGCAGAAAAAAACATAAATTTCTGTTAATCCGTTTAAAAATATTAATTTGTGCGCCACAGCTATCTGGTCCACTGTATTAAAATGAAACCGAATAGAGCAGCTGATAACATAGTCGTGTTGTGTGTAACGTCGAACAAATAAATTTACTTACCTAGTGTATGACAACCAATAAGCCAGAAATTGCAGTATATAGGTGGTACAATATTCGCTATACAGAATATACATTTCTGCTGGGGCTTATTGCAACCGAATTATTTTTCATTAGGCATTTTGAAATAGTGAGCATTATTCAATGTAGGTTCCAATAAGTAAGGAGTTATTATTTAAGTATGCTCTTAAAAAACTACCTACTAGTTATTTGAGTATATTTTATGATACTTAATATACGCAAGTCTCGAGAAGCCTATCAACAGTTATGTGTTGACTATTGATATCCATGTATTTCATACATTTGAAAAAGAAAAAGTAGACAAAAGGATATTTAAAATATCTTTCTCAGAGTTATACAGGTAAAAGAATAGCAACAATTTATTGAACAGATTTGTTTTGTTGATTGATATCACAGGTTCACAAAAAAAATGTTGTTTCTAATCCTATGACCAAACTAATGTACCCTTATGTATTTTTTGATGGGCATTGATGTGCCTACACTCACCAGTTTTTTATGGTTCAAAAATAGTCAAAAAATGGGTCAAAAAGGGAAACTTCTAAGAATTTGTCTAAATGTTATTTGTGGCATTATCTTAATTTTTACTTCCCTCGCATACCGAAGGGAAGTATTGCATTCGAGAAAAAATCAGCCTCCGAGATTTATTCGAATTTTCACGTTTCAGATCACGTAGATCACGAAAATATAGGTTTTTCCAATTCCGTCAGTCTGTCTGTCTGTCGGTGCATTAACTAAAAAACCACTTGACAGAAAACAGTCAAATTTGGCAGGTAGCTGACGTTACTGTCTGCGAAGAAATTGTTAAACTTCCACTGGAAAATATACAGGGCGGACCGGACCGTCTAAAGGGAATAAATAATGAAAAAAATTTTTCTTTGCTCAAATTTAAAATTTACACGTTTCATGACATGCTGAACCTATTTCAGAAAAAAACATTTTTCAAATATTTTTACCAGTAGAATGATGAGAAATTTTTTTTGCTCAAATTTAAAATCTCCACATTTCATGACATTCTAAATCTATTTCACAAAAAAAAATTAAAAACATTTTTTTGAAAATTTTATGATGGATTTTTTTTGCTCAAATTTAAAATTTCCACGTTTAATGACATTCTAAATCTATTTCATTAAAAAAAAAAAAAAAAAAAATTGAAAATTTTGCTAAAAAAATTTTTTTTTCACTTTTTTGCTATGATGGATTTTTTTTTGCACAAATTTAAAATTTTCACGTTTCATGACATTATAAATCTATTTCATAAAAAAAAAAATCAAAAAGAACAATTTGGAAACTGTCAGTTTTTTTATCATAGAATATATGATGGAAAATACATTTTTTGCTCAAACTTAAAATTTCCACGTTTCATGACATTCTAAACATATTTCATAAATAAGTAATTTCAAAAGAAAAAGTTGTTTGAAAATCATTTTACAACTAGGTACTATACCTAGAATAGACAGTGGAATTTTTTTTTCAAATTTTAAATTTTCATTAAGTACATTCTAAATCTATTTCATAAAAATTCATTTTCAAATTCTTTTGCTACTAGAGAATATATGGATTTTTTTTGCTTAAATTTAAAATTTCCACGTGTCATGATATTCTAAATCTATTTCATAAAAAAAAATTTTTCAAAAAAAAAATTTTGGAAATTTTGTAAAAGAAAAATAAAAAAAAAATTTTTTGCTACTATAGAATATACGATGGAAAAAAAATGTTGCTCAAACTTAAAATTTCCACGTTTTAACATTCTAAACATATTTCAGAAATAAGTAATTTCAAAAGAAAACGTTTTTTGAAAGTTATTTTACAACTACTATACCTAGAATAGACGGTGAAATTTTCCATTTGCTCAATTTTAAGATTTCCACGTTTCATGACATTCTAAACCTATTTCAGAAAAGAATGGTTTCGAAAATTTTTAAGATTTCTTAAAAAAATGTTGACCACTTTACTACCACCCGGTATAAATAAAGAGGGAAGTTCTGTGTAAATACCTTTACCGATTTTTTAAAATTCCTTGGGACTTCCTGCCACATGTATTTTTTTCTTTTTAATCGGTACTTGGGAAATCTACAAAATATCACAATTAACCAGTACGTTATTGGTAAATAACCTCTACGCCTGCGACTTTTACGTCAAAGGATCAGTTAGAGGCTGCTTTTTAAATATTTCGCCGTGGTTTCGGAAATCTAATCTGTTTCCTTTTTCAAGGCATTTTCTGAAAAATCTTTTTTGCTGTGTGTGATAAATACACAGCTCTAAGAATGTTTATTATAGTTAATATCCATAGATACTTACTATTTACATAGAGCAGTTATTTTAATTTTTACACAATGTTAAGTTTGTGAAGTTCTTCTTTTAACATTGACAACAGAGCTGTGTTCGGATTTTTTAAAGTGAAAAGAATTTGAAAACGTACCGAATTTTTTTTTGTGTGCCTGTATCTTTAAATAAAGGTGAAAAGAGAAACAAAAATAAAACAAAACATTTTACGATTTTTTTCATATATTAAAAACCCATATTTAGTAAAAACTTATTATATAATCTGATTTCTTATATATTTATTAATACAAACTTATTTCATATCTACACGTAACTATTAGATCTATGTATAGTTAACCCCATATTTATAGTACACATAAAAAACTCAAAGCTGCCGCCGGTGCCCATATAAGGGGAGACTGGGGCATACTTTATTTTTTAGACTATATTAAATAATAAATATAATGTTCTACTTAATAGATAAAACATCTCTTATGCAAAGTATGTCCTGGTATGATTAGGATAAGAAATAAACCAGAACTTCATACCCATGGAACAGACAAACAGAACCGTACTCCGAATTTCTTGTCAATGTCACGAAGAACGGGCAATGCGTCCAACAATGCATAAAATATTCCTATTTTAACGCAAAGCATAGTAAGATTTTTTAATTTACCAGAAACGTAATTAAGTTCGAAAACGGGATTTTTAAATCTCTAGTGTTATTTTGTCCATTCTAGTACGCAAACATTTGTAATACGGCTCTGTAGTACCTTGTTAATGGCGCCGACTTTAACATTTTGTTGGCCGGTTTTTATGACCTTTTTATGTGCACTAGACACATGGAGACAAGTATACCCTTTAATACTATAGGAGATTAGTGCCCAAGAAGCTTAAACTATCACAAGGAGTACTTTAGCGTTCAAACGCCGTCTATATACTCTCTATGCATGTTTAAAGTGAACTATTTTTTATTTGTTTGCTCCAATACTAGTTAGCTAATAGATAGGTGAAGATCTGTTGTTTTTTATCAGTCAATGTTAAATATAAATATTTCATACTTATTCATGGATGTTGTCTTGGTTTTGCATGGAAGATAGTTATGAGTGGTTTTGGGCTTTTCTGATGAGTAGACAATAAGGACGAAAAACGTTTCAAAGGCTAAGCATTTCCAAGAAACTGAATGAGATTTTATGAAAATGTAATTCATTAGCATGAAAAAAATTTTAAAGACGAGGTAGGTAAATAAATTAATTTCAGGCCTTTGTTCTCATTTTTAACTGAATTTACATATCGTAGGGGATCATGTAGATACTAGTTTAACCTGCCCAGCCGTAAGGGACTATGTTGGGTGCTAGTGTTAAAATGAGAATGGTAAATAAGAAGTTTTACTTGTTAGCATAACCAGAAGTGAGGTTATCGAAAGAATGCAAAGATTTCATTAATATTTTTACATACAGTTTTTCTTTTAGTTCTATTTTTTCCGCTGTTTGCAAAATCCTAAAGAATATGTTTCATTACTATAAGCAAACAAATAATAAATAATTCACTTCCATATTTTCTTTGGTGCAATATCTTCAATACTTTTTGATTGTTTAAACAATTGGCATAATTTGTTAATTAGCAATTAATTTTTTTTTCGAAAGTTTAATCGACTTCAAACCAACTTTAAACGATAAATATTGATGTCGGGCATAAGCCCCATAGAAGTCTGCCCGAATGCAACTTTTTGCTTTAGTTTATTTTAAGTTTAAATTGATTTTTACAAATTAACAGATGGAATATCTCGGTTCTGGGTAAGCGTACCGAAATGGGGTTTTGTGCATATGAAAGTGCCTTGAAAAAGGAAAATTTTGAGACCAGAAAGACCTCGATCGTATAACCGGAACCGGAAATAAAAGTGATCTTGCGTGAGAGGCTCTAATTTGTTTATAAACACATTTTTGGACACGAGGTTTGGTGCAAATGAAAGCTAACAAGTTTTTCCATCAACTGCAAAAAGTTCTACAAAAAATATTCAATCCCTGAAGAGTTATACGCGTTTTTGACCCTTAAAAAAATCTCTCCCGCAACGTGGAAATAGTAAGATTTGACGCTCAATAGGGTGGCGGGTTCAATCCTCGGTGTGGGCAATTTTTTCCGTCAAATTTTCTTTTTTTTTCATGTAACCGCGAATTTTTAATGATAATAAATGTTTTTACTTTCTAAGAAATGTTTAAAAACGTCGTAAATATATTTTTTTGTAATTTTCATTAAATAAATGACAATCTTGCAACAAACATAAGATTGTTCTTGTCCAACGAGGGTTTGTCGGTAGTTTTTTGTTTTTTTTTACTACTTTTTGTGAATGAGAAGACTTGTTTTAATTTATTTGAGACGGGTGCCTGTCGAAAAAAGACCAAAAATAAAATAATAATGCCATCAAAATACTTAAATCTTTTGATTATTTCTCATTTACAAATAACAAAGTTTTTGTCATGAGACGTGAACTTTGTTTCATTATAAGAAAAAAGTGAAAAATAAATTTGTTTCCTTTTTATTTTTGGTTTTTTTCGGCATGCACCCCCCTCAAATAAAGTAAAACAAGCCTTCTCTTTCACAAAAAGTAGTAAAAAAAAAAACAAAAACTACCGACAAACCCTCGTTGGACAAGAACAATCTTATGTTTGTTGCAAGATAGCCATTTATTTAATGAAAATTGCAAAAAAAGTTATTTACGAAGTTTTTAAACATTTCTCAGAGTAAAAACATTTATTATCATAAAAAATACGTGGTTACATGAAAAATGAGCAAATTTACTATTTCCACGTTGCGGGAGAGATATTTTTAAACGTCTAAAACGCGTGTAACTCTTCAGAGATAAAATATTTTTTGTAGAACTTTTTGCAGTTGACAGAAAAACTTGTTAGTTTTCATTTGCACCAAACCTTCTGTCCAAAAATGTGTTCAGCCTCTCACGCAATATCACTTTTATTTTCGGTTCCGGTTATCCGATCAAGTTCTCTCTGGTCTCAAAATTTCCCGTTTTCAAGGCACTTTCATATGCACAAAACCCCATTTCGGTACGCTTACCCAGAGCCGAGATATTCCATTTGTTAATTTGCAAAATTAATTTAAACTTTAAATAGACAAAAGCAAAAAGTTGCATTCGTTCAGACTTCTATGGGGATGCCCGACATCAATATTTATCGTTTAAACTTCGTTTGAAGTCGATCAAACTTTCGAAAAAAAAAAGTTATTTGCTAATTAACAAATTATGCCAGTTATTTAAACAATAAAAAAATATTGAAGATATCAGGCCAAAAAAAAAAAAAGTATATTCTTTGGTATAAAAGGCACGTATTTTGAAAAAAACAATATCCTGATCTCATTAGTTTCGAGGTAATCAATTTGTTAATTAAGAAATTTATTTTGGCTATAACAAATGAACGGGCTGATAAAATGAGTTGTGCCTTGCGCCAAACTAAGCGCATTGAAAATATCTTTCAACTGATTCAAGATTATCTCGGATCCGTCAAACTGTTTTCATTGTATTAAATAAAAACGAGAAAAATTTTGTTTAAATAATTATTTGACCATAAAGCTCGCTGTTTAGGAAAATTTTTCATAAACAAATCTTGTTCAGCGGAATTTCTTCCTATAAGAATCCGTTGCTAACTCAAATGGTGTACAAAGTTTATAAAATCACCCCCTTTTCAAGTAAATTTTCTTTTAGCGTACTTCTAATGCATTGAGTATTGGTATGCGGACGGTGCCAGGCACGGATTCAGGAGGGGGTGGGGGGGGGGCGAAGGGAGTGACGCCCCCCCTGGAGCAAATCCTGATGTAAAAATAAATTCAATTTAATGCATTTATCTTATTTTCACGCATTAAATAATGGTCGCCCCTCCCTTAACAGAATGCTGGATCCGCACCTGCACGGTGCAACGGATTTGCAAGGAAACCTGTGAGGAGCAGCACACCCCAGATACTACTGTGGCAAAATATGGACCCAGAAAGAAAAATAAAACTAAGGACTTGTGGAGGCAAGGAAGATATATGTGAGAGATACAATGTACAACATGTACTCCGAAAGTAGCGTACTTTATTTTGTAGTTTTTGTAGTTAGTCTATCCGAAAACTGAAGTAGTGTTATCGCTTGTCGAGAATATTATATTATAATTTTAAATTGTATGAAGTAATAATTGCTATTTTACAGAAAACTTCTTTCAAATGGTATGCCCATGCGTGCCATTCTGTGTAACCTTGAGTCAATTTGATTCGTAAATTAAAAGATGATGACATGAACGACAACATTTGTGATTTGAACTATAATTTATTCGTTGTACAACACTGTTGCACAGTTATCTAGGAACGACGTCAATATGCCGAGAGTCTGCTATTTGTGTAACGATTCTACTGCTCGAGAATACCATATTAAGATTCGGCGTTTTCACTATATGCAAATTAGCATTTTAGGTATTATTGAAATGAAGTACTTAATGTAATAAAGCATTTCCCTGCATTTAAAAAGCAATCGGTCGTCCATTAAATTAATATTTCAACAAATAAATAACAAAATTTGAATATTTGAACAGCTACGCGAAACACGCCAATATTGGTGGTGACATTGGTGACGTCATAGATTACATCAAACAGTAATATCGCAGGTACGTAGTATATAAACAGCATTTTAAAGACTTTTTGTAAGTTTTTACCTGCAATTTAATTCGAAATGGCTAATACAGGATTCGTAAGAGATGCTTCAGGAAATTTACCGACATTGGATGTGTTCATGATCGCGAAATTTATGAAGAAAGATGAGCGCTTCAACATAGCAGAAGTAAGGGGCTCTAAAGCTGCAGAAAAAGTACTATATTTTTTTATTCTCTTTGTATTTATCTATTATTACTTTAACGTAGTCTATTGATTTCTATATTATGATTATTTTATATAGTTGTTCAATATAATACACATACAAGGTTGATATTATATAAACATAACCTATAAATGTTGCTCATAAACTGTAAACAGGGTTAGGTAGCTAGTTATTCATTATTTTAGACTAACACTCATGCATGATAATGAAGTTTTAAACTTACTTCACTTACTCAACTTTGAAATGATCCTCACAGCAGAAAAATAATACTGATGCTGTTGTAGGTGGATCACGTCTGGCGGCTTTAAGTCACTTTATTTTGCGTTGTTTTTGTTTTGGTATTGTCACGAAAACTTTTTCAGGTACGCTCTTGGATGTATTTTTGCATCCTGGCACAAAGCACCACTTATTTTCCATTACAAAACGTTAAGGTTTTGCAAAATAACGAGTATTTATAATACACAACCCATGTTTGTTTACCAACAATGTAACCTCTGACGTCATCAGTGCAGGATACGGCGACGTACGGTTTTTCGCGGTAAAATTTAAATCCAAATTTAAATGGGCTTATTTTAAGGAATAAATCGATTGCTCGGGAAAATTCAATTTTTTTTAACCATAACTAAGTATTATCTTCACAGTCAAAGAGATTTTAAAATTTGTGAAAACACCGAATTATCAGTGAATCTTGTCGTGGTCGGCAGTTTTATTAGAGATTCGAAAATAGACCCCTTGTAGTCCTTCATATCTCATCTCCAGGAGATTCCCCAATTTTTGTTGAATATTTTGAGCATTCTCATTTTTTCCACAGCTTTTTCAGATTAGTTCAAATCTCCACACATGACTATGACTAAACTCGCCCTGTGTAACCTGAACCTATTTAAATCAAGAAAAAATGGAATCTTCTATAATATTTCCCGGCGAAATTAAGGTGCCAACACAAATTTTTGTCATTTAAAAAAATTGGCTAAATAGGTTAAAGAAACGTGGCGACTTAAAAATTTGACCCCTCTATATGAAGGACTCCAGTTATTTAAAAACCACCCATATAGTTAATAAACTTAAAATTATTACTAAATTAAATATTACGTTTTAAATTCGTAGACGATTGAGAAAGAACTTCTAACGTTCTAACTTTCTAAAATACGACAAACTTAGAAGTATACAATTAAAATAATTCACAACCATTCAAGCTTTAATTTCATTTTGAGCATCATTTTCCTCTTCGTTAGCGGTTTGTACTTCCTGCGGTTCATGTTCGAACTCGCCATCTTCAGTTCTCACGTGAATGAATCTGGAAAGAAAACAGAAGTTTACAAAACTTCTGATGCTGAGTTTTCTCTCGTTGTAAAATTGCTTCCCTCACAATACTCCGACCCTCCAGTATAATATATTAATACTAATAATAATAATACACGGAGCGAGCGTATTTCGATACGAAAAGGCAGCAACATCGAGCGCGGTTAGTACCTGGACGGGTGACCCTCGCCAGGGAAATACAGCAGTAGTAGAACTATGGAATTCTGGCCATCGTACCTAACCTAACGGGCATCTTGATGTACTGTATACCTGTTTTAAAGCTGTTTAAGAGTTATTTAAACCTGTACAGACCTGTTTACAGACCTAGTTACAGATCTGTTTTAAAGCTGTCTAAGATCTGTTTAAACTCGTACAGACCTGTTTAAAATCGTACAAATCTGTTTACAGACCTGTTTTGAAACATCTTCAGCAGCCTCTGGACCTTTCTCTTCGTCTAACCACCAACCAAGACCCACGGTCACGCCGGATGGACACATACCATGCCTATCTACAGACGTAAGTGTCCCAGAACTCCCATAGCTCTACTACTTACAGCATTCTCGCTCCACCTTCTAACGGCTTGTATATCCGCGTATACGTGGAAGATATGTAGCTTTAGGCGAGGGTTACGTAGCGGATATATCATCCTTCGGAGGGGATGTAAAACAGTGGATCCCTTGTCTATTAAATGTTAGGCAAGTCAAAAATCCCTACTCTTCGATAAAGAAGAGGTTCCGCAAAATTTCCAGGTTGAGGGCAGCTCGTCTCCTGGCGTCGGTGATTGGCCTTAGTAGCGGGCATAGGCCGACATTAAATATATGAATAAAATAATAATAATAATACACACCACATAATCTGCTTTGTCTCTGAAGGCCTGAAGTGACAAGGGACAGACATTTGATTTTGTAAAAAATCTCAGTGCCACGACCAGGAAACGAACTCTCTCCTGGGTGAGAATCAAGGTTGGTTGCTTCTCAACCACACACCATACCAGTATTATAAATAAACCTTGTATACTTACAAAATAAGAAGAAACACTCCTAGCTGTGTCCCCATGGTCAAATAAAATATCGCCGAAGGATTGTAATTAATTGTAGCGTTGTACACTGTGCTGTAAGCGATTCCTGAGATTAAAGGTATGGCATTGTCAGCTACGGAAAGCACCGAGAATGCTTTCCCTTTCTCGGAGGCTGATACGATCTTTGAAACCATCGATCGTATTACTGGTGCTACTATGGGCCCAAAAGATGCGAATACGCCTCCTGCAAATACAACAAAGATTGATTAAGCATGCATCTCTTTATTCATTCTTTTTTTAACTACAAGTACTACACTCTTCAGGAGTTTAAATTTGAATTTTGTTTCATGTGAAATAAACATGTTTTTTTTAATACGTGCAACATACTTAAAAACGAGGTTCTTAATGAGGGTGGTAACTACGTAAATAAGATAACGAGAATATGGGCTGCCAATAGGTTCAATTAAGATTTACTAAGGCAACTACATTTATTTAAATTGAGTTCTTTGCTATATACAATTTGAGGTGAGTGAGTTCCCTCGCCGCCGGGTCAGGTTTCCGTAAGACAACCTTGGCGACTATCACAATAGAGATTATCTTTCCTAAAAGTTTCATCCTTTAAGAAAATAACTCCACTTTTCTACGGTCGCCTTTAGGCCTATTAGTACCGCTGCTAAATTTCACCAGTCCAGAAATGAGCTAAGAAATTGTACTATTAACATCGTTGTTTCAAGTAATAAAAAATTGTCGATGCGACTAAAATAAACTTACCAGTATAAAACACCCAGCTGATGTCAGCAGTGGAATAGAAAATCCTAGCGCTGGTATGGGCCGCGGCACCGATCATAACTATGATGGTATCCCTCCATCCCAAAACCCCACTCATCAAAGGTATAGCCAGCAAAAGAGCGACATCTTGTAAGGCGGACTGGAACGTTCTGAAGCTGCTGAATTGTCCCAATGTCCAGTGGAACACTAGCTGACAATACATGTACATCATCTCCCGTTCGTCCCTCTGGAACGTATACAGTCCCATCATGACGAACAACATTATCAAATACGTCCTTCTTTTGTTGGGTCGCTTTTTGCAAACGGTTATCACCGTGTTTACTACGTGATTGTAGTCGAAGAAGTCCAAAAGCTTATTGGGCGCCTCTGACAGGGGTTTTTGATTAGGGTTGCTGCGCCACTTTAGTCTGACAAAAGCATATAGCACTGCCAACGCCATCAAAGATGTATTGATAGTGAACATTATCGTGTACGACTTGTTTACTACGTTCCTAAATAGATACGAACCTAGAAAATTCGAGATGAAATGATTCTGTTATAGAGCATACAGCGTTTTGCATCTAATATCAATATACCCTTGTACTTTTAGAGTTAAATAAACAAATTCTGATAAAACAACACAGCCTCATAAACTGCATCTTTTGGGGCATATGGATTAAGCAAAGTGGGCAAACGCGGCCCATTGCGACCGCTTGAAGTAGGCGAAAGCATGATATCTCGCTTCGTATTGGAGATAAAGAAAGAAGCTACTCAGAATTCATAGAGTAACATTTTATCGTATGTTGCGTGTAATGCTGCGACTATAAAAATCGAAAACACGTGTTCTGGTGTCACTTTTATCACAGTTACAGTTGTTTCATCCATATTTTAATACCTTGACAATTTGTTTACTTTGAAGTACACGTTGATATACCCTAATAAAATATTTTTGTGTGCATACCTAAAGCAATTCCTGTGGGCATAGTTGCCAGGTAACAGACTTCCAAAATGGTAACCCTCATAGTTCTATTCTTCTGCGACGAAACGTCCACCAAATAAGTAAAGGCTGCGGCGAAAATGGCCACATCTGCCCCGGTAAACGCCATGGGGAGTGTCGCAATGTAGATGACGTACTCTAAAGGCCAATCCGGCTGAGTTGTGTTAAGTACTATCATCGCCGAGTAGTACAATTTTCCGAGGAGTCCTAAGAGTAAGGGTAGTTTCCGTCCGCGTCTGTCTGACCAAGCTCCCATAAACAGAGCTAGGATGATTGGAACGCCGTGTCCGGCTATGTTGTTCCATAGATGAAATTTTGACACAGTCACCTACAAATTAGGAATTCTCATTGTGTGTAAATTTGTTTTTTTTTCATATTGCTAAAATGAGGTAC
Source organism: Stenurella melanura (assembly GCA_963583905.1). Taxonomy (NCBI): domain Eukaryota; kingdom Metazoa; phylum Arthropoda; class Insecta; order Coleoptera; family Cerambycidae; genus Stenurella; species Stenurella melanura. The sequence continues at coordinate 117,771,624 of OY757316.1, read as the reverse complement.
TTGATATTATTGTTAATGAACCCTGTAAAATGCTACATTCCAAAATAAAAAAATCTTTAGGAAAAATTAAATATCACCAAAATTTACATCCAATATTGTCTTAGTAAATTTCCGGAAAAGCCCTTTAGCACCGTCTTTCGTCGAAAACACGATAAAAATAATTTCACTAAAAATGCGCTTGAAAATAATTTAGAAATATTTTTCAAATCGCAAACGGCGGAAACCCGCCTTTGGGCACAGTCGTTTGAATACATTTTTCGAAAGTATCCTAAAATTGACTACTCCATCAAACCCCCTATGCTGAATATTTTTTACATAAAAAAAACCACCCCCTGGAGGGGTTGTAACCGCCCCTGGTTATAACCCTGGTCACATTCCTTCTCTTCAACAAACCCCATTTTTAAAGTGTAAATATTTTTAGCAAAAAAAAATTCACGCCCTATAAGGGCTGAATCGAGAACTAGGGATAATTGGGGTCATCCCCCTCTAGAACTACTATCTTAAATTATGTGGAGGGCCAATTCACTATAATACAGGGTTGGATTGATATCTGAGCCGGGAAAGATACATTAAGGGTGGTTTTGGGGCGATTTCGGGGGGTAGCCGAAGTCGAAAACTTTCTTGGACCCCAGCATCGGTTTCAGCATCCTCGAATACGGGGGGAAAACTTGATTGGCTCTGTAGCATATACTTGGGATTATTGAGCAAAATCCCGACTCTATAACATTTCCATAACGCATATTTTGATTATTGAATTACCTAACTTTATGTTTTTGAGGTTTTAACAGCTAGTTGCTAGCTGCCAACTATCAATATCGTCTTTTTGACATCAGATTTGAATGGGCCTTTTCAGCATATTTTTTTTATTGCGGAATCATAAATTTTATGAAAAATTAAAATACCCGTATTTTTTCAATTTCTATTTTGATGCAGATTAGAGCCAGAAAAAAATAATTAAAATCACCTATTTACAAGTCCAATTTAAACGATTATCCGTAACGCGCCATTAATACGTCAGCAATCCCAAGCCAATAGCGTAAAAGGCGACTCGGCAACGTCGTACAAAATCAGCATTCAATGGACGTTTGTAGTGATGGGCGATATCGCGATATTCCAATCACTCCTTAACGGCGACTTATATTTTTCACTTCCGGTGGTTTTAAACTAACGCCATCACAATCTGCAAGCTGATATGTTTACCGTTCGCCGTAATTTGTTTGTGTGAATGTATGGCTGCATTAAGCAGCAATGGACAAGTATGAATTAAAAGTAAAACGATGTAAATCACACTTTATATTAAGATTTTATATAATCACGGTGATTTAATCACCGGCAGTGACATATCGCTCATGACTAGACGTTTGACAGCTTGTTGATGTTAACATTTTGGTTTTGAGGTTAGCGTACATTGAAAGCCTCCGATTTCGATTAAAATGTCTAGCAAGCAGTGTTTTGTTCCATTCTGTGAAAATACGACCGAAAATGCCCCAGAAAAGACGACAGCTCAAATGAAAGTTTAAGGTTATCCGCTATGGTTATCCGCTATCCGCACGCTCGGTGATCGCAGTGTTGTCGGTTTGCAAGTTCTTCTGTTGTGTCCTCGATGATAATTGGTGGGATTACGTGTGCAACCAAGGCGCGTGAAACTCGAGCGTTTGAAATACCCCGTGAAAGTTGTTGTATTTCGCTAATTTATTTCTCAGAGATTGCTGTTCTAAGACGCCTCATTTTTAGATAAACAATTATTTTATTTTCCCCAAATGACACCCACCATATTTAAATGTCAAAATTCGAATGAACTGTAAAGGCCCATTCACCAACCTCTAAAGTTTTACATTGATTTTTACCTTTTTTATAGTTCCTCGCTAACTGACAGCGCCAACGGTCAATAGCGTCTATTTGACGATAGTTTTGAATGCAGCAACCTCAGAAACATAAAGTTAGGTATTTCAATAATCAAAATATGCGTTATAAGAATATTGTTATGCATTACACCCCCCTATGATACGCCTATGCCTAATAGTGACTGGAAATACCCCCCCTCTCGACAGGCCTGCCTATAAATGGAGACTGAGATAAAAGTTTTGTCTTTTAATGAAGCATTTTTATAAACCTACCTGCACCTCTTTAGTGATATTTTCATACTGCTTTTCGTTGATATGTTCACAAAGCGTGGCATTATATCCATGATTCACAGTACACGCCTTGTATACGAAAAATGATTGTTCCACCACGTTGGTAATCATGAAAGCCATCATATAGAGAACCATGACGGGTTCTACAGTGATGTAGCTGAGGTAATGTAGAATTTTGTTTCGGTATCGACATGGTTCCTCGTTCATCTAAAATAACAGGTTTTTAATTAACATCTTAGGAAAGTACAAAAGAAACCTCTTCCTGTGAGAATTTTTGCTATTTATTTCTCAAATCTCTCTCTAAGTGCATGTCCACTACGGAGCACCGATGCGATCCTTGCACCAAGAATAGCACAGCGCTGGTGGTGCTCTAGACAATGCGTCGTAGTGGTCACTATCATTTGATAAAACAGCCGATATAAATTTTGGCGCAGTGCGTAGGTCGATGCGAGGGCCGGTGTTCCGTAGTGGAGCACCGACCCTCGCATGCTTCGTAGTGGACATGCACTAAGTGCATGTCCAGTATGGTCCACCAACCCTCGCACCACTTGCGTCTAGCCGGAATGGGCAACAACCAATCCAATAAATTGGAGCATGCGCATTACCTTGTAAATGTGTAATAGATTCTGTAAGTCGAGAAATTGAAATATTTTTTCGTGTTGTTTTGTGAAAAAAGGGGGATCCCCACCCCACCCCCTTTTTCTTTGTCTGCAACGCTAACACTGCCTGCGGCGCTAATAATTATTAACAATTAGATATCAGAATAAAAACCTATACCTAGCCTAAGGAAATGATAGAAAAGAATTTGTGGAAAAAATACATTTATAGTTACAAAATTAAAGAAAAAATTCAGCGGGTGTAGGAGTTTGATCCCGGGACCTATCGCGCCATAAGCGAGAGTGTTACCTATGCGCCAACCATCCGGCTGACGATGGACACTGGGACAAGGAATAAATGGTCAGACAAATGATATCTGTGTGTACCTAGACACTTCTGATATGCGCACGCAGTTGGATCAGTTGTTGCCCATTTCGATTAGACGCAAGTCCTCGCACCGACCCTTGCACCAAGCATAACACAGCATTGGCGGTGCGCTAGACAGTGTGCCGTAGCGGCCACCATCATTTGATTACACAGCTGATATAAATTTTGGTGCAGTGTGTAGGTCGATGCAAGGGCCAGCGCCAGGGTCAGTGCGAGGGTCGGTGCTTCGTAGTGGACATGCATTAAAGGTTTACCGTTTTCATTGTTTGTTGCCGATAATTTGATAAGAGTTGTCACTCAAAAATAAAAAAACCGTTGACATTTTCTAGGATTAATACGTTTGGGAATATTCCTAGGTTTCTTAAAGCTAAGCCAGTTTTGTACCAATTTTAAAATAAGCGAATCAGATATTATTGTGCCTTATTGCTCTTTATAAATACAAAACGAAGAGTAAATCGGCACATTTCTAAAACCGGTAATATCGCTCGCAGAGAAAACATGCTCACATCACTGTGTTGGTGATCGAATTCTAAGCAACCTTCAAATTGTTCGTCCATATGTCCGTCTGTCGTGTCTCTTGTAACCACGATGGCGCATTTCAACAATTTCGCCTGATTAATTCAATAATTACTTTGATAGATTTTTAGTAAAAACTCGATAGAATCTGATTCGATTATTGAAAACTAAATTTAAAAAAATATATTCTTTGAGAGAAATAAATTTGATTTTCGCAAATGAAAGGGTGACGAAAGTTCTCAAATTAAATTAATTTTAATCGTGCAAAAAAAATAAAGCATACGACAAAAAATTCACAAGCTTTGAAAAAGGTGTAATTCTTTTCCACTAAATTGCATAGTTTAAAAGTATTGGACAGAAATACATTTTTTGAGCATATTTGACCCATTTACTTAAAAACGCAAAGGAGTGTTAAACCGTGGGGTAAATTTTCTCGAAGAAAAATCGCAACAAATAATTATTCATTTATTTAATTTTTTTATCTAATTTTACTGTAGTATTAACTGATATTTTAATGATTTAAACAAAATGTTTATTAAATGATTAATACGTTCAATATATTAATATTTACAATAATATATGCTCACGACATTCAACAAGAAAAAGGTTTTTCTTTACATCATTCATTCATTCATTTGCAGTTTCCAAACATCAATGGTTGTAGTAGTAGTAATTGAACGAAAACGTCGGCGGGTATAAAACACGAAGACTCTTTGCGTTCCCGACACGGAACTCCAAACATTTATTATTGTGGTATTCATTTCAAAGGCATTCGCTTAGCAGCAGCCGCCTGGGCGGAGCATAAAATCTCAAACGCAGTCATACTTACGCAAGGAAAACTTATAAAATTCGCTGTTCAGTTCGGAGACCTTTTTTTGGTCACGACTGTACATAAAGCTAGCATGTTAACAGTCGCAGCGAAAAGTAAACGGCAGAAGTAACGTTCCACAAGTAATAAAATAAATTCAATTCTCACGTTACCTAACTTAATTAGACATCAGCTATTTATTTACATTATTATGTCCATGTGTATGCAGTGGTAACAAAAAGCATAGTCTAAAATTTTATTGTACACTATTTACACGTTATTTAATTGAAAATTTCATTCATATTTTCTTAGTTTAATTCAAAGCGGCTTGTCCACAATTAAATTTTTCCGTCGGCTCAGTGTGGTAGATAGGACAAATTCGCTTTTTTTGAGATACCGACACATACCGACTAGAATTTTTTTTAAATACTTGAAAAGGAGTTTTTTGAAATTTTTTGTTTGCATGGAAGGTCAAGTAGTAAAGGCAAATTAGCCATTTAGGGTAACAAAAATTAATAAAAGGATCATCTCTGGGATTTAAGTAGTAATAACCTGGAGAATGAGATGATGCATTATTTGCACTTCCAAGTTCCGGGAAAATTCAAGAAAAAAATTTGTTTTTGCTCAAGCGGCTAAAATAATGAAAATAGGGAAAAAAGTTCCCAGCAGTTTGTAGCTCGTCTCTTTCCTTACAAAAAAGGTCTTTACTAATTTTTGTCTTACTTAAGCCGTTTAGAAGATAAATCGAGTTTTCCACTTACAGTTTTAAGCTTCTTCGAAATGCGCGAAAAGTGAGAATTTTCCGGGTGTTTCGTACGACCGGGCTCATCGATCGATGATTCTTACTGTTCAGAGCCCCTAAAAAAAAATGAAAATAACATAAAATGTAGAGAAAAGCCTCAGCTTTAATTTGGAACTAATCACAAAATTCATAACAAATTTTATTATAGAGAACAGGTCTCAGAAGATGACTTAGTAAACTTTGTACAGTTGACCCACAGATTTATTCATATATCTTTGCCGGGAATCGTTAGAATGATAATTTATTTTGCTTGTATATTCTTATGTAATGATATATCAATACAATTAACATTTTATTGGAATTACTTTTGTTGGAAGAATATGCCTTGCGATCAAAGTAGAGGGTATATTTCTCATCGATCAATCACCTCCAAATTTTGCAGTTCAATTCGCTATATCTTAGTTAATAATAATAGCAGTCTTAATTTTTGGATTATAAGTACAATAAAACATATTCTTTCGAATGACTTTAGAGTTTTTTAAATGCGTGCAGTACTTTTTCAATTTGTCTACATTATTCATACACATTCAGAAAGTGCACAATTATACAGTAAAGGATATACAACTTATTTGTTTCTTAACATTCTTCAATGAAATTTTCAAGAAATATGGATTAAAGTACGTGGAATCGAATCCATGCAGTGAAAAAGCACCCATTGTTACGGGAGAGATAGGCAGAATGTATAAAACTCGAAGATATGACTAAATCAACTGTATAAAGTTTACTAAGCCATCTTCTAACATTTTTTTCTCTATGATAAAAATTTGTATGAATTTTGTGATTATTTTTACATTACAGCTGAGACTTTTCTCTACATTTCACGTTGTTTTCATTTTTTAGTGGCTTTGAATAGTAAGCATTATCAATCGATGTGTCCGGTCGTACGAAACTCCCAGAGAATTCTCATTTTCCGCGCATTTCGGAGCAGCTCAAAACTATAAGTGGAAAACTGGATTTATCTCCTAAACGGCTTAAGTAAGACAAAAATTTGTAAAGAAAGAGACGAGCTACATTTTTTTGTAAACTTTTTCTGTATTTTCATTATTTTAGCCGCTAGAGCAAAAATACCGAAAATCAAAAAGATTTTCCAAATTTTTTTGAATTTTCCCGGAACTTGGAAGTGCAAAGGATGCATCATTCCATTCTACAGGTTATTGCCTACTTAAATCCCGGAGATGATCCTTTCATTAATTTTTGTGAGGTTTTTACAAAATTTGGCCTTCATTGCCTGTACTAAAGGTATTTCAAGGTCAAACTCGTTTTTTTAAATGGAAACCCCTATTTTCTATTGCAAATTCGGAATGTCTGATTAAAAATAGACTACTTTTGTTCGAAACACTTTTTCTGAAATTCTCATTTATTTTAGTTATCTGGCGAGGAAAAATCAAAATTTTAGAACTTTGCGATTTTTTTACTCGAAAAAAAAGTTTGGACAAAAATTGCACGAGACAAAAAGAGTTTGGAATCATTCCGGAAATACTCTCAATTTTTTTTGGAATTGTCCAATGTCCCGGGATAATTCCTAACTCTCTTTGTTTCTTGCAATTTTTGTCCGACCTGTTCTTTCGAGTAAAAAAATTGCAAAGTTCTAAAATTCTTATTTTTCTTCGTCAGATTACTAAAAAAAATTAGAATTACAGAAAAAATGTTTCGAATAAAAGTAGTCTATTTTTAGTCATACATTGCGAATTTGCAATAAATAATAGGGGTTCTCATTAAAAAAAAAACGAATTTGACCTTGAATTTCTAAAATGCCGTAGTGACTCCTTTCCGAGTATTTAAAAAAAAAATCAAGTCGATATCCGAAAAATTGAGCCTTAGAGCAAATTTTGTCTATTCTGCCACACTGTGCGGCGTACGTATTGTGTAGAATATATTTTTTATGTACGATATATGAGTCAAATTATTTGTGGCAGTTAATTATTGTACACAAGTACTCTACGTTTGAGTAATTCTAACATGTTTTAAATGAATATTTAAATAGGTTAAACACGTCAATTTTAAAGAAATTATTTTGTGCTTTTGAGACTCATTATGTGTTAAATTTACTACATGAAACTGTCTCAGAAGAAATTATCAAATAGCTCTTTTTTTATTCCTTCAACTTGATAAACTGAATTCCTACATATTGTACGTATGTTCCACCACTGACGCTTGCTGTTTGGTGTCAGTAGGGTCATACCAAAGATTAACGCACCCTGGATGTCCAGCTAGTCACGGACCGAATACTGGGGAGGCAATTTATTGTTCCAATTTAAATAAAGCTCTTTTGATTAGATTTGAAACTAAAAATTAGAAAATTAACAAAATAAGACAACAGCGAAAAAACCTTTGATCTTTTATAAATGGAGCCATATTAACCTCGACATTTGCATTAGTGTTATGGAGCGGTTTGGCAATCAAACGGTAAAAGTAAAAAACCGCTGCCTGAGGAATCACTACTTCCACATCCAAATTTTTCATTCAAGTCACTTTAAAGCTAACATCTTGTCTATATTTGCACTCTAGTACGTGGAAATTATTGGTCATAGAATTTTAATAATATTTGGGGCAGAAGAAAAATATTATAAAAAATTTTGAGGTCTTCGCTTGTAGTAGATCAAATTTTAAGTTTCTGTACTCTTACCAGCTTGCTTTACATATTTCCCCCTATTTACCCCCCAACCCTTCACCGGATATCTTCAAAAACAATCCAGTTCCAGATCTCGTTATAATATATACGTGTACAAAATTTCAAGTCAATATCTTAAACCGTTCCGGAGAAAACGTGCGGACAAAAAAAGGTTACAGACAGACAGAGCGACAGACAGACCGACAGACAGACATGACATTCTAAACCTATTTCAAGAAATTTTTTGTTTGAAAATCGACAACACTGTCCTAATAGAACGACCGAACTCGGCCGATTGTCAGAACCCAAGATCACTAAAGAAACATGTTGCAACTATTTCTATGTTCATATGTTAGGTATCTATTTAACTAGGATAGAATTGTTCATTGACAAAATAATTTTAAAACAATTTTCTATAAAATGAAGAAAAAACAGCCACACGCGGCTATCATCGAGGTCTATAAGTGACGTAGCACTTGCCGATTCTAATGAGCCAACCTGTCTTCTAGTAAGCTTGGCCAAATTCATTTAATGCGTACCCGACAAATCTCGAAACCGTTTCCGCTGCATGTCGTATCCTTTGATTTGGAATTAACAACGATATTCGCCTATTTCATCTTTTTGTCTTATCATGTTAATTCTCTAATTTTTGGTCACACTGTCGGCAGTAGCGCTACGACTCCTTATAATATGCAATATCTTTCCTACCGTAAGTTTCAATGCAAACGTCCCATTTTGAGAACCTCTGACGCTGTGCAATGTCAAATGCGAACTGCCTTAAATAAAAGAAGAGGAAGCAGACGTGACCTTAGTAAGTATTTAAATTTAAACCACCAAATAAAATTACAAATTACCTACGTATTCTAGCCTATAAGCCCTTTCTACTCACTAATTGCTAACTCAAACTCAAAGCACTGAAGAGAATCTAAAAACTGCCCATATTTTGAAAAAATCGTACGTTACCTGCTGCTGTCCTGCATTTTCGAGGTTCGATATAACCCGGTAAGAATCATGTGGCATCTTAACGAATTTTTTTCCCAACTTTTCTTTAAATAATAGGCACACCGCAACGAAGTGTTAACCTTACTCGCTTTTACCAATTAGACTGTGTTACATAAAAGCTGTTTGAAAAAAATACGTTATTAAGGTCAGTGCGCCCAGTGTGGAATTAAAACTAGTTGCAGAGTAATAACCTGTAAGTATAGTTATCAAGCGCTCTTATTAACTTATTGACAGACTCGATTTCCTTCTACTTACAAAACATGAAAGACGTAGATGAAGAAATGCACTGCGACACTAGTTTTAATTATTTAATCGTTAACTATCGCTAATGTTTTACCCGCCAGAACAGCATTTTAAAGGTTATGTAAGTTCAAAGCGTGGTTCGACAAGCTTGCGCGCAGAATCTAGATAATAAATAAATTCAATTGTGAGTTACACTGTGCGACATAGAAAAAGCAACAATATTATTTGAAAGTAATTATAGTAGAAGAGTGATATCTGATATCTCAAACATACCTACGCGAATTTAGAGGTGGGGTTTAAACAAAACGATGGGAAATACGAGCAACCAAGAAGCCTAGGTATTTAACATTTTTTATTACCATTGGAAATGTTTAAAGAATCGGTACTGTAATATAGGACAAAGTCGTCCTTTGAAAGTCAGTAGGTGGTATTCGAGAAGGGCAAGGAATATTTGCGTTGTTGCTGCATTTGAAAATAAATTAAAAATTAAAAAAAAATAAAAAGTTAAAGTGCCATTTTAAACAGTTTTAAGGAGCCTCAAAACGAGCGCGCATTATTGCACACATGCTGAGATTACACACGTTCGATATGCACAAATATTCCGTTACTTGCGACTCTGCCACAGCATATAGTACGGGGGCCCATCGACAAAAGTGGTTCCGGGCATCGCAGTTGCCTCCGCTTAGTGGAGATGCTGTAGGCATCTGTAACTACCGTTTCCCCGAACCGCAGGTCACGTGACCGCTCGTGGTACGCAAAAACCAAAGGGCTGCTTAAATGTTACCAAAAAATGTCTGAAAAATTCAGGCACATTTTTTGGGCAAAAATAAGCATCTTTTGTCTCTTGGTGTTTTTTTTCCAAAAAATTAAAAAAAAAAATTAGACCTTTATTAATTAGTTTAGATAGTGAAGGAAGCGTTTTAAAGGAATACTCCAAGAGCCCAAAGTTGCTTATTTTGTCCAAAGAACACGCCTTCAGAATTTTTTAGATAATAATTTTGGCCAAGCATTTCCCTAGATTATTTTTTCTTTTCCTCAGAAAAATCTCCAAAAATTCAGGCATATTCTGTAACAAGCATCTAGATCCCAAGCGGACACAAATAATCCCGTATACACATCAATACCTATTATTTTGTGGAAGAAAAAGTGGGAGGAAACCAATTCGGATCATTTCCTACTCCTTATTAACGTCATTACAAACACATATTACACAAGGTTTTTTTTATCAATATCCATTCACTACAGAGCATATTTTAAGTAATAAAGTAGGCGCCACTAGTGCCGCCTAGTGAAGGTCTTAGTGCCTCCTTGTGGCAGGCATGTGTCGATGTCGAAAAATAATGAAAAAGGGGATACATCAACGAGACCTGGACAATAGACCAAATAGAGCCAGAGTCTTTGTGTGCCGCTGCCGCTAAAAATAAGGAAATGAAATCAGCATTTTTAGGGGAAAACAAATCCTAGAGATGGGACGCTGAAGGCCTTTCGCAAGCTATCAAGATTTTATTTGAGGATTTAAACATTGATCAATTGGCTAAAGAAAAACTTACATGCCGGGTAATGTAGGTATATACTTTAACAGGTACACGATATCTTCCTTTGTGTTTTAGCGTATTTTATGCAATTGTGTTTTTATAAATATTTTGGCGTTTAGTGAGTTATTCGGGTGTTTTGTGCTTATAAGTGGCTGTGGTAAAACAATATCGTGAAAATGTTTAGGCCTTGGGAACGTTCTTTACCTAGCACTAGAGAATGACAGGAAAGTATGGGGATTATTAACAGCTTACAAATTACAAATAAAGTTTATAAAAATATAAAGGAAAGTGAAGAAGAAACCGGAGCTGTGGAAAAAACCGCCTACTTAACAGAAATATCAGAACAAACCATTTATAAATTAACTAAGGAAGGACCATATAATCGAAAAGCTAAATCGGACAAAGGAAAATTACGAGCATTAGATTCGTCTGTGGTGAAGTTGTTAAGAGATTTAATTTACAGTAAGTATAAGGAAAATGAGATACCTACAGTACAATCAGTACATGTGGAACTGAAAACAACAGGTGTACTGTCATTTAGTGAACAAACACTTAGGCGACTGCGCTTAAAGATAGGATTTAACTTTAAAATGGTTCATAAAAGAGCAAGTATTATAGAAAACTACAGAATTGTACTGTGGTGTAATGAATGAATATTTGCAACGTATCCAGACTCGAAATTATTTATTTGATACTTATTTATTTGTTTTCTAGAATTGAACTTATTTATAATCTGGGTCAATTAGATCAAGTTAGGATTATCGATATAAATAGCAATAACCTTAACTCTAAACCAACATTTTGTGGCAAGGAATTATTCGTTATCTCCTCGGACTCCTCGTGGTCCTTGCTTGGCAACAATAATAATTCAATAAATGAATATTGCCGAAACTGAGCAATAAGAGAATATTTGATAATTCTAATTTAGACTCAGAATTCATCATTGGTCAACAGATTTAAATTTCTATTAGTGTGCACAAAAATTTTAAGTACGGCTCTGTGAGACATCAATTATCTTAACGAGCCAAATTTATGGTCGGTTTTTTACAGTTTTTTTTACCTGCACTAAACGAATGAAGGCAACTATATAATATAGTGAATGGATTCGTCGAAAATGAGTAGAAAAAATCGGTAAAGTTATTTACACAGAACTTCCCTCGTTATTTGTGCATGGCGGTCACTCTAAAAAATTATTAATTACGAAATGACATTGAGAATACAGATCGGAATATAGTTATTGCTATTATTACAAAAAAACCTGATAACTTTTGGTAAAAAAAATATACAGAGTGCTCATCCAACAGCAAAAGTTCAATACTAAATAACAGGTGCCAAATATGGAAGGCTTGCGCAAATACCTTTACAAATGTCCACCATGACTGAATTATTTCTTGGGATGCCATTATTCAATACAACAACATATAATAGGTACATATGCCAAATATTATTGCCATCTGTCACATTTTCAATTCCACATTCACGTAATGGAGTGGAAGTATAGTGGTAGTTAAAAAATATAAAAAATTTTCAAAACTTTTTTTTTGAATAGGTTTAGAACGTCACAAAACGCGAAAATTTTAAATTTGAGCAAAAAAAAATTTTTCCCTCTATTCTAGTGTTAAATTTTTTCCCAAAATGGTGAAAGGATGTGGCAAATTTTTTTTTCCGAAATAGGTTTTAAATGTCATGAAACGTGGAAATTTTAAATTTGAGCAAAAAAAAATATTTCGTCTATTCTATAATAGTGATAAATAGATTACCTAAACATGTTTTCAAATTTTTTTTAACATTTTTCAAAAACATTTTAAAATTTGTTTGAATAATTTTAGAATGCCATGGAAACGTGGAAATTTTAAATCTGAACAAAGAAAAAAAAATTCCATCTATTTTAGTGGTAAATTTTTTTTCAAAATTTTTTAAAAAATTTCAATTTTTTTTTGTAATAGATTTAGAGCGCTATGAAACGTGGACATTTAAAATTTTAAGAAAAAAAATTCCATCCATTTCAGTGGTAAAATTTTTTTCAAAAATGTTGGTAAAAAATTTTCAAATATTTTTTTCTTTTAAATAGGTTTAGAATGCCATGAAACGTGGAAATTTTAAATTGGAACAAAAAAACTTTTTTTTAGTGGTAAAAATTTTTTCAAAAATGGTGAAAAAAATTTCAAAATTTTTTATTTTCAGAAATAGGTTTAGCGTGTCATGACACGCGGAAATTTTAAATTTGAGCAAAAAAAAATTTTTTTCATCTTGGTAAACATTTTTTCAAAAATGGTGAAAAAATTTTTCAAATTTTTTTTTTATCAGAAATAGAATTAGCACGTCATGAAACGTGGACATTTTAAATTTGAGCAAAAAAAAATTTTTTCACTATTTATTCCATTTAGACGGTCCACCCTGTATATTTTCCAGTGAAATTTCTTCCATTTCTGCGCTGACAGTAGCGTCAACTACCTACCAAATTTGACTGCTCTCCGTCAAGTAGTTTTTTTTGTAAATGCACCAACAGACAGACAGACAGACAGACAGACTGACGGAATTGAAAAACCTATATTTTCGTAATCTCCGTGATCTGAAACGTCAGAATCCGAAAAAATCTCGGAGGGTGATTTTTTCTCGAATACAATACTTCCCTTCAGTATGCGAGGGAAGTAAAAACATCCTAATGATACGTTTTATGTGGTTGATGTATGTACTATACGCCTCACGGTATAGTAGTTGAATGCGATACGAAGGGCAGAAGAAGCGACCTAATAGGATATTTACAAACAGGGCGAGTCATTATAGTGTTCTAAAGTTCAATACAGGATTTATGTTTAATTTAATTGAAAGTCAAATATACAGGGTGAGTCGCCATCAAAAGGACTATAATTTTGAAATAGTTGGTACAGGGAGCTCATGTTTCGAATGGTAATACAAACATCAGAAAAGAAATGGAAAAATGACATGTCATGTTAACAACACTCCCTCTACCATGGTAGAGGGAGTATTGTTAACATGTTGATAAGGGCTGTGCAGTTGGGCGGTTTTCATCGTAATTTGGGGGGTTATGAGTGGAAATATGCTACTAACTAAAACGTAAACAACCCAGATAGCACAAGATATTCTAAGAATAATCTGAAAATCTTCCCAAAAAATATTATTCCATTAATTATAAAAAATATCTTTAAATTATACTCTGAATAACCAAATAATTTATTATTATTTTTAGAATATCTTCTAATAAATAACATTAGAATAATTGAAATACATAAGTATGGAATATATTTTGAATATATTTTATGAATAATTGCAAAACTTATCTTTGGATTATTATTTTAAAAATACTTCATAAAATAATATGATAAAAATATTTTAATAAGAGAAGTATAGAATATGTTTGAAATATATTTTATAAATAATTTAATAGGTTAACTTTTGACTATTACTTAGACTACTCGTGAAATTGTAGGTTTATATGGCGTGCTTCGTGCTTGACAATTTTGCTTGTTTTATTTCATTGTTCGTTATGTTTGCGATTATGTGCAATCAAAAAAACAATTAAAGAAGGTAAGTGAATCGATAAATTTTTTGTCTATTTAAATATATATGTATCTTGGATATGGACAAATCATTTTTGTCACGCCATCAACATCAATTAACCTAACCTAACTTTATAAAAGCTATATTTTAGCTGGTTTTAAAATGAATATTTGTTTCCGTTATTAGGAAGAAAATAGGTATTAAACTTCACTTCTTTACACAACAATCCTTTTTTTAAATATGTGTCTGTTAAAGTAATATTATATGGTAGGCAGTATTATATGCAACTGAAAATAAGCAGTACGCTTCCGATTGATCTTTGGCTAAACTTATTACTAACTAAGTCAGTGTCACTTTTAATGTTTACATATTTTAGGTACGTAATTTATTCTTCGCTTACGCATTATTATTTTAAAAAACCAACAAATACAAAGAATGACCTACTAATCAGTTTGGACGTTATCTGTCCCGTGCTGGAATCTTAAATTCAGATGCGTATATTGTTCTGTTTTTAAAAATTTGCTCGTGGTTTATGAAGTACCATTAGCACATGTCTATAAATGAAAGTTATAGTAAAGTAGTAAACAATTCTGTTTTATTATTAACAGGTGAACAATCTGGCGAGATTGGGTGGTGGAACGTATTGAGGGTGGAGAAGATTTTTGACAAAACTTATCTCAGGGAATGTTTTAATATTATTTACTTTACATGGGCATAGAGACTGGAGAAAACCTTTGGAGATTCTATTTTATGCAATGTGATTATTGGTAAGGCTGCGGTTTTATATATGCACATATTTTTTTCTGTTCTATTTAGTGTGAATGTGTGTGAGGCATTATGAAACAAAAGTTGACATATCCAATTTCTCCATACTACACTGCTTAATTGTCTAATGCTATAAAATGTATGGGTATATGGTATATGTTCAATTTCAGATGCAGTTTAAAAAAATAATATTGAGGTCACTTCAAAACAAATTGAAGTTTATGGCTAACTAAAGAAAAACCAGAACCGCTAATAAGTAGTAGCCTTTGCATTCTTCAAATAAGCTAGCAGAGACCTACATGGACTGAAGTGTATATTTATTATATCATTCTTCTTCCAACGACTGAATTTACTATTTAAGTTTTGTTCCGTTATTGGAATTTTAGAAAATGTTGCAAGAGTAAATATTTAACAAATAAATCTTTAACCCAATTATTAGGAGTGTCTTATTTTGCTTTTATGTAATCTATATATTCCTTATCTAAAATATTTATAAACTGCCTGAAATGTAATTATTGTATTTTTTAAAGAATAAGTTAAAAATGTCCGTATTTGAACATTCTGTATAACAAATTATTTCAAAATGAAAATATTTGTAGTTACTCTTGTAGGTCATTTCCTAGAAAGAAACATGCGATAGGGAAATCTTTATTATTTTTGGCCATAAACTTTTTACTTAGCACGTGTATTTTAAAAACTATTAGACTACCCAAGTTGAACCATAACAAGACTATTACTATGAATTTTCACTCAATAATTTCAGTTTGCAAAATAGTTAGATTTAAATTTAAAGATTACTTCATATCTTCCTATTTCGTAGTTTTTAATCTAGCAATTTTGGAAACGAATGGAATTATTGAGTGGAAACTCTAGTAATAGTCTTGTTATGGTTTTACTTAGGTAGTCTTATAGTTTTTTAAATGTACGTGCTAAGGAAAAAAGTAATGGTCAAAAATATTACATATTATTCTGAATTAATATAAAGATAACCTGAAAATATGATCCAAGATTAAACATAAAAATATCCTAAGAATAATTTAGTATTATGCACATATAGTTTGGGGTTAGTATAAAGATAACTTGAAAATATAATCTATGATTAACCATAAAAATATATTCTCAAACTATTCTAGATTCTCCAGAGAATACTGTGCGAATTATTCCGAAATTATTCTAAAGAGACCTATAGTTGTACCGTTTGTTACTTCTAGGAATATCCTTAAAAGATAATAATTATTTTCGTGTTATTCTAAGAATAATGAAATATTCTGTAGGAATATCTTAGGAATAACATAAGTTTATGTTTTTGCTATCTGGGAATGTACTTTTGACGCATACTATATTAGTATTATTATTAATAATTTTTTCTTTCGATTAGATTTTGGAAAGAAAATGCATTTATTTACGCAAAAATGTAAACATGAATGAAATGGTTTCAAAAATGTGTTAACTAATTCTTAAAAAAATATGCGAAAAAACTACATTCTAAAAAAAACGTTGTCCTAGTAGACTTGACGCACTTAGACAATCGGAAATGCAGGGATAGTAAGAAATAGAAATACAAACGGAAAATACCAGTGTCGGACTGGGGCGCCGGGAAATCGGGCAAATGCCCGGTAGGCCCCTCCAAAGACCCAAAATGTGACTCCCTTGCCCCATGTGACATTTGGACATTTGCAAATCCCAGTATCAAAGCGTCCAGTAATTCACTTTTATTTCGAAACTTGAAAAACGTGACAACAGTGGAAAATAGGCCGTTTTCGACCTGCTTGAACAAGCGAAGTGGAGGAGGTGACGCGGCTTTTGATTGATATTTTTTGTCTTTACTCCGAGCCCCGGCTCGCGAAATAAACTTGAAATATTTATGCTCCTGCTCGAATGCTTAATAAGCCAGGCAAATGAAGGGAAAACAGGCAGAATTTTTAGGTAAATTAGTAAAGCCGCAATTTTTGCAGAATGGCTTTGGGAGAGGCTTCTCATTTCGTGAGCCAAAAAATTTCATTTGCATCATCGTTTTTATCAACAATTAGAGTAGAGAATCAGTTTTCTTATAATACTGGAAAATCTGTCGGTGGTAGAGAAAAGTGAAGGATGGACGACTTGTGCGCAATTAAAATCCCTACATTACGAGACGAGACTTTTCAAATTATAATCGCGGTAAAAAGTGATTGCAAAAAACCTGCAATATAGTCATTTTTTAATTATTATCATAACTTTTTAATTTGTTGTCAAAATTTAATAAAACTTTTAAAAAACGTTTGTTCTAAAGTACTTTTTATAAGTGTGCAAAAGATGGGTGCTGTCGGTGTAATAGTTTTTGCTCAATCCTAATTTGTTTATCCCACCGAGGGAAACATGGACAGCTCTGGCCTCCCTGGGATTTCGCAATTTTCATTTAAAATTAATTCACCAAAAATTTTTGTAATATTCAAGATTTAATTAATCTTTTTGCAGAAAAGAGCAACTCATTTTTGCAAAGCATTCTTAAAAAAAGGCTTGATTTTCGCTAATAAACAAAAGGTATATATACTTTTTGTTTATTAGCAGCTTAAAAAATAAAAACGTTACAACGTTTTTATTTTTTAAGCTGCTTTCTTGCAAATTAAAATGTAGATTTACGTTTTTTTTACTAACTTTATATTAATAATTCATCTTTTATTTTGTTATTTATTATTAGATATATTTTATTTTGATGATGTTACGTAGAGGTGTTTCAAAATCTCATGAGCTGTGACCTTCATATGCGCAGAGACAAAATCTCTCACGTGGACTCAGTTACACTTCTCAAAAATATTAGATTTATTGTTTACAATTTATCCCGAGCTCTTGTTTATGTACACGGCAAGGTAGCTGTCAGTGTTTTCAAAATACAGTTATAAACCCAGAACAAACTTTGCCTTTTGCGCATCTCGCGGTTCATAAGATTCTGAAATACCTCTACCTATATGACAGAAAATGTATTCGTTTTTAATAAAATAAAAATCTATTTTATCTCCAAGGGACCTAACTTAATAAAACCGGTAAAGGTATTTACACAGAACTTCCCTCTTTATTCATACAAGACGGTCACTCTAAAAAATTATTGATTAAGAGATATCATATGACAATTATAATCGCCATGTAGTTAGCCCTATATTATTACAGAGGAAACCTGATAACTTTTTTCGATCATCTACTGTATAGTGGTGGGATTTTCTTTTAATTTTCAAAACACTTTTTTGTTGAAATAGGTTAAGAATATAATGAAACGTGGAAATTTTAGAATTAAAGAAAAAAATGTTTTCTATCATCTACTCTATTGTAGTGGTAAAAAATAAATATATTTTTTAAATTTTCAATTTGAACAAAAAAATTTTTTTCATCACCCATTCATTTTATAAAAATTTTTTTTAAAATTTTCTACATTTTTTTTTTTTTAAATATGTTTAGAATATCATGAAACGTGGGAATTTTAAATTTAAGCAAAACAGTTTTTTTTCCATCATTTTTACAAAATTTTAAAAATTTCATAATTTTTTCCTATTTTAAATTTTCAAATATTGATTTTTTTTAAATAGGTTTAGAATGTCTCGAAACGTGAAAATTTTCAATTTGAGCAGAAAAAATTTTTTTCCATCACCAATTTATAAATAAATTTCAAAATTTTCAAAATTTCAAAATTTTTTTCTATTTAGGTACAATTTTGAAAAAAAAAAAAAATTTGAGATAGGTTTAGAATGTTATGAAACGTGGAAATTAAAATTTGAACGAATCCTATTTATTCCCTTTAGACGGTCCACCCTGCATGTTTTCCAGTGAAAGTCTAACTATTTCTTCGGTGGCAGTGGCGTTTAGCTACCTACCAAATTTGACTGTTTTCCGTCGAGTAGTTTTTTAGTTAATGCACTAACCTACCGACAGACAGACAGACAGCTAGGCTGACGGAATTGAAAAACCTATATTTTCGTAATCTACACAATCTGAAATGTGAAAACCCGAAAAAATCGCGGAGGGTGATTTTTTCTCGAATACAATACTTCCCTTCGGTATCCGAGGGAAGTAAAAAGTGCTTAGGGGATGGGTATGTAAAAAAAATATATTAAAATATTTGATATGTGGCCCTCAAAGCAATTTGCCCGGTAGGCCCTCTTGGTCCAAGTCGGACGCTGGAAAATACTATATACTAAGTAGTCTAAATTCAATTATTTTAGGCGTTTTTGCTTCATTTATTATTTCGGTAAGTAAAAAAAAAACACGGACAAAATTATTTTACTTACCTTTCATTAATTTATCTCTCCACTAATATAGGTACTCGTATAACGACCGACGAAAATTATAAAGTACTCAGACACAAAATAATTTCCATAAAATCACTCACGAGATTAAACTTTAAAGTTTTATTATTTTATTAAATTCAATCCCCCACAAAGAACACTTATGATTCCTGATTTATCTCGAGAATTAAATTCCTACTTAATCGGTTTAATATCACAGGTAAGTATTATATTATATTTTTAGCTGATTAAACAGTTTCTCATAAAATAATATCCATTATACTATTTACTGTCTCGGATACTAATAAAGATGATATATGAACTTTAACCTCTACAAAATAAAAATGTGTCTTAATAATATTATGTTCATATAAATAAGAAGTGATAAGTAGGAGATATCCAGTTGCAACAGCACAACGTATTATCACAGAATGAATTATCAGATTCGGGAGTTATGAAATTTATTGTAATATGGTTACACATAGCAAGCGATGACTGTTACACTTGGTAAAGTTTGATAAGTATGAAGAATTGGAGATAACCAGAATATATGTCACTAGGAAAAAATCAGTAGCAGTTTTAGTCCAGTTTAGCCCGAGCTTCTATGACAAAAAGGTACCCCATCCAACACCTCAAATTTAAAAGGTGAAGATGGTTGTAAAACATGTAAAAATCATCTTCCGCCCGCCAGACTAGTAAAAATTTGTTAATTGGTATTTTTTATAAATTTTTTAACTTAGCTAAAAAGAAAAGATTCTACTTTTCAAAAGACCTGCTTGAAATTAACGCAATTTGTAGTATATAATTAACCATTTTACTTCCCTCGCATACCGAAGGGAAGTATTAATTGTATTCGAGAAAAAATCACCCTCCTAGATTTTTTCGGCTTTTGACGTTTCAGATCACGTAGATTACGAAAATATAGGTTTTCTCAATTCCGTCAGTCTGTCTGTCTGTTGGTGCATTAACTAAAAAACTACTTTACGGAGAGCAGTCAAATTTGGTAGGTAGTTGACGCTACTGTCAGCGAAGAAATGGTTAAACTTTCACTGGAAAATATGCAGGGTCTAAAGGAAATAATGAAAAAAAATATTTTTTGCTCAAATTTAAAATTTCCACGTTTGATGGCATTCTAAACCTATTTCAAAAAAAAAATTTTGAAATTTTTTTTTACAAACATTTTTGAAAAACTATTTACCACTAAAATATATGGAAAATTTGTTTTTCTTTGTTCAAATTTAAAATTTCCACGTTTCATAGCGTCCCAAACCTATAAAAAAAAAATAGATTTTTTTTTAACCATTTTTGAAAAAATGATAAGTACTACTAAAATAGAAGGACATTTCTTTTCTTTGTTCAAATTTAAAGTTTCCACGTTTCCATGGCATTCTAAACCTATTGAAACAAATTTAAAAAAAAATTTGAAAAATTTAAAAAATGTTTTGAAAAAATTTTCGAAAATTTTTTCACCAACAGTTTTGAAAAATTTTATACCACTAAAATAGAAGGAAATTTTTTTTCTCTGCTCAAATTTAAAATTTTCACGTTTCATGGTAGGTACTCTAATCCTATTAAAAAAAAAAAAATTACCACTACTATAGAATAGAAGGAAACTTTCCTTTTTGCTCAAATTTAAAATTTCCACGTTTCGTGACATCCTAAACCTGTTTCAGAAGAAAAAAAAATTGAATTTTTTTTACCAACATTTTTGAAAAATTAAAAAAAAAAGAATTTTTTTAACCGCCACTATACTTCCACTCCACTACGTGAATGTGGAACTGAAAATGTGACAGATGGCAACAATATTTGGCATATGCACCTTTATACTTTTAATGAAAAATGTACAGGGTGGTCATCCCAAGAAATAATTCAGTCATGATGAATATTTATAAAGGTATTTGCGCAAGCCTTCCATATTTGGCACGTGTTATTTAGTATTGAACTTTTGCTGTTGGAAGAGCACACTGTATATTTTTTTAACCAAAACTTATCAGGTTTTCTTTGTAATAATAGTGATAACTATATTCCGATTATTATTTTCAATGTCATTTCGTAATTATTAATTTTTTAGAGTGACTGCCATGCACAAATAAAGAGAGAAGTTCTGTGTAAATACCTTTACCGATTAAAAAAAAATTACTGACAACTTTGTTAATTAATTTGTCAACCTTAATTTTTTATAAATAATTCTTTTTATTGAACTGCACTCTGCACTTCATAAAATCTCCTTGATTTTTGTTTTAAAATGAAGTTCAAGATCTGTCCTGCTATCTGTTACAACTTGTCTGCCTGACAATTTGTGTTAATTAATTTGTCAGACTTAATTTTGAATGTGCAGCATCAGTGAATCAGAATCAATCACTGGCATCTCTAACGCCTCCTTAAAAAAAAAACAACTGAAGTTTAAGATTTCATCTATGCATAAAAATTTGTCTCGTCATTGAAAACATGTTTTCACCATGTCTGACTTCATTTTTAAGCGCCGTCACAAGACTTTCTTTTTCAAATAAGCTTTTACAATAACCGCGTTAAAACACCACCTTCATTTTTTTCTGTAATTAAAGTTTGAGATCTCTTTTATACATAAAATTGATGTCTGGAAAAACAATGTTTTCACTACGACAAACTTCATCTTTTAAGTGCCGCGACCACATTTCTTAATGTCCGACATGGTGAAAAACATGTAGGCAAATGGTTTTCAATACAATTAGGCAGGGGCGGATTAAGAATTTGTGGGCCCTCTGTGCACTTGCATAAAAAAATAGCCATAAAATGTCAGCCAGACAAATTTAAAAAAAAATGGTTCATTATATATTTACCACAAATTGCGCAAATTTCAAGCAGGTGTTTTGAAAAGAAAAATCTTTTTTTTTTTTTTTGGTAAATTCAAACATTCATAAGAAATAACAGTTAACGAATTTTACTAATCTGGCGGGGGTAACATAATTTTTACATGTTTTGCAATCATATTCACCTTTTAAATTTGAGGTGTTCGATGGGGTACCTTTTTTGTTATGGGAGTTTGGTCTATTAGGATTTCTTCTGTAATGTATGTTCAAGACAAGTTAATGCTAAAAAATTCCCAATTTCGGTTTTTTATTCAGGTGTACTTTCCCACCTTTTCTAGGGAGTGAAAATAATAAAAAACTAACTACTTAATTGATTTGATGGAGATTTAAATTGTAAGAAAAAAGATGTATCCACAGTTTTTCATGCAAATGGATATTTTCCAAGTTACCTAACACGATTTGAAAATTGTGATTTTACCATTGAAAAAATGAAAAATCGAGACTGTCTTTCGTAAATAACTCAAAATGTATTACATATAATGAGGAAGTGGTAAAGCACAAAAAGAAGACTATAAAATGACCAAAATGTTGGTTGTTACCATAGATTTAATTAAAACCTCTTTGGTTTATACCTTATCTCTGTATGGTGAATTGTTCTAAAAACATGGCTCTTTAAAAATGGCGCTAGAGTGTTTATAATAGATATAATATATAAATCTTAAATATTTCGAAACTTATTAGTCTAACACAAAAATACATGTAATAGAAATTAATGGTCTTGTATGGATATTCTGTTTATAGTGTGTTTCTTTATATCCCTACAGCTTTAAAAATAACGAAGTTATGTGCAAAACAAAGAATGTTTTGTATTTTTTTTTAAGTTTGGGCTTTTCGCAAAATTTTTCTTTTAAAGAATACGGTTTCTTAAAGGGAGCGTTACAAAATACACAGAAATTAGAGTGTCAGTAATACTATGTATTACCAAAAAACAACAAGAATTTTTAATCTTTTTATTCCACAGTGTGACCCATTTGTTTTGAAGTTACCATGTAAAATCTCTAGTGTGCGATTTTTACAGTTTAAAAAAAAATTGTAGAGCTTGTTGAACTGCATCTTTGGAGCAAAAGGAGCCAGATTCCTATAAAATCCATGGCCTACTACGTCAATTTTTAGGAGTAAAATTTTAATAATTCGTATTAGCGATATTATTTTTCAAAAACTTATGCACGCCACTGGATTCACCAGCCCTCAAAACGGACTTGTATGAAATTTTGTCGAAAATTTTTAAATAGTTCTTGTAACATAATTCTCTATTTTTTTGTTTGTTTCAGTGTTGTTATTTATTTATTTAATTTTTGATTTGTTAAAGCTAGGCATAAGAATAATAATATTATCATGTTGGTAGAATTCAATTTTATTTAATTTTTTTCTCATGGATAATTTAAATTTATGAAAATGATGCGTATTGTGTCTTTTTAATAATGTCTACAAAAACGTTAATATTTTAAAATATTCGACAAAATTTCGTTCAGGCACGTACAGGCCCGTTTTGAGGGGTGATGAATCCAGAGGCGTGCATAGAAATAGATTTTAAATTCGAGCAAAAGAAAACTTTCTTTGGTGGGTCATTTCGAGCAGTTTTTGTGAATTTTCAAAACCTCACTGTTTTGTAATCAATGCCACGAAATTGTTCTGACTTTTTTCCTTGTTGCTCTAGCTAAGAGGAAAAAAGCTTTTGGAATAAACTTCATAGGAGAAAAAAGTCTTTACCTGGAAAATCGATCCTGAACGTCTAGCGGCTTAACTCTGGAACACCTTGTATAATAAACGGATTCATAAAAAATATGAGTATAACATAATCCTGTAAATTTAGATAAGCGTTAATAATGTCCATAAAATACGTTTATTTTCTATTTAAAAGCTATCTGTGGAAGTACTAAATACTTTATTAAATTATAATCCTGATGTTATTTTTTAGTCAGATGATAAGTCAACTTCATTCTCGCCAAAGACGTGATGAAGACGTCTTTTAGCCGTTTGTATCTGTCGACATGTAAGGTAGAGCTCAATTTAATGAAATTCATCTGAACCTTAATTAAAAAAAGTTTCCAGTTTCTAGTGTTTCAATGAACCACAATTAATTCACGCTTAGAAACTCTACTATTATAAGAAAATTTGTATACTGGTTCAGGGTGCGCTTTATAATGAAATGTCATTGAAAGCTCGAAAAAGCTTGAAAGTGTTGGAAAATTAACAAATATGCTCTGTTTGAGACATTTTAATAGAACTTAATGTACGATATTTTATACCAATTTTATCTAAACATAAATATAAAAGAACAGCTCAAATAAAAACTTTTTATTTTCATGATTGTGATAGGCAAGAAAAGGCCGATCTCTACCCACCTCCATTGCAAAGAATAATTTGTGTTTTGGCATAAAAATTTTAGGATAAAATGTCACCTAACTTTTCTCTATATATTTATTAATGAATTTAACTTACCTGTGATCGAGCAACAGGTCATATATCCCTGCATAATTAATTAAAGACAGCTTTTTTCAATAGTTGGTAAATTCTGGCCCCCCCCATCCGAATAAGTAAAATTAACTTGTGATACTTTGCTGGATCAACACAGTCGATATATGTTTTAGTTTCATTTTCTTTGCTACAATTTTCTGTATTGTGTGGCATATGAACAATGACAGCCGACCATCTGCCCAGATTTAATGCCTCATTCCCGTATCCGGCTCGAAGGACCATAAATTAATAGATTACTATGTCTAACAATTTATGTAACATTTTGTGAAGTAGGAAACGATAAATAAAACAAAAATTACAATATATAAATACATACATTTACTTCTTTATAAGAAATATTATAACATGAGTAGAATAATAAAAGTAATCACAGAAGAAGAGAATATACAACCACCTTACTTGTATATAGTTAAAAAAAGCTACATTACACAATATTAAAAATATCATCGTCGGTAAAAAATTGGCAGCTCGACATTACTTTAAGGCACAAGACCATTTGCTCTGAATTATTAAGAAGACAAGTAGCCATTTTAAGGCAATTACCGGGTAAATCAAATTGAAAAACAACAATGACAATTTCTAAAAAAGTGTATCACAAGGTTCTGTCACTGGCCTCTTTCGGTTTAACTTTCACATAAGCAATTTGGGATCATACGGAGATTTTGTAAGTAGAGAAATTACGTTTAATAAATTATAATACGTGCCTGCTGACAGTTTTATGGGTGGAATTTTTCGAACGACGTATCGGGCACTACGTTAAAATTGCGATACTTATCATCTTGAGGCGAATCGTGGCAAACAAGTCTTATAGTTGAATCAATGAAGGTTTTTACTTCGGAACTCATAAGAGCAGAATCGATTTCGATGAAACTCTTTTTGTTATATTACATTCATTGAAATCGGAAACAATCTGGTAGTCAGACTCAAGTATTTATATTTTTAAAGAAAAAAGATTATTTCTTCCCCCCAATATTTAATATATTATCGGCAGAATGTCTACAAGCGCCACGGCATGGAATTTTTCCGGATAATTGTGTAGCGACTTTTGTAATAGGTTCTAGGTGTCAGTTTGTTGAAATTATTATATTTATAAGTTATTGTTTGCAGCTTCTTTACTAAGACATTAACATTTTTGAATACATTGACACGGATATCCATCAATATCCAAATAAATACGTCGAGTGGAAATTCGTATGATGTCTTTACGGAAAAAGGAAGACTGGCGTTCTGTCAGCATCGTTAATTGCGCAGGCGAAATCGAAAATTCGGCTCGGCATGAGCGAATCAAAAACGACTTTTCTTCACATTTGTGATAAGTATTGCAAGTAAGTTATTGTCTAGGCCGCTGTGAGGGCCAGTAGCAAGCTCCGACTTTCTGCTGGTGGTCTATAAGTAACATTTTTTTGAGAATTTAGTGTATTATTTGAGGAAGCATGAAAATTTTCATTGAAAATGTTAATTTTCAACTAACGATGGAAAAAATTATTGCATCATATGCATCCTCTCAGTGGAGAATTCAGGAAATTAGCATTTTTCAAGTCGATGACTCTATGCATAGAATAGAAAACCCTATAGTTTTGATAACATTTTTACCCCGGAAAGTACCAATACGGACGTTTACCGGTCTGTTGTTAAACCCCCTATTCCATCATGTTTGGAGGAATTTAATTCCATCGTATTTGCTTATGGTTCTATAAAAAATAATTGAATCATATGCGTCTTCAAGTCCGTGGATTAATTTAAAAGAAATAAATTATCATTATGATAAATTCATACACTGAAAATTATTTCCTTTTTGTAGTTTTGAGCACGTTACTAATTTTTCATTTCACAAATTTTCCTTCGAAGTTTGCTCAAGGTTTAAGTTCATGAGGCGAAGTACGGTACCGGTTTCAATGGCGAGAACTCTATTGGTGAAGTTAAGGCACGCTGGGCGAGTCCGTCACTTAGATGGGTGACCGTATCTCATCTCGCAGTCCTGGTCAAGTGGTGGAATAGCATTGGCTAAACCTCATTAGGATGTTAAAATAAAATAAGACATTTTTTTCAATTTTGACTAAATTTTCCTTGTTTTTTTGAGACATATTGATCAAATGAATCTGAAGGTATTAGCCCTCTATGTTCGATATTTATTATTTTCAATTCTGGAGCAGCTTTTTCCCAGGATTATCCACGCATCAGGGGTGGCACGTTTGTTGCGAAGTTCGTATGCTGTGTTAAAAATATTGATGAACTTTTTCATTTCATCGACATACATTTAGAGAGAGAGAATAATATTTATTGGATAAAATATTCCAAAAGGCCAGCGACCGAAGTCTTTCAGCCTACATACATTTATTTTACAGTATTATATTTCGTTTTTCAGCAAATTTTGCTCGGAAATTTCTTATATGTTCGTGTGGCGTATAAAATTTGCCATCTTACAAATAATTATTCAGATAATTCTAGATTCTCTGTGCCATAACGGTACGTATGTTGCAAAGATTGTTTGCTATGTTAAAAATATTTATTGAATATTGATGGAATTTTGCATAATTATTTGAAAGATATTTACTGTTACTTGCATTATTTTCAGTTTTACAGCAAGTTTTGCACCTAAATCTCTATACACTCGGGTCGCAATTAAGATAATAAACGTTTGCCACATTACAAATTATTCAATCTTGACTAAAGTTTGTGTGCTTATTTGAGACTTCTTGATCTAACAATTCTAAGTGTTAACTTTCTATGTACGATATTTTTGATTCTAGACCAGTTTCTTCCTCGGATTTTCTGTGCGTCAGCGGTACTTTCGACGGTTATTTGCAGAGTATATATTAGTTAAAAATATTCATTGAATTTTCGACCTTAAAAATCCTCTAAATTTAATTTTCCTGTAAAAATTTTTATCAATTATAAATTTCAAATTTCAGGTAACATTTTTGGAAATTCTCCCAAAAATTTCATAAAATGATTTTATTTTTTGTAACTTAAACATAAAACCACTCAAAAGCACAGTTCACCCAAAATTCTAGTAATTATATAAAACAATAAAAAGTATTAAGATTCGTTCAATATTTTTAGAAAATACTCAGGAAAATCTTAATTCTGATCAGAGATTCGTAATCAGCAACCACAAAAACCGCCTAGATATAATTTTAAAAAAATGTTTACAATTTGCAAAGTGGAAATTTTTTTGCATAATTCAACACAATTTATAATAATGTAATCCAAGAAACACCTCTAATGCATATTTCTATAAAAAAAATTGAATATATAAAATATGTCAAAACTATAAACTGTCGACAGAAAGGCAGAGCATATCACTAGCGCACGTGGGGGCCTAGTCAATAACTGACGTGTAGCACCTGTCAGAAATGTTAAAAAAAAAGCCTTTTTTCATTCACTTGTGCCAAACCGAATTTCCGATCTCGCCAGCGCAAATTATGATGTTGACAAAATGCCAATTTTCCAATTTCCATAGAGACATCATATGACCTTCTATTCGACGTATTTATTTAGATATTAATGTTTGAATATTTGATAATAATAATAATAATGTTTTTGAAATTTTATATTTTCCACCGAGGTTTACATTCAAAGTGAAAATCGGGATCCGTCGTAGCAGATCGCGTTAAGCAACGACCAACCAAGAGGTTTTTCGGCTTTGAGTCCTATTACCAGAGTATTTTTTGGCAGTGCTGAACACAATACCATAGACTGTTTTGCACCATCACGTCAGAATGTCGAGAAAACTTAACCTAAAACTGCTAAAACTACCAATCGGTGACTTTGAGCAGCTGTATCTCTGAAATGAAGGAACGCACATACTTCTGGTTTGCGCCATTTTGTTTCTCGATTGATTTTCTATGACAAAAATGGCTGGCACGCTTTCGATAGAAAAAGTTAGAGCATTCAATGTGAAAAGGTGTCGAAATAACGTACTTTCAAAATTTTGTAAGAAAAAGAAACTGCCTGCAAAAATCTGAAAAAATTCAGGGGCACGTAGGAAGGCGACAGAAATCGAAAGGCCCAAACCGCAGCTCTGTATCTCGTTTTATTTTCGAATAATTTGTGCATGAAAGGCAGAAAGGTATCTTTAGCAATTTAAGTTGTTTTCTCGAAATCCTGACGTCATGGCGCAAAACGGACTACGGCATCGTGTTCAACATTCTTTTTCAGCTTATTTTGACTCGACTAATTTTTTAAAAATTTTATCGTTTTGTCTCTTTTTTCAGCGATAATGGGCTTGTTCGGCATTTTTTTTATATTTCATAAATCGAAAGTGCACGGATAAAATAATGGATCTGCAAAAAATCAGAATTTTATTCGCACGTTTAGTATCAATGAAAACTATTACAAATCTCCACCTCGCGAAAATGGGGCGTGGCCAGGCGCTACGCCACTATACGCATAGACTCGGCGATCTCAATAGCCTTGATGCTCCTTAGTTGTTATAATTATGTGTTTTCGAAGTATTGTTTGTTTTGCTTACTTCTTGACAGTAGGGGAGTACAATTTGGTGAAATGTCAAAAAATTACAATTTTCTCTCGCTCCTGTCGGGACGAATTTGCGATTTTGATTTATGATTAGGATTCATCGCCGATATTCTCCTTTCCGTAGAGACATAGAACGAACTTCCACTCAACGTATTTATTTAGTTACCAGCGTTTGAAAATTCCATATTTCTCGACCTTTCAGGTTAAATTTGAAAGGTCCCAGAAAGCCACTTATCTTACATCACTTGCGTATAGTGACATCACAAATGAGCAATCGGTTTTTGTAACTATTACTAATTTCAACTCCTTATATCTTGAGAACGAAAAAAGTTAATAATACGAAATTTTAAGAGCATAATGAGAATATCGAGTACTATACGAAAAAGTATAAAAACCACATAAAAAGAATATCATGGAACAAGCCCATTACGGGACTACTTTTTAAAATTTATTTTCAACTTCTCAGCAGATATTTTTAGCCTCTCCTTTCGGCGATATTGGTCAAATGTGTGTCACTGTATTAAAAAATGTTAACGTCTTAGTAAAGAAGCTGCAAACAATAACCTAAAAATATAATAATTTCAACGACTTCAGCACAAAAATAAATATTACGCTTATGAAAATTCTCTACAATTTGTAGAAAAATTTGAAAAATCCCTGAAAAATATCCAGAAAATCCTTATTTTGACAACATATTTGTAATCAACGACCTCAAAAACCCCTAGGCAATATTCCGAAAATCGAACATAACATTTGAAATTTCAAAATTACACAAAATTTGAAAGTTAGGTTAAAAAAATTTCATCCAACCGCCAGAATGCCCCCGATTTCAAATGATGCAGTATAACAACTATTTAAAAAAATAGTAGAAATTAATTCTGTTGTGATTTCCAAAGTGTTGACGATCTTTCGGCTTCATTAACTCGACTAATGCAGCGAGGCGGCAGGAATCCACTGACTCTTCCTGTGTTCTGCGTCCACAGCCGCCTTCACCTGCGCGCAAACATGAGCAACGTTGGCCCCAGCCGAAACAACCGCCGTCACCAGGTGTCGATATTCAGCCTCTAACTTATGTCCGTGTTCAAACATTTCCTTCGCAGCTTTCCCCGATAACTTATCGAGACTATACCTGGCATCCTTCACCTCTCTGATCTGCTTGGTGCTCTTAAACTTAATCAGAAGTACGACAGGGTAGATGTGGTGGCGATGCAGACGTTCCACCATGGTAATCGAGCCGTCTAGCATGCAATGTAGACGAGACTGAGCGACGGCTCTCACCGCCGCCACGGTAATGCATTCGTAGCACGAGCCTCGCCTGCGGTATTCGAGGATCAGGCCGTCGGCTAGCTCGCGGCCTAGCTGGGTTTGCGGGCAGCGGCGGGTTTCGGTAGCTGCTCTGTTGAATTTGTCGGGGAAGTCCGACACTAGTTTGTCGGCGACGCATTCGGCTAACGGTCCAAGAACTAGGACTGGACGGAATTCTGGGTATTGCAGCCTTTCCACTCGCTGGTATGAGGCTTGGGATAAGTCTTCGTGCAGGGAACCTGTGGATTTTACACTTCGGTTAGCAGGTGGCGCACAAACTTTAAGCAATATAAAAGTTTATTATTAATAACAAAAATGTTTCCCAATGAAAATACATTGTAGTTTTTACATTATAAGCACCGAGTTTCAATATAGAAGGGTTTTGAAAATGACTGCCTCGGGGACTTGTAATCGGGCCACTGCTCTATAGAGTTTCATTTTGTCACCTCAATATTTCAGTTGTTAGTTATCCGATTTCAACGAAATTTGGATTGTATGATCATTAAGTTATCTTAATTAGTATTAGTATTACATATTTTTGTTATTGCAAGTTTTAACATACCTGAGTCTGAATACCACCCAGGCGAGAGATTACAAAAGCTTGCCAGTTCTTTGGAGTCCCTAGAACTAGAACCCAGGGCGGAGCTTCCGCTGCCGCCCCTTTGGTGTTTTTTCCTCCTGAAAAAGCTGCGACGAGCTGTGGCAGTAGTGCGGCCTACAAAAAGACGACGATATAAAACCAAATCTCTCAAACACAATGATGGTAGTACCTTCCACTGTATCTCCAGCACCGCGCCTGAGAAGCAGCTCCTCTTCGACTTTGTATTTGCTCGGAATGACTCCACATTGTTGTCGGTGGCCCTCCCCGTCGAGCTTCCAAGCACGCCACTGGCCTGGAACTCCGTTGAACATCGTGTTGTCTACGTAAAGGACGTCGTCTTTGGAGAAGGACAACTGGGGAGGTTCAGTCATTTCGTTGCCGCTGCGATCGAATCCGCAGCGCACGTAAAGGCTGTCGCCTGGT
This sequence comes from Stenurella melanura, assembly GCA_963583905.1. Lineage (NCBI taxonomy): Eukaryota > Metazoa > Arthropoda > Insecta > Coleoptera > Cerambycidae > Stenurella > Stenurella melanura. The sequence goes on along the minus strand of OY757316.1, from coordinate 117,740,313 downwards.
TTGTCCTTTATTTCGTTGTATTCTGATTGAAAGAAAAATTTGTAAAACAGAAGTTCTTACATATTGAACACTTCCTTAACAAAAATTAGTAGACAATTTGTCAATTAACATTTATTTATAAAATTTTGCAATGTTGCTAATAAATATTATTATTATTATTATAGTAATAAGTGCACTAATACTCACTATCAATCCTGTAATGGGCAAGAACAGTAACTTTGTCGGCTGGCTTTGCAAGCTCGTACGCGGCCTCCTCGGCAGTTGCCGCCCTCAAGTCGCTACCATTATATTCGAGAATTTGGTCTCCAGTTCTGAGTCCCGCGTGGTACGCCAAGGAGTCCGGTTGGACAGAGTGGATGAAAATACCGGCTGCGTTGCCTCCCACCAGGGATATTCCTAGGTTGGAGGTCTTTAAAGTTTCTATGCAGAGATACCTCGGCTCTTCCGATGTTCTAATTATCAAAAAGAAATATTAACTTTTAAAAATAATCTTAATACAGACAACAAGTTCATACATATAAAAATGAGTGCCTCAAGGACCTGCATTGGGCCCCCGACATTTTTCATGGAGTTTAAAATTCGGAAAGGTAGGGACATGGAGAGGGGAGGGATCAAGGAGAGAAAGTTTGAAATGTTACATCGAGAGAAAAATTGTGGCGGTTACCAGGGCCTAAAAGATACCTTCAGGAAATACTACACAGTGTGTCCAAAAATAAACTGCTCAGACAAAAATAGTAGGGCTGGGACAGGGCTGGAATTATTTAGTTTCTCTTTTAGATATTTTCCTTGTTAATACAAAATTCATTCATTCAAAAATGCTTTGGAAAGCTAATTAATACCTTTCTGATTTAAGGTTATAACATCATCATTAACAAATTAGTTTGATTAAAATTAACGTTTGTGGAATGGACAAAGGGTTTAAAGAGTGCGAAGGCGAAGCTAGGGTTAAATAAAATTCGCAAGACGATAAAATATTGTAAACAACCATTTAATATCGTAAAATCTTCAAATTGAGATACGCATAAAGTTAGATTTTGTAAGAAATAATGTATTATTATTCATAGAACAGAAGTATCTTTTTGTGAAATAATCCCTTCTCGGGCCTTGGGCCATGAGAATATTTGATGAGTCGTAAACTACAACACACTAAAGCTATAGCAGATTTAACCATAGCTCAATTTCCATAAGGATTGTGCGAGGTCCTTTTTAAAAACTTTCCACAGTATATACATGAAGCCTTCAGACATGGTAAACAGGTCGATGTTATCTTCTAGGTCAGAGAAAAGGTTTTTAATAAAGTTTGTCTCAACAAAGTAGTACAAGTATTAGTTCAATTTGAGGTTGATGGAAATATTTTTCTCACTTTGTAACAAGTTTTTTTCGTAACTTGTCCATTATTTAATTAGTTGCCAAATATTTTCCATTCAGCACCCGTACTACATAAAATTTGAATCTCCCGCGATAAAAACCACAATACAAAGTCACCATTGAGCATGTGCGGGCGGAATATTAGGGAGAGATGGAACTGACAAGAATTGAAAACCGGCACTTTCCGTCTTGATGTCGCTGAGGTGAGACTATTCTAATTTTTTTCTTAAAAGATTTATAGTTATTAGAGCCATCCTACAATACTTTGTTGAAATTTTAACTTTTATAATGATAATTCCTTAAATAATAACCTAGTTATTTTGAATTAATATTAAATTTTAAGCTGGCATATAGTTAAATTATTAATATATTTGAGGTTAACCTTGTGGTTAATTAAGAAACCACTTGTTAGTGGATTGCCCCAGCAGTAGTTTGTCATTTTGGGACAGTTCCTGCTGGATGTTTATGTATTATATCAATAATTTTTGTTTGCCGGTAGTTTATATTATTTACTTACATATATATATATTTTTTGGTATTTAGGGTCGCTCTAAAACTTTTATTTAGATAATCTCATTTCACGACTAATATACTAATTATTGAATTTCTTAAAATACGAGACGTAAAGTCGATTTCTTTGAATTAATTTTTGTAATATTATGGAGATAATCTCCAAAATTTTAAATTTTCTTATTTTTTTTTCTCTAGATTGCATATTTTAATATCGATTTCTTTTATGCTGCTTTGAAAATTTTGTCATAATTTATAGTAATTTATTTGATTCAGAGCCTCAAGGCCAAATTTTTGGTGATAATTTAGTAGTAGAGTTTTTTTTATCGGTCCTCAACCATTTTCTTACATTACTGCTTAAATTTTACAAATTCTAATACCTAGTTTTTTATAGTTTCTATAAAATTTGTGACCTTGGCTTAACCAAGGGTATTCAATTTTTATTCTGCTAGATCATTTTCTTTTTTTTTTAATAAGTTTTAAAGTTAATTAATAATTTATTTAGAGTCATTTTAAATCTAAATCATTAGTTTTCTTTCTTGTGTAATTTAACTCAATTTGTATCAACTGGTTCCTGATTTACCACTGTTTTCATGTAATAACTGGATCGACCAACTCTGGATCAAGCACATGGTAGTTTTGCTAGTGGCTGGACGAGAACTATAATTCGCAGAATATTTCCAACTTCGTGTCATCCTGGAACCTCCTTGTAGACCCGGACAAACAATATAAGTCCTTAAACCCAGGTACCTGTGGCCATCTCCAGGAATTGACACACTGGAACTCCGCACTCGCCACCCAAAGTTACGTAAGCAATTACCTATCGTCATAGTTTTTCTTGGTCAGAAGAAAATTATAATATTGTTAAACCAGTTGATCTTTTCAATTTAATTCTTTTGATAGAGATTGTTTTTAAATATTCAAATAAATCAATTTTTTTTTTTTGTAATTACGTATTCATTCTCAATCATTTTAACTCTAAGCTTATATATTTTTATTGTAGTAAATTTTCTAAAAAATTTTTTTTTCATTAATACAATTGTAAAGTCTTTGTAAATTTTAAACTTTATTTCTTGTTAATATATTGTTATTTTGTTTAAATTTTGCTTTTGATTGTTTCCTCCTTAAACAGTTTCAGGAATATCAGTTGCATGAATACGCTGGCGCCCATTTTCTTTGTTTAGTTTGTTTAATAACACTCAAATTATTTATACAAAAAAAAAAAAAAATAGATACATAAATAACTCTTCTCGCCACAGAGTGAGCCTCGACCATCCCTGAGTTAACCGGTTGCTACGCTTTCATAGCTTCTTCAGTACTCCGCTGAGAAGTTGTGGTTGCAACTTACAAGATAAGGAGGGCTATTAATCTTTTCATGCATATCAACGCCGGGTGTGCCTCAAGGATCAAATCTAAGCCCTTTACTATTTCTAGCAATTAAATTAATTTCAATAGACAAAATACAAACTTTCCCAAATCCAATTTTGGATAACTAGGAAAAAATTCAAAGGCCTACCAAGAAAAAAGAAAATCGGTAAAGGTATTTATACAGAACTTCCCTCTTTATTTGCGCATGGCGGTCACTCTAAAAAATTAATCATTACGAAATGATATTGAAAATAATAATCGGAATATAGTTATCACTATTATTACAAAGAAAACCTGATAAGTTTTGGTCAAAAAAAATATACAGAGTGCTCATCCAACAGCAAAAGTTCAATACTAAATAACAGGTGCCAAATATGGAAGGCTTGCGCAAATACCTTTACAAATGTCCACCATGGCTGAATTATTTCTTGGGATGACCACCCTGTACATTTTTCAATATAAATGTATAATAGGTGCATATGCCAAATATTATTGCCATCTATCACATTTTCAATTCCACATTCACGTAGTGGAGTGGAAGTATTATAGTGGTGGTTAAAAAATTTCATTTTTGTATGAAATTTTTCAAAAATGTTGGTAAAAAAATTTTTAATTTTTTTCTTCTTCTGAAATAGGTTGAAACTTGGAAATTTTAAATTTGAGCAAAAAGGAAGTTTCCTTCTATTCTATAGTAGTGATAAAAAAAGAAGTTTAAAAATTATTATGATTTTTTTTTAAATAGGTTTAGAATGCCATGAAACGTGAAAATTTTAAATCGGAGCAAAGAAAAAAAAATTCCATCTATTTTAGTGGTAAAAAATTTTCCAAAATTGTTGATGAAAAATATTTTCAATTTTTTTTTTCTGAAATAGGTTTAGAATGTCATGAAACGTGAAAATTTTAAAGGACCCCGCACCAAATACATGGGAAAATGGATTTCGGTGAAATTCTTTATAACTGGGGGGAATCAATCCGTTATTTGATGCTGAAAAAAGTTCCCAATACAACTTGGGTCTGAAAATCCCGGTGTCAAAAGTTACAGCTTATGAAAATCGGCTATTTTCTGCCAATTAACAAGCAAAGTGCAATGTATACCTGCACTCCTGAAAAAAATCAATAATATGAAAATACAAAAACGTTTTTATCCCATCAAAATAAGTCCATTATCTCTTCTTACAACCCGGCGATATATATCGAAAACACCTTGGTACCGCCGGCATTAGCATTACCCAGTGTGCACCACGAGGAGGTTGCGCGGTCGGATTTCGGACATCGTGTGGCCCTGAAAAGGGCCGTTTAAGGGTTGATAATCCACTCCTTCCTATTATATATACACATATATACATACATACATATCAAACATATCTCCAGGGATTCATGCATATTGCACTTTGCTTGTTAATTGGCAGAAAATAGCCGACTTTCATAAGCTGTAACTTTTGACACCGGGATTTTCAGACCCAAGTTGTATTGGGAACTTTTTTCAGCATCAAATAACGGATTGATTCCCCCCAGTTAGAAAGAATTTCACCGAAATCCATTTTCCCATGTATTTGGTGCGGGGTCCTTTGAGCAAAAAAAAATTATTCCATCTATTCTAGTGGTAAAATATTTTTCTAAAATGGTAAAAAAATGTTGCAAATTATTTTTTCCGGAATAGGTTTGGAATGTCATGAAACGTGGAAATTTTAAATTTGAGCAAAAAAAATTTTTCGTCTATTCTATAGTAGTGATGGATTAAAAAATTACATCTATTTTAGTGGTACAATTTTTTCAAAAATGGTAAAAAAATTTTTCAAACTTTTATTTATTTTTTAATAGGTTTAGAACGCTATGAAACGTGGACATTTAAAATTTGAAGAAAGAAAAAAAAATTCCGTCTAAGTGGTAGGTAAATTTTTTTTTAAAACGTGTTGGTAAAAAATTTCAAATTTTTTTTTTGAAGTAGGTTTAGAATGCCATGAAATGTGGAAATTTTAAATTTGAACAAAGAAAAAAATTTTTTTCATCTATTTTTGTGGTAAAAATTTTTTCAATGGAAAAAATTTTCAAAAATTTTTTTTTTCTGAATTAGGTTTAAAGTGTCATGAAAAGTGGAAATTTTAAATTTGAGCGAAAAAAAATTTTTTTTTCATTATTTATTTCCTTTAGACGGTCCACTCTGTATATTTTCCAGTGAAAGTTGAACCATTTCTTCGCTGACAGTAGCGTCAACTACCTACCAAATTTGACTGCTCTCCGTCAAGTAGTTTTTTAGTTAATGCATCAACAGACAGACAAACAGACAGACTGACGGAATTGAAAAACCTATATTTTCGAAATCTACGTGATCTAAAACGTCAAAATCCGAAAAAATCTCAGAGGGTGATTTTTTCTCGAATACAATACTTCCCTTCCTTATGCAAGGGAAGTAAAAACCGAGCTGCTTTGACCCTAACAACATAGGTTTCTTTGTCGATTTTTCTACCATTTTTGTCTGATCAGTTTGTTGGGATATACTGTATTTTAAGCGTTATGTTCATTACTGAAGAATTTTGCGATGGGAGAAAATTTTACAGCATCCATATAGACAATTTTACCCATCAATGGCGAAAGATGAGAAAAAATTGTATTCAATGTGGAAAAAAGAGACTTTCAAGAAGTTTTAAAAGCAGAGTCTGCTACATCAAAAGTTCTCTCTATTCGAAGTAATTATGTCACACACTAAATACGTTTAAGAAGTATAGTTTAATATTAAGATGTAACTCACCCTGAACTGCCATTAGCCGAAACGTTCTGCGCCTGCCTCTGCATAACCATCAACTGGGAAGGCTTCATTTGCAATGAGGAACTCTTCCTGACCTCTTTCGGTGAATTACAAGGGGTCGCCTCGCCATCAGCCTCTTCTTCATCCTCCTCCGAATTCGAAGTAGATCCAGAACAAGATCCCGCATCGACCTCCAGCTCTTGATACTTATCGGGACTATATTGCACGAGCATGGTAATGGAGTTGCCGCACTGCCTTAGAACGTTGGCGGCCAGATTATAAGTGGCATTCCTCATGTTGATCCCGCAAACCTCCAACAGTTGATCGCCGATTTGGAGCCCAACCCGACTCGCCAGGCTGTTCTCGTTAACAGTCGACACGAATATTCCGCCAGTGTCGGGGCAGTTGATTTGGATGCCTAGAGGTTCGTTGGACTTGTCTATGTGGACTCGTCGCAGTTCGCCGGGGACTGGCTTGTGTCCCCATGGGTAGTAGTCTTTCGGGGTGGTGCTGGAAGATCCTGAGTGGTCCCCGGGACTACTCAGGACTTCCACGTGAAAAATCGGCATGGGACTACCTCGTTCTGAACTGCCTCTCTCTATGCTTCCCGTGCTGACCTTTAACAATTGCAAATCAGGATGAAAGGGAAAAGTGTCAAGTCGGCAGTAGTTCAAATGTACCAAGTCCCACAACATGCATTTTTCGATCAATATTCTAGTTTATTTCTAACATTTAAAAAGGCTACACAGTACAAGAATGTACCGAAACAGTAGCACATCCCAAATAGTATGAAATATCTTTTAGACACTAACCTTACTGGTGATACTCTGATTAGACGGCACGATGAACCTCTTGTTCTTCCTCGGAAACGTCCCCCCAGATTCCAGCAGATCAGGCGGTCTTCTGGTGCCAGTTACATCCACGGATGGGCTGTGGACGTGGTGGAATGGTTCGAAACTGAAACTCTCTCGCGAGTGGTTCAAATGGGGGTGGGGGTGAGGATGAAATGGGTAGTGCACCCTCGGACTGACAAACAATTGGCTGTGGCCTCTGCTGTGAGATGGGACGATCTCATGGGGACCGCCCGTTAGGCTCTCCTTTTCCGAGTCCGACCCGTATCTCGGGACACCTGGATAAAAATATTCTTACAACCATTTTGAAAATTGTTAAGGATATTTGTAATTTTATATGGAACGATTTAATTTTCTTTCCGGCTCCCAAAATTCTGAATTAGAAAACAAAGTAAGCACAATATATTCCTCCTAATACAAGAAAACAACAAACTTTTTATATACCACGTGTTCAAAATTTTCTTTTTTTTGAAATTTTAATTGTCTTATTTATTTTAACGTCCGAAGTTTGACTAATGCCACTCTACAACTTAACCAGGACAGCGAAATGAGATACGGTCACCCATCCAAGTGAGGGACTCGACCGGCGTGCCTTAACTTCACCGATTGAGATCTCGCCATGGGAACCGGTACCATACCTCACCTCACACAATTAATTCGCGCTAGAATAAAAAACAGTATGTATGAAGCTTACCGACGCACTCAGACGAAAAATTGATAAAAGTCAAACAGAACCTAAACATTTATCCACTCCCTTGTTCTAAATAACCTCCATTTATATTTATAAGTTAGGTATTCACAGAAAAAATAATAGGAAAATATTGCATAAGAAGAACTCCAGGAATTAGACCCAGGCACAAACATCCCCAACAAACCACTCTAGAAAAACTTGAAAATTTATAAAAAAGATACTCTACTTACTCTCTACTTAAATTAAAGATAGTTAAATCATTCACTGCATTTTTTTTATATATATGTATATAGGTACATAATATGCATAATTTTTTTTGTAAATATATATAATCACTAGAATAGAATAAAAATTATATTAATATTGTAACAATAGGCAGAAGGACCTCGGTCAATAGCCTGTTGAATCATTTTTGGTTCAATAAATTCATTTATTATTATTATTATTAGTTAGGTATTGAGTTGTTTAGGCATTTCTTTAGATACATACGTGTTATCATGATACATATTTTCTTAAACATGGCTAACACTTACCAGATCTACTGTTTTTCTTATAATACGTCATCACTTCTTTGTCGACGAACCTATGTACGGGAAAATCGAGGCTATTATCTGAATTGACGTTCACGCTCAGTCTATTATTACCAGATCTTAATCTCTCGAAAGAATCAGTCGCCATGCCGAAATGGTGCGACGTATCCACGCTTTTATATACGGAATGCCTGTTATAACTAGGCGGCAAGCTAGACGGGACGACGGAAAGAGGTACAGGGGTGGACTTCCTGTAATTATGTATTTCTTGGAGCTGGTTGTCTTTCGGAGCTAGTAAGGATAACGGTGGACGTTCCTTAGTTCTTGTAACGACGGTACCACCGCTAGGGGTAAGTATCGGAGCTGCCCTCGCTTTCGGCCAGGTTCCTCCGTTATTTTTCTCTTCCTTCATTTGGGTCGAATGCCTCTTACCTAAAATTAAACTCTATGTAGGAATTTCAAGAGAGAGAACCGTCAATAAAATATCATTTTGAGTATCATACTCAGAAGTTTACCATATTGATAATATCAGTCCAATAAGAATGTATTTTGTATTATGCCAGGTCTGATTTAAATTCTACTAAAATATTCAAATACGTTCCTTGAAGCATAGCCATGACCGAAACTTAAAACAGTTCAAAAACAGACATAGAAAACCTGTTTTTTAAACAGCAAAAAACAGATATAAAATATGTTTCCATTTTTAAAAACAGCACAAAAAAGAACAGCTATACAATATATTTGTTTATTTTAAAAAAGCACACAAAGCTGATATATCTTTTAAATAGCACAAAAAATCAGATTTTTGTTTTAAACATTACAGAAAGTATACAACACTTGCATTTTAAGCAGCATAAAAAGCGGACATAGAATACCAGTTTTCAATTTTTTTTCTCATTTATTTAGCATTGGCCTATTTCCGCTACTGAGGTCTATCACCCATGAGACAGCTACCACCAACATGAAAATTTTACCGAACATCTTCTCTATCGAAGAGTAGGGATTTTTTATTTGTCTAATATTTAATAGACAAGAGACTGTACTGCTTTACAACCATCTACTTCTACGTATGAGATGATATACAAGCCATTAGAAGATCCCATCCAAGTACTAACCACGCTTGAAGTTGCTGCATTTTCGTATCGAAATATGAGTGTAGGCAGACGTATTTATGCTCATTCCCTTTTTGCTTTTTAAACCACCAAAAAAGAAGTACATACCTTTTTTTTCTTGTCAAAAAAATATTTGTATCTTCTTTTTTTTGTTCAAGAATACCCAATTTTTGTTTAAAAACAGCACAAAAAGAAACAGCAACATACAATAAATCTGTTTATTTTAAAAAAGCACACGATATCAGCTTCGTATCTTTTAAATAGCACAAGAAATTCGGATTTTTAATTTAAACAGTACAGCAAGCTTACAACACCTACTTTTTAAACAGCATAAAAAGCGGAGATAAAATACCAGTCTTTGCTTTTCAACCACAAAAAAAATAAGTATATCCTCTATATTTCTAAGTTACACAAAAAAGCAGCACAGAGAATGCCTGTCTTCTATCATAAAAATATCTGTTTTTTCTTTTTCAAGAATAATAAGTTTTAGTTTAAAAACAGCACAAAAAACTGGTATAAAATGTTTTTATTTTTAAAAACAGCACAAAAAGAACAGCTATACAATATATTTATTTATTTTAAAAAAGTACACGAAGCTGATATATTTTTTAAATGGCACAAGAAAATAGATTTTTGTTTTGAACAGTACAGCAAGTTTAAACATCATAAAAATCGAGATAGAATACCAGTTTTTGGTTTTCAAACCACTAGAAGAGGTATTTTTTTTTAAGCTACACAAAAAGCAGTACAGAGAATGCCTGTCTTCTGTCATAAAAATATCTGTGTCTTCTTTTTATTTTTTGTTCAAGAATACCCAGTTTTTGTTTTTAAAAACGCACAAAACAAAAAAACATGTATAAAATGATTCGCTTGTATTTTTAAAACCTTGCAAAAAGAACAAGCGTACATACAATGCTTATATTTGTTTATTAAAAAAAGCACACAAAAACCTGCGTTTTGCTTTAAACAGTACAAGTATATATCATCTGATTTAATTTCCTAAACAACACAAACAGTGGATATAGCGTGCCAGTTTTTGTTTTTTAAGCTGCACAAAAAACAGGTTTAGAGAATATCTGTTCTTTTTAAACACATAAAAATGTTTTTTATTTTTTTTAAGCAGCAGAAAGACCAGGTATAAAGAATACCTGTTTTTCTTAATTATACAAAAATACCCAGTTTTTGTTTTTAAACCACAAAAAAACAGATATATCTTTCGTTCTTGTAAACTGCACAAAAAAAGCAATACAGAGGATACCTGTTTTTTGTCATATAAAAATGCCCGTTTCTTCATTCTTTTTTGCACAAAAATACCCAGTTTTTGTTTTTAAAAACCGCACAAAAAACAGGTATAAAACGTGTCGCTTATACTTTAAAAACCTTGCAATGCTTATATTTGTTTATAAAAGAAAGCGCACAAAAACCTGTTTTTTGTTTTGAACACCATAAGAAGAAAGTTTATAGCACCCGATTTAATTTTCAAACAGCACAAACAGCAGATATAGCATTCCAGTTTTTGTGTTTTTAAACTGCACAAAAAGGGGCATAGAATATAACTTTTGTTTTTTAAACTGTACAAAAAAACAGGTTTAGGGAATATCTGTTCTTTTCAAACACATAAAAATATGTTTTCAATTTTTTTTTAAGCAGCAGAAAGAACAGGTATAAAGAATACCTGTTTTTTGTAATCATACAAGAATACCAGGTTTTTGATTTTAAACCACAAAAAAGCAATGTCTTTCGTTCTTGTAAACTACACAAAAAAAGCAATACAGAGGATACCTGTTTTTTGTCATATAAAAATGTCCGTTTCTTCATTCTTTCTTGCACAAAAATACCCAGTTTTTGTTTTTAAAAACCGCACAAAAAACAGGTATAAAACATGTCGCTTGTACTTTAAAAACCTTGCAATGCTTATATTTGTTTATAAAAGAAAGCACACAAAAACCTGTTTTTTGTTTTGAACAAGAAGATAGTATATAGCACCCGATTTAATTTTCAAACAGCACAAACAGCAGATATAGCATTCCAGTTTTTGTGTTTTTAAACCACAAAAAAGAGGCATAAAATATAACTTTTATTTTTTAAACTGCACAAATAAACTGGTATACAAATATTTGTTCTTTTCAAACACATAAAAATAAGTTTCTTATTTTTTAAGCAGCAGAAAAACAGGCATGAAGAATACCTGTTTTTCTTAATCATACAAGTTTTAGTTTTTTAAAAGCAACATAAAAACAGGCATAGAAAATCTGTTGTTTACTGCAGTTTCTTAATTCATGTGTAACTTGTGTGTTATAATCAAAGATATGTTTAATTTTTACTTTAAAATATTAGGAATTTAAGGGATAAAGTAACAAAACTAAGCAAAAAAATTATTGTACGATTACCTCCAGTTCTCTTTATCGTGCCGTGATGGTAGCTATCTATAACCAAGTCCAATTCTGCTATAGCTTGCTCGTGCCCAAAGTCTATGGGGTTAGGGGAACTGTTCCTATACTTCTTCTTCTCTTCTTTCGAATGTCTCCAAGGTCCCCTCATCATGTCCAGCTTCTCCTTCAGCCAAGCCCCTCCGTTATTCTTCTCCTGGTTGCTGTATTTATATTCCTGCGAGAGCCAATCTTCCGTCTGAGAGCTGCGGTTTTCCTTCTTGTGACGTCTCACAGGAGTGAAGACGTTGGGGCACTCTGGGTAGCTCATTTTAAGCGTGGTTATGTTTATGATGTCGGTTGAATCGTCATTCAGGACTTGCATGACTTCGTTACTGCTTTCGATATCGTCCAAGGACTTATCGTTGATCTGATAAAAACGTAAAAATTACATCATTTGACCGATCATTAAACACGTACTTCATGAATGATAAAGCAAGCGAAAATGATAATGTAATACGTGATTTAGTGATTTAGGAATTTATATCGGGTCCAAATTGACCTTTGTTCATCACATCAAATCAATCTGCAATAAAACTCTAAATTTTGAAACTAGAGAATTCTGTCAAAATGTTATATGTCTCACTAGTTAGATCTCATCTTGAAAACACTCCATATTTTCAAATACATATAGACAAAATTGAGAGAGTACAAAATTATTTCGGTACTACATCGGGTAGCCCAGCCTATAGCATGGTGATCCCAAATCGAGATTTTTAGTTCGAAAATGGCTAGAGAGGACAAATCTTGTCGGAAATGAATATATATATATTTTTTTTAATTAAAGCTTACCGAAATTCCAACAGATCCTCAGAGCCCGAAGTTAAAAAAAAACATACATTTTTTTATTATTTTAAGTTGAAGGATAATTTTTTTTTTACTTCCCTCGCGTATCGAAGGGAAGTATTGTATTCAAGAAAAAATTATCCTCCGAGATTTTTTCGGATTTTGAAGTTTCAGATCATGTAGATTACGAAAATATAGGTTCAATTCTGTCAGTCTGTCTGTCGGTTGGTGCATTAACTAAAAAACTACTTGACGGAGAGCAGTCAAATTTGGTAGGTAGTTGACGCTACTGTCAGCGAAGAAATGGTTAAACTTTCATTGGAAAATATACAGGGTGGACCGTCTAAAGGGCATAAATAATGATAAAAATTCTTTTTTTGCTCAAATTTAAAATTTACACGTTTCATGACACGCTAAACCTATTTCAGAAAAAACATTTTAAAATTTTTTAACATTTTTGAAAATTTTTTTACCACTAAAATAGATGAAATTTTTTTTCCATTTTTGAAAAATTTCTTAACACTAAAACAGATCGAAAATTTTTTTTTCTTTGTACAAATTTAAAATTTCCACGTTTCATAGCGTTTTAAACCTATTAAAAAAAAAATTTTTAGATTTTTCTTTTTCCATTTTTGAAAAAATTTTACCACTAAAATAGATGGAAAATTTTTTGTTTGTTCCAATTTCCACGTTTTGTGACATTCTAAACCTATTTCGGAAAAAAAATTTTGAAAATTTTTTTCACCATTTTTGAAAAAATTTTTTCTACTAAAATAGAAGAACATTTTTTTTCTTTATTCAAATTTAAAATTTCCACGATTCATGGCATTCTAAACCTAGTTCAAAAAAAAAAAATTAAAACATTTCTTTTTACCAACATTTTTGAAAAAATTTTTAACACTAAAATAGATCGAAACATTTTTTTCTTTGTTCAAATTTAAAATTTCCACGTTTCATAGCGTTCTAAACCTATTTTAAAAAAATTTTTGAATTTTTTTTACCATTTTTGAAAAAAATTACCACTAAAATAGATGGAAATTTTTCTTCTGTTCAAATTTAAAATTTCCACGTTTCATGACATTCTAAATCTATTTCGGAAAAAAAATTAAGAAAATTTTTTTCACCAACATTTTTGAAAAATTTTTTTTTTCCACTAAAATAGATGGAAAAAATTTTTTTCTTTACTTAAATTTAAAATTTCCACGTTTCATGACATTCTTAACCTATTTCAGAAGAAAAAAGTTTAAAAAAATTTTTTATAACATTTTTGAAAAATAATTTAAAAAAATGAAATTTTTTAACCACCACTATACTTCCACTCCACTACGTGAATGTGGAATTGAAAATATGACAGATGGCAATAATATTTGGCATATGCACCTATTATACTTTTATTGAAAAATATACAGGGTGGTCATCCAAGAAATAATTCAGTCATGGTGGGCATCTGTAAAGGTATTTGCGCAAGCCTTCCATATTTGGCACCTGTCATTTAGTATTGAACTTTTGCTGATGGATGAGCACCCTGTATATGTTTTTGACCAAAACTTATCAGGTTTTCTTTGTAATAATAGTGATAGATATATTCCGATTATTATTTTCAATATCATTTCGTAATTATTAATTTTTTAGAGTGACCGCCATGCACAAATAAAGAGGGAAGTTCTGTGTAAATACCTTTAACGATTCTTTTTAAATAATTTTTGATATAATATATTGAATATCTTATATGATAAAAATATCGAATCCACGAATATAAGTCAAATGTTAATTTGGCAGCTGTTAATTCACACGTTTTTGTCTAATTTGGCAGCTGATTTTGTGTTACTTTATTTTCTAACTAGCTTTAAAGTAAAGTTTATTGGTCTTTTTAATACAATTAAGATCATTGCACAAGTCATATTATTCAAAAAACTTCGAAGCAACTATTTTTGTCTGAAAATTGTAAAGAATAGGTCATATGACAGCTGTCAAGCTGTCAATAAATGTCTTATGTCAAAAAAATATGATAAAAATATCATAACTCGAGTATTGGTGATGTCACTAGGTCAAAATTTAATACCTGATTTGACAGAAGACATATTGACAGCTTGGCAGCTGTCAAATGATATATGACCCATACTTTACAATTTTCGTACAAAAATAGTTGCTTAGAAGTTTTTTGAATAATTAAAGCTAGCTAGAAAATTAAGTAAAGCAAAACTATTTGTCAAATTAGACAAAAAAGTGTCAATTGACAGCTGCCAAATTGACATTTGACTTATATTTGTAGATTCAATATTTTTATTGTATGAAGTTATTCAGTATATTATACCAAACATTATTTTAATAAATTTTCTTTTTGGCCTTTAACGTAAAATAATAAAAAAGGAATTTTTGTTAGAATTTCGGTAAGCTTTAATAAAAAAAAAAAAAATGGTTTATTTCTGACAAGATTTATGCTCTCGAGCCATTGCTGAACTAAAATAGTTGAAAGGATGAAAGAATTATTTTCAAATTCGGCCGACTTCTGTTTTCAATGCAATTTATATGAAAATCAAAATTTTTAATGGGACAACTTGTATATTTTTACATATTTGGATTCTGCTGACCGAAATACATATGATCCAGCCACAAACATTATCGTGAATGTTAAAAATCCATACAGTTTTGCGGAGATACTGTTTCTGATATGTGGATATATGCAATTGTACAATAGAATTTCAAAAGCTTTGCCAATGTTGCAAATTATAGTCATTGGTCAGGAATTTGTTATATCATTTTTGTTGTCCTTTATTTTTCATTAAAAAAAAATTGTTTAAAAAAAATGTTTAGAACCGCTGGCTTTATGATTAAAAAAATGTAGAAGTAATGGAAATCTAATAAGACAATTGTATGAGTACTTTGGTAAGCTGACAGCAAAAAGTAAAGAATTTACATGAGAAGACAGTCAGATCGGGAAGATAATATTTGACGAAGATAGTTATTAACGCCAAATTCAGTGTCGCCAGTCCTGTCCGACAAAAAAACTGTAAAAAATTAAATTTATTTTACTGAAACAATTGGTCCATAGTATGTTTTTACTTTATTTTAATAACTCCATTTTAAAAGGATAGAATTAAACGGACATGACATCCAGTGGAAACGGTTTCAGAATTTTCATATTTATCATATTTCCAGTGATCAACAAACTTTTTCTGATTCGGAGTGGGAGAAATTATTCCATAAAATGATTCTGTGAATTTTAGAGAAAAGCTCTAAAAAGGTAACTAAATGTAAAAAATGTGGCAAATTCATTACGAATAATCAAGATATCATAGAAATAAGATATGAAAGGCTAAAGGACTTTGGTCAATGGCCATTTGGGTTTTTTACTCAATAAAGTACTTTTATTATTATTATTATTATTATTATTATTAAGAAATAATAATAATAGTAACTATCAACTTGCAAGATCCTTCTGATTTCTTCACGATGCAACACAAAATAAGTTTAATTAAAATGTTATCGCAGCATTATCCGAGTAATAAAACCTGGAGGGAACAAAACTTTTTCCATTTTGGAAAATTTTTTTTATTCATAAAATAGCGGATACAAAAAATTACTCACCCTAAGCACTCTATCTCCAACCGTCAAACTCTTATCCCTCGCAGCCAGACTACCCTCACTGATCCTATTGATGTACACGCCCATTTTCAAGGACAAACCGTGACACCCAGGCGCCAGCCTCGCCGTATGAATCCACTTCGTAACCTGCTCACCGGTGGTGCGGATCTCGTTTCGCGCACACCTCGTTCTTCTCACCAGCACTCTCGCTACCGGCATGCTAGACCTAATCGCCTCCGTGACCATCCTGAGCGAGGCCTGGCTACAGTCGACGTCGTTCACCCTCAATATTCGATCGTGAGGAAACAGTTTGCCTATAGCGGGAGATCCAGGAGTGACTGAAGCCACGTATACGGAACCGTCACCAGGGAAGTCTCGTCCGCCGGCAAATTCAAGACCATCCTCGTCCGCCGCAGTCAACTCGAGCTCGACTACCTCGGTGTGGCCGCAAGAATGTTCCTGGATGCTATCGTGGTTCTGCAAATGCCTACTCTCCCGTTCTAAATGAGCTTCTAGAGCTTCTCGTAATGCTTTGGTTTCTTTTATCAATTCGTTGCGCTGCTTCTTCACAGCATCAGATTCACGTAGAGATTCTGCTAATTCAGACACAGCCCTATCTCGTTCCTTACGCATATTATCACATAGAGTCCTTATACTCTCACGTTCGAGTACGATTTTGTCTCTTTCGCTGAAGGCCCAGTCCCTGCGCCCCTTGGAGACCTCCGCCTCCTGGACGGCTTCCGCCAGCTCCGTCTGGACTTTGTCGAGACTTTTTCTAAGAGATTCAAGCTCCTGGTTGGCTTGGTCCAGGTTGTCCAGACGTTGCCTCTGGCCTATGGATCGGGAGTCCTCCCTCAGGTGTTCCTTACGGCATTGACCATCGCCCAGTGCACCCATGCTGTCTATGAGGCGTCCGCGGGATTTCTTCGTTTGATCACCTAAACGTGTCATAGAAAAAGATACAGTAAAAATTGGTAATATAAAGAAAAAAAATTAAGAGATCAACAAGTTGCAGTTCAAGTTTTATTCGGAAATGTTTGAGTCTACCTCAGAATCAAAGAGGTGGTGGGAAGGGGGAGGAAATTCAATTTTTTGCAATTTACTTGTCAATTAAGCGAAAAAATGTCGAGACATTCTTTAAAAAGCTTATGAAATTTCTGTTAATTTGACTGACTTGTCATGTCCAGTTTTAATAAAAATTGGCTTAGATACAAGGTTTTGAAGTTATGTGCTTTATCCATCCCTTTAAAGAGAGAGTTCTATTTTCGAAATTTACTCAAAAACAACGTGTCTTGCGCAATCCCCCATCTATAAGATAAAAAAAGTTCCTACCTAAAAGCAGACGACCATCCTCAGAAGCGGCCCCCAACTCTCCGAATTTCTCCCTCAAGTCGTTGCATTCCTTGAGGGCCTTATCCCGTTCGTGCAGTGCGCTCGATATTTCTCGCCTCAGAGACTCCAACTGGTAAGTGAGGCCCCTCTTGTCCTCCTGGAGTTCTTGATTGTTGGCATCCAGCAGTTTCAACTTCTTCTTCGCCTGGCTCAGATCATCACTCAACTTTTCCATTTCTTTGTGGACGGTGTCTCTGTCGAAGCAAAGTTTACTTTGAGATTTTAATCACGACAGTTCCATCACGAGCTGAGTTACATCAAGTGATGATTAAAGGTTAAATATTGTTGTACATTCTTCGTGATAAATATTATTTACAATTTTATAGTGTTGATTTTTTAATGAATGATAATTGCTATGTAAATATTCGCACAAGGTAAATAATACCACTTTAAATATAAACATGAGGTAAAGAGTTTGTTTTAGCTTTGACACATCCGGATTTTCCTCATTAATAAATGATAATTAATTGTACAATACTGTACCCTCACTAGCAAACAAGCAAAATAGACCAACTATTAAGGCAAGAATAATTTTTTAAAGTTGAAAATTACCTACATATGAAGTACTACAGTATAACAATTTTAAACTGTGAACAAAAAAATCTGCTCCAGATCTTTGGATGAAACCCAGCAATTTCTATGATGGACAAGACAGTTTATTATCGAGATTCATTCCCAGATCTTTTACAGGATTAGCCTCCTGCAACCCTTTATTATTAATTTTGTAACTCAAGTTTATTCTTGCAAATGAAATGTTAAAGCATTTATTCACATTTAAATGTAGACATTGTAGGACAAACCATCCAAATCACTTTGCAACAATTCAGCATCAGAAAGATTTTTAATTACTCTGAGCACTCTTCAAACATCAGCATACATTACGAAATTACTATTTCCTATTACTGAAGCTAAATCGTTCAGAAAGAAATTAAATAATAGAGGACCAAAGTAAGATCCTTGAGGAACACCTCATGTTACTTTAATTGTTGATGATAGAAAACTATTCATTAATAACAGTAATAGTAACACGCAAATTTACCTCAAATTATCCACAAATTTATAATAATAATAATAACAACTTACCTCTCACTCATAATCAAAGTATATTCAGCCATCGTCGCGTTCCTCTCATCCGTGAGCCTCTTAATGTCCTTATTGGCCTTAATCGTAACATTAACCGCCTCCTCATACTGCTGCTGTAGCTTCTGATGCGCTTCCCTGTATTTTGCATAGTCCTTACAAAGCTTAACGAGCTGCTGCTTCAGACCGGCACAGTCCCGTTGAGCGGCTCCCCTTTCTTGGCCGAGTACCTCGCATTGCTTAGCCAACCGAGCGTTTTCATCTTGCGCCACCTCCAGTTTGGATAAGGCTTGGGTGTGCGACATGAATAGGGCGTCGGATGCGTTGCCATTGCGCTCTAATAGTTCTTTGCACAGTCGTTGGTTCTCGGACTGGAGCTGCTTGTTTTCGTTCAGGAGTTCTGTGTATTTGTTCCGTAGGGAAGCGGAGTCTTGGGAGGACACTTCAAGTTGGTTCATGACTGCTCGGTGCTGTTCACGGTAATAATCCAAGTCCTAGAAATACGAAAAAAGTGGACTCACACAAGATGATTCGTGTTAACTTTTTAAATATGCTCACAGAGTGTGGGTGATCATGGTTTTTATTTAATAGAAGACTATACATTAGTTTTACTAATTTTCAATACTGCTAAAAATTATAAATGTCGTTTCATCAAAATAATAAATAAAAAGCATAGGCATAGGATGCATATTATGTTCATATTAAAAAAATAAAAATGCAAATATAAAACATTGAACAGCGAAATAAACACACAATAAACATTTATAAAAATGTGTGTATATTAAAAATATAAAACCTTTGTCTGCAAGGCCAGTAAACTGAGGGAAAAAATTTATAAAACAAAAATGATGGTCTGTTATGAACACTGATCAAAAACGAAATCAAAAATTTAAGTTACAGAATTCATCTATACTGTTGAGAGTTTACTAATAAGTAATTTTTTAGTTCCCTTTGAAATAATTTAAATCTAGGTAAAGTTTTAAAATTAGGAAGTGTGTTGTACAAGGTTCAGATTTTGCGAAGCTGAAAAAATTCCCTGAATTTTCCAGGTTCTCCATAATCAAAAATATTAATTTTCAGATATATTTTAGTAATGTAATTTTTTATTCCACATAAAATAATTCCTTAAATTGAACTGAATCAGTGAAAATTCTTAAGAACTCTATGGTTTTCCATATCAAGACGTACAATTCCCTAATTTTGTATACAATTTATAAGATTCCTTGATATTTCCATTTTTTTTTTTTAAGATTTTTAAATTCCCTGAGCTTTCCAGGTTCTCCAGGTTTTCTATACGAGTCCGAACCTTGTTGTAGAGTGCCAGGGTATTTGGGAGATTATTTATTTTTTGTTAACAGAACAATGCTTATAGTTTGGCAGGTTCAGATAGGCCGTCGACGAAGGCAGACGTGTTTTTAAGTGGATCCTATGAAATCCCGAAAAACTCGAGTAAAAACGGTGTGAAAATGCGCAAAAATGTGTTGAATTAAAGAATGGAAAATCCTACATTAGTTGATATAAATTAGCATAAATTTGGCTATTTCGTATAGCTGATACACGTCCAATGGGACCAGGTCATAAACTCGTAAATTATCCCCAAGTGCATGTACCTAAGACGACCGAGCACCCTCCCCAATGTGGCTAGTGCGAAGCGAAATGCAATGGACTGGCTTCTAACGAGTGGAAGTAGTAACATAAGCAAAGGATGAAAGATAAGGATTATTTCTATTTATTTCTAAGATATTGATTTATTGATCCTTCACAGATGGGAACAATGCTGTGATTCGGAAATCCATTGTTTCATACAGTGTGACCCATTTGAAAGCGGAGCACCTTTATAACTTTTCTTTTTTGTCCGACTTGAACCAAATTTTACCAAAAGATAGAACAAATTAGGATCTACTTATGACCAAAAAAACATTAACGTCTTGTTACAGTCTATTTTCGTATGTGTACAATTAAATTTGAATATAGTAATATGTTATCGTTTTAGTCGAGGCTATATATAGTATAACTGGTTGCCTACCGTTCGTGCTCCATGTGAGCCACGCACAGTGTTACTGGCAACGCACCGTAACTGTACCTAATTTTTTAGGAAGCGAGTTTCGAACGTCGCGATTATAACCTTTTCAAGACCGTTATTGTCAATTAAACTTATTGTTTTGTTAATGGAATTACGAAATACTGTATTATGTGTGGAATATAGACGTCATTAAGGCAGATTTATCAGATTTGTGGGTTATGTTGTATAGTGTTCATTCGGAACGTACCCATGGACAAGGTTTTAGTCATTCTCGGATTTTGACAGAGGTTTCCGTCTTGGCCATTTTTGGGGATTTTTTCTGTTTGCATGCCAAAGAGAAGTTGTGTCACTGAGCACGTGGATAGCATTTTGTGAATTTGCTCCTTTAATGGGATATGGTGCTGAAGTGACAAATTAGCATTATTTTATTTTGATATTTTTATTATTTTCTGTTGGGAAATACTGCTACGGAATTTTCCGGATAAATCAACTTGCTGGAAGCACATGGCAAAGGAATTCTGAAAGCCCACTCAACATCTAAGGTATACCTCTGAAATCTCTTTAGAAAATAGATTTGTAATATTCGTTATTTCTTTATTGCAGGGCTTTTTTTGTTCTTTTTGTTCTTTTTGGTTCTTTTTGTACCTCTTTTGTTCTTTTGGTTTCATTTTATCTTGGATTTTTACTGGTATCGCATCATGAATGTTTGACTCCACATCTTACCTGTTGGATTTGTACATCTGTATGTGAACTTTGGTTTTACTGAAACTTGGTTGGCAAGCTGTTCGTCGAATTGGGAATCCTGAGTTGTACTGGTGAGACTCTCCTGCCTGGTTCCATTGGAAGCTACGCTCCCCTGGTAAGCCTAGTGGTTACCTTGTGAAACCTGCTGGAGGTAAGCGTCTTTGAATAGCCTAACGAGGGACCTTATATCACATTCCACCTTCTACGTGAGGCATAGAGAGCCCGTCAGTTTTCTTACGGTACTAATTACACATTAAATGTAAATTGTCAGTAACTATTTTGCACATGACCAATTAAATTTAGTAGTTTTGAACACCGCGCTTGCAACTTTTTAACATTAGTCAATTTAACCTATCGTCACTTACTTCACATTATTTTGTTCATTTCATGTTATTTTTCAGTATTTTAATGTAATCGTCTAAGCCAATATATTCTGGGGGGTCATATTTTGCCTATTATTAGTTAAGATTTTATTAGTTTTAAGTTGTCGTATGTTTTGTGTTAGGTTAAGTGTGGGCCACACATCTAAGTATATCGATTGTGTGTAATGTTATTTCTGTAGGATTTGGCTATAAGCGTACCTATATATAATCATTAAATCTGTTATAGTAAGACGCGTATTTGTTTTCACCAGCATACATTTAAAGCCCCAATTTGTCGAATCCACTCCCCAGGTACTTGTCTAGTCGGCCGTGTGAGCCTCTTTCGCCACCAATTAAATGCAGAGAGGGGACTGCACGTAAAACATAAAAATCTTGTTCAGGGCACAGGGTGACCACCCTACCCTGCTGTATTGCTGATACATCAGCCTCTAAAGTTAATTTTTTTACATATTCCCCTTTTATCTGGCAGCCCTGCAACAGTCTTACAAATGCAAAGCCATCGGTGGTACCAAAATAAATGGAAAAAATTAAGAAATCATATTAGGCATTTTTTTATCGGAAAACTTTATTCATGAAAGTTGTTCAGAATTGTCCAAGAACTTAGAGTCCAAGATTTCAGCAATATTAAAAAATATTGAATTTTATTTAAAACAATATCCGAGTCCGAAAATATAATTTTAATTGTTTTTTTTTTCTTTAGAAAATTGCGCTATGACAATTTTGTTTGAAATTAAACGTAAGCTGCCAGGCAGTTGTCAAGTGATTTGTGTTTTTTTAAAATTTTGTTAAAATTTTGGACTTCAAAAGCAAAATTCAATATTTTTTAATATTGCTGGAATTTTGGACTCTAGGTTTTTGGACAATTCTGAACATCTTTCATTAATAAAGTTTTTGGATAAGAAAATCCCTAATATGATTTCATTATTTTCTGCATTTATTTTGGTACCGCAGGTGGCTCCGCATTTGTAAGACGCGAATGTTTTTTTGGTCATAAGTAGATCCTAATTTGTTCTATCTTTTGGTAAAATTTGGTTCTAGTCAGACAAAAAAGAAAAAAGTTATAAAGATGCTCCGCTTTCAAATGGGTCACACTGAATATACGCGAATGAATGAATTCTTCATGTGGAACGGTTACTTTTATTTAAGAAATAATTTATTTACTATAAACTTTTTGTTTCTCGCTGCAGAGTTATTAGTTTTATATAGGGAATTTGTTTATTTGATTACCGGTTGAGGCAGAAGGTTTTTGATTCAGAATATTGTTTTTTACATGTGTGGACAATTTATTACACAACAGAGAAAATTTTAAAAATAAAAATGAAAAGGTATTGAATTGGAAAATACTCGAATTTGGAAAGTGGAAGTTGATAGTGATTACTGTAGAAACAAATTAATACAGGGTGTGCTCGGGCTTCTTTCTCATGACCAATTCGCAATAAAAAGCTTTTTTTATCACGAGATAGGGCACTTCCACCATTGTTACCGCGAGATAGGACCCTTCCCAGCAACTCCACCGTAAATGAATATTTACCTGTGGAGCTATTAATAAATAAAAAAAAAAATAAAAGCTGTCAGATTCTGAAACGGAACAGAAAATTTAGAAGAAAAATAAGGAGATGATGATAGATGGAAACTTAAAAGAAGCATGGAAACTGAAAAGGAGCATCTCGCAAACACCTACACTTCCCATCCTATATTCCCACCCCATGCGCCATGCGGCTCTCGCTGCTGACAACTAGCATGTCCAATGTCCAACTCGACGTATGCAGCCGGTCCGACAAGGATTAAATTTATTTTTATTAAAAGTAGTTTTATATATAAAAAAATTATAACTTACACTGAGTGCATGATCACATCTCCGTCTTGACGTACTTAATTCGTTGTTAGTTTTCTCAAACTGTTGCTTAAGTACATCATACTCTCTGGTCGGAAAATTTCTTGAGAGAGTTCCTAGAGAATAACACATTTCTTAATTAGGAATTACAAAAACAAAAAATATCGAGGAGCATCCCCAACATTAAGGTGGGTGGAAATAATGGTTAGAGGATTACTTTGTATTCCGTCGATTTCTTCACAAGCTTTTAGAAAAGAGTGTTTCCTAAAAAATTGTTCAAAATAGAATAGACATGCAGGAGAAATTATAGAAAAACTAGTATATTTTGGAGATATTGTCGAAAAACGCGGTAAGTATATCTACAATTTCTCCTACATTCCTAAACTTATTTGACCAATTTTTTTCATGGATTTTTAAAGAAACTCTTTTCTTAAAGCCTGTGAAAAAATTGTTTCAATCGGCTTAGGGACGTTAGAGAAATGGATGAAACACAAAGTTGTCTTTTAAAGCAGATTTAACCATTTGTTCAGTCCACCTAGCAGTTTCATTTTGAACTATGTCTAAAAGTCCCTGGTAAGTCCCTGATAATAATAACCGACAGTTATATCCTTTGGTTTTTATCTCCCTTCCTGCTAACTTCTAGTACAACATATGCCTTAGGAAAATTGTTCGTTATCAAATTCTCTGGAAAATGAGCACCAATAGAGGTCGCAAGGTGCAATTGTTAACTTGCAAATGGCTTCCAAAGCTTTCAAAACACGTTATTTTCACTATTTCTTTACTCGAAAACAACTGAACATAGGTATACAAAATGGTATACAAAATTTCAGCAAGATCGGTTCATTACTTTTTGAGTAATTAACGAACTATTTTTTTTTAAATACTTAATTAACAATTGTGCCATTTTTTGTAAAATCCATTCTTATTTAGAAAATTCAAAAAACTATTGGAAAATTACATCCCGTTGGCATTTTTGAAAAATCGCCATTTTGGCTGATTTCATGAGGTTTTCTATGGGTGAACCTTTTTTGTGTGATATAAATAAACAAATATCTTTTTAGATAGATAGATAAACAGATAGTTTAGTCAGTCAATACAATATACATACATTACATTAAAACAGGTATTTAAAAATAACATTTACAGAAAAGAAAACATTTTCAAAACTTTAAAAATTCAACTATATCATTGTATGCTTTTTTTAATAAAATTTGTTTCACTTTATATTTAAATGTTCTCAAATTTGTTTGATTTCCTCAGGTAATTTATTAAAAAGTGTTGGTCCAAAGTGATATACACCATTCACTGCTTTTGTAAGTTTATATGTTTTTTTTTATATATTAATTTTATTTCTGGTATTGTAAGAGTGTATATTATTATCTGTGCGACATGAATAGTTCTGAAAATTTCTTTTCACATAGACAAGACATTCGTAAATGTACATGCAAGGTATGGTAAGTATTTGATACCGTATAAAATATGGTCGGCAGTGAGTCCTCATATTCACACCTGCGATGACCCTCACAGCCAATTTTTGCATTCTAAAAATATTTCCTTTATTGGCACAATGACCCCAAATTAATAAGCAATATTGTAGGTGGCTGTGAAAAAATGCGAAATAGGTCGTGCGGTATGAACCATCTCGGAAGAGACACAACAACTCAATTTCCGCAATAGGAAAAGATTGGATGCAAGTTTCTTGGATAGGCTCGACGTGTGAACACCCCATGTGAGTTTGCTGTCTATATGAAAGCCAACAAGTTTTACGGGTTCTGTGTTTATGTTATTTGATTTCAAACTTATAGTGATTCTATGGGTTTATCAGTATTCATTTTGGTACAAAGCTGGTCTGTGTTCTTTTGGTAAAAGGAGATGTTTATTCCTAGTGCTATATGGATGATCAGTTCTAATCTCGTTAAATTTACTTCTATTTTTGTAAACAAAACATGACAGCTCATAAATGTAAATAGAGTTCAAAGTAAAAATGTTTAAGCTTTTAAAGGCTTCCCTGCAGGAAGTATTATATCCCAGATTGGCTATTATACGTATTGCCCTTTTTTGTAGTAAAAAAATTCTAGTTGCTTCAGATGAGGAACCCCAATGCACTATACCGTACTTTATGCAAGAATGAACAGTAGCAAAATACAACTGTCTTACTATTGATAGGCTGCATTGTTTGGATGTTATAGCCAAAGCATAACAGGCCTTTGACAGTTTAACACACATATCATGAATGTGATTAGACCATTTAAGGCTACAGTCGATTTTCAAACCGAGCATTTTTTATTCATTGGCATACTCCACACTTGTAGTAGGAGATAGAAGGATATTAGTGTTGAAGACAATTGCAAAGTTTTAAAGAGAATACAGGTTGTTTTACTTTGGTTAATACATAGTTTATTATTTTCAGTCCACGATATTACTTTGGCATATATAGTTTTTGCACAGTTTTCAGCATCAGCAAGAGTATTAGATTTTATTAAAATGTTCGTATCATCGGCATACGAAACTGTCAAACATGATGGATATTGAATATAATTCAGCATGTCATTAATATAAATAATAAAAAGTGTGGGCCCCAATATAGATCCCTGAGGTACTCCAACGCTGACAGTCTGCGAGTCTGATATAACATCCTCAATACAGACCTGCTGATTTCTATTTGCAAGATATGACACAAACCAATTGTGAGCAACACCTCTAACTCCATATTTCTCAAGTTTTGTCAATATTATAGAGTGATCTACACAGTCAAAAGCCCTTGAGTAATATATAAAGAGTCCCATAGTTATTTGTCCTTTGTCCATGGACGTTACAATACCGTCCACAAAGTCGCTTAAAGCAGTATCTATGCTTCTTTCTTTTGTAAAACCATGTTGCCTGGGAGAAAGCTTATTGTGCATCATTAAGAAGCTTATTAGCTGAGAGTTTACTGCAGACTCAAAAACTTTTGACATACTTGGAGAAAGGCTAATGCCTCTATAATTCTCAAACAAGTTTGGGTCGCCTTTTTTAAACAGCGGAATAACTTTTGACAATTTTAAATTCGATGGATACATTCCCCACTCAAGAGACAGATTTATCAGATAGGTTAAAGGTTCAACGATATATGTAGCTATACGTTTTAATAATATATTTGATATTTCGACATGTCCCGAAGAGTTGGAATTTTTCAATTTTCTGATTACAACTAAAGTGTCCTCCTTAGAAAGAGGCCTAAGAAATAGAGAATGATTCGAGACTTCCAAACATCTATCTATAAAGTGGTAGTCAATATATGGAGGTAAGTTAGAGGTAACAACTTTGGGAGCGTTAATAAAGAAAGTATTGAATTTTTCTGTTAGTTCACTATTATTTAAAAGCTTGTCATTTTCTTTTATTTGTATACCGGTATTATTATTTTTTGATTTTCCCAAAGTATTATTTAGTATGCTCCACATAGCCTTGCTCTTATTATTAGAGGACATAACCAATTTATCGTTACGGTCTTTAAAAAAATCTGATAAAATATGTTTATATTCGTTATTTGCTGCCTTGAAACTGCCTTTAAACTGAGGGTATTTTCTACTTAGGTCTGCAAAGAGTGATACTTGTTTTTTAGCATCAATTATTTTCTGATTAGAAATTGGCTTTTTTTGGTTTATTTATAATTTTATTTCTAATTTTTCTCGGTGGAAAGCATGTTTCAAAGTGAAAAGAAATATATATCAGTCCTTGATTGTTTAACAGTATTGAAAAATTATTGTCAAAGTTTATTACTAAAATTGTTTATTTATGTCGCAAATAAAAAGGTTCACGCATAGAAAACCTCATAAAATCGGCGAAATGGTGATTTTTCAAAAATTCCAATGGGATATAATTTTTCAATACTTTTCTGAACTTCCTAAATGAGTTTGCCAATTATAAATGGATTTTACAAAAAATGACACTATTGTTAATTAAGGATTAAAAAAAAAAAAACAGTTGGTTAATTACTCAAAAAGTAATAAATCGATCTTGCTGAAATTTTTTTGTATATTATCGGGACAACATAGAGACCATCTTCCAGAGGTTTAGCCCTCCATGCGCAGTTGTTTTCGAGTAAAGAAAAAGTGAAAATAACGTGTTTTGAAAGCTTTGGAAGCCATTTGCAAGTTAACAATTGTACCCAGCGACCTCTATTGATGCTCATTTTCTAGAGAATTTCAACGAACAATTTTCCTGTCATATGTTATACTAAAAGTTAGCAGGAACAGAGATATTTAAAGAAATATAGAAAAAGGGCCTAGTTTACTCACTAATTGTTAATTATAAAATCAAGTGGTTCACTAATTTGTAAGCAAACTTAGGGTGTTCAATTACACCCGAAGCGAGTCCAACAATAATCTCGCCTATGGGCCAAAAAGCCAAACCAAAGCCCTCACCATCTAGCCTACTTACCATTTTACAGTGCCTAGAGATCTAAATTTTCTTAGTAAAACAATTTTCTATTACTGGTAGCAAATTTTGTAGAACATGATGAGAAAAATTGACAAATGACTAGTACTAAGGTTTGTTGTTCAAGTGTTGGTAACATTTGCTGATTGAGGAAGTTTAAAAAAAAATCATATACAAGAAAGAAAAATGGGACACTAAATTTTACAGTAAAAACTGTCTCGAAATCCAGTTTAAAATGTTAAGCATTTTAATACAATCTAACAAAGGAAATTCTACAAAACATCATGATCGGTGTGCATTTCAACACATATCAGGGCTAACTTAATGGTTTTAGCATTGTTAGTATCCTCTTGCGAGCATCTGTTCGAAAAAAAGACAAACATTGACCTAAATATATGCCAAACTGTTCACATTGTAATGTAATTAATTATGTAATTTATTACAGTTATTTGCATAAATTTATTAATAAAGCAATATTCATTGCAAATAGTTCATCTGTGACTGAACACCTAATTTTAACTCATATAAAAATGCATTAGGTGTAATTTATCAGATTATAGTTAAGAATTTGAGACGCATCCCACTCCAATTAATAATAATAATAAATCGTCTTTATTAAGATAAATTCATTACTTAGATTTTATCTTAAGGGAAAAGTTTAGCCCCAGTTTCGCACTCAGTGGAATTTGTGTAACGCTCATGTTTTGAGACACTACTACTATAATTTAATTTGTAAATCTCAATTATGTGTGCCAAAGCGATAAAGAGTGCGATTATTCCTTTTACTATTTAAATTTAAATTATTATACGCGTTTAAATTTTATCAGCTAGTCATGACAAATGCTTGACCGATAGCGTGGTAGCTTGTACAACCAAGTTTAGCCAATAGTAAGCGGGATAGATTCCTACGCCAAGTCAGTAACGGGGAGATGCTGAAAAGATGGCGTAGAGGCGGCTGGCCGGTATGCCGTAAGAATTAAAAAGACGCCATATATTTGTAAATATCTGTATATTTGTAGTGAATAATAACCACGAATAGAATCAGTAAAGCAGTTATTTTAGTTTCTATGTTCTGTGATATACTGTAACATTGCCCATCAAGACAATGTTTCGGTCGAATCAACTGTAAGTACAACAGACTTTTATATTATGTATGCCTCTCGTGATGCTAATGTTGCTGTTTGAAACCGATTGCGGAAATGCAGAATTTTCGATGGCTTCAATACCTCATTCCACGTTTGGCCAGTAATGTTTCTTATGGTACCCAGTGTTCGATAAGGCTTCTCGTATCTTTTGAGAAGGTTATAGTGCGTGAATAACCTCGTCTTGGTGACGTAGCTATACCGTCCCGTTATTTTGACATATCCCATGAGTCTTGGGCATAAAAACATAGTGTTCAACTGCCGAACCAGTTTATGTCGAAATTATTTATTGTCGGGCCATTTTTGTCATTAATTTTACGTACAGTTAGTAATATTTTCCTTTTGTGTATCTATATGTAATCCAGCTAAGCTTAATTATGTTATCGTAAAAATTACTCATTTACAAAGCCCTAGCCAGACCGTGTTTAGTTTAGTTTCATTATTCTAGGCCCCCTTCTTTTTATCATATATATTAATGATATGAATTACCACATCGATTCTGAATTCCTCAATTTATTTGCTGATGATTCTCTTATTTCTACTAGTAACACAAATTTACCTGCTGCTATTGAAAAAATGAACATTGAATTAAAAAATATTGAAAAGTACCTTAATATCGGAAAACTCAAACTCAATGTGACTAAGACCAAATTCATGATTTTATCAACTAGACAGAAATATGCACATATTAATATAGACGAGATTAACATAAATATATATGATACTAAAATTGAGTTGGTACCTGAAATAAAATACCTTGGATTTATTATCGATAACAAGTTAACATTTAAAAGCCATTTTAATTATATTCAAAAAAAAAATATCAAAGAAACTGTTCTTTTTTTCAAGGGTGGCCACTAATTTGTCAATGAATACCAGAATCACAGTGTATCAAACTATAATACAACCACATTTTGACTATTGCCCTTCTTTATTGTGCTTATTGGACAAAAATAGTAAAGCCTTTCTCCAAAAGCTGCAAAATAGGGGAATGAGAATAATACTTAATTGCAACCGATATACTCCCATTAATATGATGCTGAAATGCCTTGAATGGTTTTCAGTAGAGTTAAGAGCTAAATACTTAACAATGGTCTTTGTGTATAAAATTTTAAATAAACTCCTACCATCATACCTATATGTAAACATTACCTTTAATAATGAAGTTCATGACTACCTCACCAGAAGTAGGGATAATATGCATATCAGTAGGACCAATACTAAGAAATCAATGAATTGTCTGTTCTTTAAAGGATTAAATGAATATAACAGTCTTCCAACTGAAGTTAAAAGCTCAAAGTCGCTAAAATCTTTTAAAAGTAATTTAAAAAAAATCTTACTTTAACATTTTTTAAATATATATAAATTGTATTTGTTTCTTTTTTCTGTATGCACATTAGATATTTTATTTATACATGTATTGTCTTTATGTACGTTTTTAATTATTATTAGCTACTTTCTATATAATTACAAGTGCGTTATTAATGTAAGTAAGTGTAATATGAATTAGGTTGTACCTATTTAAAAAATAAAAAATAAATAAAATAAAAAAAAAATCATTAAGTACAAATTAGGTTCATATAAAAATATCAAATGTTTCAAATTCAAAGTTCATGTTTTTATTTAGTATTTTATTATAATAGTGATTTGACATACCAAATCTGTTATGAAGATCTTTTTAATATGTAATTGTTATATGTACATTAGGCTTGCCTACTTTCAATAAAGTTATATCATTATTTACAGCTTCTTATTATGTGTACAAATTTTACTTTGTCTTTTGTTATATGTCAGATGGACTTTTAATGGTTTG
Organism: Stenurella melanura; assembly: GCA_963583905.1. Classification (NCBI taxonomy): domain Eukaryota; kingdom Metazoa; phylum Arthropoda; class Insecta; order Coleoptera; family Cerambycidae; genus Stenurella; species Stenurella melanura. The sequence goes on along the minus strand of OY757316.1, from coordinate 117,709,510 downwards.
TTTACATGATAATTCTGACGAAACTTTTTGTAAAGTTTACCCACAACCCTGATGTCAATTGCACTGCCTTTGTTTGTGTATTTTTTTTAGTAAACCATTAAAGTAAGTTAAATTCAATGATTATATCCACATAAGAAGTATAACGTTTGATTTGAAAATGTCCTTCGGAGACCCTTATCGAATATCAGTCCTCTCATCTCAATAATTGCTGAGATCCCAGCTATTTGAAAAATTTCGGCCACTAGCAAAATTTGTAAAGATATTACAACGTAGGGTTGAAATTTGATTGGTTGTACTCGAGCTGGGGAGCGGGCATATGGAGCATTCAAGGAGAGATCTCAAATTTATTTCTTGAAAGGGGCATTGCCAAAATTCATTCACGCTATTGGTAAAATTCACAAGGTATCCAATTTTGGAATTTTATCTTTATATTACTACCCTTGATTTATGAACTCTAAATGAAGACAGCCAACAGAGATAATTTGATGGGTAAAAGAAGAAATGATGACAAATAATGCTTGAAAAAAACACCAACATTTCATGGGATATCCAAAGAACAAATACCTCTGGTGGCGTGGCAACATATTCATCATGTAATGTTTGAAAAAAATGCAGATAATGTCTATTGTATACTTCTATTCTATTCTATCTCTCTATTGTATGACTCCCCCTAGGGGCGGGAGGCTGATACGATCATGCGAAATAGCTAAAACTAAGTTGCAATGGGTTAGGCAACCGTAAAGCCATCTCTGAGAGATTGATAGTAGTAGTATGTTTTCTCGAAATTTATAGAAGATTTCTATCTTGTTCTGGATTTTCCTGAAGAGTGTTTCCTAGGGGTGGAAATATGTGGCAATATTTTTAGAGTAAAAATCGTTAATGTCTAATACGGTAAAAGAGGTGGTTGCGTGGAAGAGTAACTGTGTTGAACGCCACCACCCATGTAAAACTGTTGTAAATATGTTATCGTGCAGAATAAGGACACCTTATTATTATTATTATTAATTTTATTGCCAATCGGCATTGCCACTGTTGAAGCTGGGGGTTGAACCGAGTACATTATAGACAATATGAGCAAGTATGGTTAATAGAAATAAGTTCAGAAAAAAAAACTGCTAGAAAGGCGACAATCTGATAAATTTTATTTACAATTGGTTATTTTTTTCTTTGGAGGTATCCTACTAAATAAGTATGTCTCTATGAATGGTAGCCTGTGGAAAAACACAAGTGATCAATATTTATACGATTATTGAGCTCCTGGGAGTAACCAAGTCTTATTACCTAATAAAAAAATATATATCAGACAGACAATATCCATTATAATGAAATCATAAGATTAAAAACATGCCACTTGATGATTGTGAGTCACAGAATAGAAGACAGGTCTTTAAGTGATTTTATATAAAGATAATAATCTGAGAGAACTTTGTATATATAGATAATAGATAAGTTACATTACCCTAAATAAATAAATGTGCCATAAAGTTTACAAAATTTTAAAATGAGCATTTGACTATAGCGAGTTTTGTTTAAAAACAAGCACGAGATTAAAGTTTTTATAATATTTACGAACTCAATTGGAACAGTACAGAACTAGAGGATCTTACGGGGCATTGTCAATATATCGCTTCACATTGAATGAGAGCACAGAATTTTACAGATTTATATTCACCACTCCTCGTCTACAGTCCACGTGGACTTGATCCGCCGTCACATAGAAATATAGTTGGGATTGACGCTTAGCCAATTTGATTTGTCAACACCAACCTTGTTCAGAGTTTTTGCATGCCATAATATATAAAACAAAAAATACGTATGAACTATTTGTATTGTATGATCTGTAAGAGGCAGTGCGGTACTGCCGGGCAGCGTTATAAATTACTTAATTGTAGTGAATATTTGAACAAATTATTAGTTTTATTAATGTGTTTGAGTCATTTTTTGCAATTAATTGTTTAAAATGGTATTTTGGCCCCAGCATAAAACGAAAAATAAACGAATACAACAAAATCGTGCACAAAATGATACTTCAGTACAAGACACATTGTTGGCTGCAGACGTGTCAGGAAATCGAGGAATCAAATGGACGGCTATTTTACCACAAAATTAAAAAGTTATCAAAATACAAACCCAAACACAACACTCGAGAAATTGAAGAGAATGGGCAAATATTTAACAAAGATGAAGACAAGGCTACACTATTCGCAAAATATTACAAGCAACAATTTGCAGAGGGGCAAAATCCAGTGTTTGATCAAAATAAATATGTAGAAGTAAACAGATGGTACCACGAATACTTTAACACAGAAATTCCTAACAACTCTATAGAAATTGAGGAAGAACTATACTTCAACATTTTACATGGGCAAAAGAACACATCACCAGGAGTGGACAGAATATCATGGTCAATAATCAAACAACTAAATTACCGTGTTCACCATTACATTCTAAAAATCTTCAAATATTGTCTAAATCACCACATATTTCCCGAAGACTGGAAAAGAGGGGAGATAATAAACATACCAAAACCGAATACCAATCACAAAAAAATTAACAATTACCGACCAATTACTCTACTACCAGCACTTGGTAAACTATTCGAAAAAATTATAAGAAACAAATTACATGATAACACTATGAACATAATTCCTAATCATCAGTTTGGTTTCAGAGAAAAATGTGCAACCTTGCATCCACTAACGATTCTCACTTCAAACGTCCAGTCTGCCAAACTCGACAATTTAAAATCGGCAGCAATATATCTGGATATCAAAAAGGCGTTTGATAGCGTTTGGCACAAAGGGCTATTATATAAATTAAAAAAAGTAGGTACGCCTGATTATCTGATACACCTGTTAAGAAACTACCTGGAAAACAGAACACTACATGCAAAGGTTGGAAACGCAACTTCTGAAGAATTTATGATGGAGCAGGGGGTCCCACAAGGATCACCACTTTCACCTCTATTATACAACTTATACAGCTATGACATCGCCACCCCACAAAATCCATTGGAAGACACAACATACATACTACAATATGCTGATGACACAACTCTGGTGGGACATGACAAATCACTACAGAGATTAATCCCCAAGATGCAGGATAAGATGAACGAGATACAATTGTGGTTCAACAAATGGCGTCTGCTTCTAAATCCCAGCAAATCACAATTCGTTATATTTAACCACGCTCCCTCTCCATCCTCCCCTTCAATAAGCATTGCAAACGAGAATGTAAAGCCAACTCTCAAGGCCAAATATTTGGGAATTACCATGGATCAAAAACTGAATTTTAATCAACACACATCAATTATTAAATCCAGAATAAAAAGCCGAGCAAAACACTTCAAAGCACTCACATATAAAAACGAAGGGATATCAACAAAAACAGCTACAAAAATTTACACATCAATATGCCAACCCATACCTGAATATGGACACAATCTATATATCAACTGCCAAAAACCGGCACTAAACAACTTAAAAGTTGCTGAAACCGCTTCGCTACACACTATAACTAAAATTCGGCACCCAAACAACTACCTCTATAACCCGCCAAATAATCTACTATATGAAAAAACCAGAATAACACCAATCCTGACCAGACTTCAAATGTTAACAGTTAAATTTGCCAATCGACCATATAACATAAAATTGATGCGACCTCTCTGCCGGACAAGAAGCCCCAACACATCAAAATTCAAGCACCCCGAGATGACACTGATGGAAAAAATATCTTCGCTAACTCTAAACTAATCTAAACTTGTTTGTTTGTTTTTTTTTTTACAACAAAATAAATTGTATTCATCTTAAAACTATACAAAGAATATTGTAATATCAATAAAAAAGCAGGAAATACAGGCTGAAGGACCCCGGTCGATAGCCGTTTGAATATGTAATTTTTCTCTTATATATTCAATAAAGAACTTTTATTATTATTATTATTTGGTATTTTGGAGGCCTTTCGATAGTAGCGACAACAAAACGGACAATATTTTGATACAGAGCCTATACAAGCAGAATTTGAAAATAAATACTTAAATGTTCAAACTCAAAGGGTTTGAATATTTACTCATGTTTAAAAGGCGAAAATATTGATTCTTCATATAATCAAATTGTGAAGAGGATTTGTGAATTAGCAAATTTAGCCATACTACAATTTATAAGGTTATTAGAGCCGGGGATGTAGTTGATCATTGTATTAAACGGAAAAGAGTTGGACAAAAACTTAAAAAACTTGACAACGCGTCCAAAGATGTCATTCGTCGATTTGTGTGTGACTTTTACAATGAACAGAAGGTGCCCACATTAGAAATGATTAGGGATAAATTACGCGTCTATCCAGATTATAACTATAAATCATTAAATACTTTGCGATACGTTTTGCTTGATTGCGGTTTCAGGTACAAAAAATTGGACAGACGAATGGTAGTTATGGAATCAGCATCGTTGATCATCGACACGAGTACCTGCGTAAAATAAAAGAATACCGAGATGCAAATAAAGACATAATTTATCTTGACGAAACATGGTTTAACACCCATAATGCAGTTCAATACGGTTGGGTAGACAACACCAAAAAGTATAATTTAAGTGCTCCATGTTCTAGGGGAAAAATAATTTTAATTCTACATGCTGGAAGTAAAAATGGTTTTATTCCAAATGCGTTGTTGTTGTCTGCTAAAAATATCAAGCAATCCTCTGCAGACTACCACGAGGATATGGCAGCCGAATTATTTGAGAAGTGGGCAAAGGAACAGCTGTTACCATTTGCCGCACCACACAAAAATTCCGAACACCAACACAAGAAAAGGCGATATCATTGAATTTATGAATGGTAAAGGCTCGGAAATACCAGAAAAAAAAAAACACAAAAAAGACTTTATTAGAACTGATTGGAAAGCAACATTTTAAAAAGGAATATGCCGTTGAAAACATTTTTGAAGCACACGATCATACTATTTTACGTCTGCCTCCATATTATTGCGTTTTCAACCCCATTGAAATGGCGTGGGCTGATGTAAAAACAAGACTACATCAATATAATCAATCTCCCCAATTAAGTGAGTCAGTTTTAAAGAATATAAAGATAATAGTAGACGAAATAGGCAAAAGCGATATATGAAGTGTGTGTATCTCATGTGATAAAAAAGGAAAATGAATATTCTATATTACCACCTATTAATCCAATTATTATAAATGTAAATACCGATTCAAGTTCTGAAAACTCGGATAGTGACGAATGACATTGTTTATTTAAAGTTCATAGACAAAGCTCTTTTTTGAAATTTGTTTATTTAACGTCGACCTCTTTCCTCTTCTAAGACCAATTACCGACGCCAGGAAACTAGTTCCCCTTTAAAATTTTGCCGAGTCTTTCCTTTATAGAATAGTAGAAATTTTCTACCTGCCTAACATCATGATACTGCAAAGTTCATAGCATCATGACCTAACATTTAATAAACAAGACAGTCGCTGCTTTACGCCCCTTCGGAAGGATTATATACCATCTATGCAACTCCCGCCTAAGATTACATAACTTTGCCGCTAGAAGATAGAACAAGAGGTAGGTCACTAGACAATAGACATAGCCTTAATATATCATGTATGGATGTATGTGACTTATCAAATGTGCTAAACATATTTTTTCATTAACCACTTCTATTGAATAAAGGCATTATAGAAATAACTAATTCAGTACCATTCTCAGAAACTACCGGAGGTCATGTCAACTTTCTTCTTGAAACCCTGTACCTTTTTTTGTAAACATAACCACAAAATTACTACGATTAAACAAATCAAATTTATAATACTTTAAAAATTGAAGTAGGTGGCTATGTTCGTGAAGGAAAAAGCAAAGATACTGATTTAAAGTGAACAATAGTAGTTTAACATTTGCAGTTTATGTTAATATATTACCGTTACTTGATATGACAAAAAAAAAACAATTTATAAGAGGAAAATGAATTAATTACCTATGCATATACTATACGGTGTCCTGATTTTTTTTCATTTTCTAGTTATTATTATTATTTACTTAGCATATGCCGGAAATGAGAAATAGTTTGCAGAAACGGCATTAAAAAGTTATGTATAATAATTAAACTACTCGACGGATCATTATGAAATTCAATAGGATTCTATTCTGATAGTAGACAAAGCGGGTTGCGCAATAATAAAATTTTAACATGTTCATTGCCACTGGCAGAAAGACAGATCCAACATAAAAAATATGGGAAAACCCGATTATAAAATGTTGAACCTTGGGTTTTCCCCAGTTTAAATTAATCCAGGTCTAATTTACACTCTGCAAATGAACAATAGGTCCTCGGTTACACTTCTGTAAGGAACTTCAAACTTAAATCAAAAACAACTAAATTGGTCTTCAAGTTACTTATTCATTAAAATAGCTAATACATTGGGCGACCTCAGATGTTATTACTTCATTAGATTATAGTACGTCATCATTAATTATATATCAAACACAACACTCTTAATAGGGACGATTCGCCCTTAAAACTATCTTTAACAGCATCACATTATTCTTCATGTATATAAAATATATTGTTAAATCTTACCATTGCTTCCACCTCCAGCGTCACCATTAGAGGCCATAATCTCACTTAATAGTAGAGGTACGATTCGCCACTCTGTTTACCTATAATTATAATAAACGAAATTTTAGGCAAAATCAACTCGCTTTATTTATGTACCTAGTAGGTACATAGCACATTTTGAAGGTAAATAAAAACAAACAACAGCTAAATAAGAAAAACCATATTGGCAAACTATATATATAGCATAAAGAATCGTTAAATTAATATTTTATTGTGTTTACTTAAGTATGTACACCTTAGCTACATAATTAATTATTGTTTTGTGATAAAACAAAGGAAGTTTATTTTTTTCACACGGATTTAAAAATACATTCTAAAAATACACTCATTTTACCATAGACTTACCAGTTACCAGCTGTTTCAGTAATTAATACAAAAGGAGAAAATTAATAAAATAATGAGGACATAGTTAAAAAAGTAAATATTTTCCCAATAGATAAAAAATAAACTCTTCCATCTTGCTAGGGAGATATCTCTGAAAATCCCAGTTTCAACCACAGCAAACTATGATTTCTGCTGAAGAGAAAGTAATTAAATTCAATTTCTTAACACTGATGAATTTTATCAATTGTTTCAGAACTAAAATTACCACAAAATTTACATAATATGTGCAATATACTTTCCATATTCGTATTACAGCAGCTTATAAAATTAAAAAATTAACAGATCTTTATTTAGTTATTTACCTATTTCCTATTTGTAGTAGACCACCTAATTTTTATTTTTAGATTTCTAATAATGCTTATATTTCCTAAACGTTATCCTTTAGTAGATACACATAAGACCCGCAGCCCCCACAAAGACATAATTAATTTTACTTAATTAACTAGTACCTATTACAAACTGATTATTTACCATCTTCGTCATCTTTTATGATCTGGACGATTCCCGACAAGTTTTTTTTCCATTAAAGGAGACGAAATATATTTAGATTTTGCGTGTGTATAACACAAATTTATGACTGATTGATATTTACTTTGGCAAACACAACTCACCTGATTAATTATCATCACAAACATTGTAAAACCACCATCTTTTTACAAGTTTTAATAAACTTTCGACACCATTGCACTTGTAAAACCAGTGAACGTAAATATTTTCCTCTCTTGTTCTTGGGAACTTATTAACCACTGCCAACTTAAGTGGCAAATGTGGCAATGTCGTTAAGTCAAAATCCCTACTGCTTACAATTTTCGATTACAGTTGCGACAGGAAGACCTTGACGTTGGGTAATTAAAATATGTAAATTACTACATATGTGTACACTTACACTCATGATTCATTATTATCTTTTTGTATGATTGATAGTGCACAGTACAATTTCATTTTGAATTCAGCCAATATTAACGTTGCATTCTAATAGTGGTTATTGATAAGGCAAATTTAATTAGGTAAATTTAAAAGCTATAAGAAGTTGCCGGCAAATGGATAAAACCAGTGGAAAAGGATTATGTAGAACTAGAGTGAGGATATTAATTTACAAAAAAATTATATCTGAAACATTTGGGTTGTGGGTCAAGTGATACTCCAGCTTTATATTTAAATTTACATACGAACAAAAAGCGTCCTATTTTTGTATTAGTCTGAAAAATAGAAACAAACGTTTTGGATGACGTACCTATTAAAGATAAACTTGCATTGATAAAAATCTAAACAATGATAACTTCATTCTTAAATTCAAAGATAAGACTGTTTTGGTGTACTGTTGGTTGCTATTCATATAATATCACCACTTGCCTTTCAATAAAATAAAAATAGGCGCATTATATTATAATTTTGTTGCAGTTTATCTTAAAACATCTTTGGATTTGGGTAATGTCTATTCATGTTGAGTTTTGTTGAATTTCTAATATCACCACATGATGTAAACTTGATTTGTGATACTCTTGTAAGGTGAGATGTTCAATGTCTTGGTGTTTGTAAGAACTACTTCAGTGTTGTTAATAGACAATTATCGCGTGACGTCAACTGTTCACTATACCAATCCAACGGTTACTCTGGATAGTCTCGAAAACATGCCAAGTGAATAAACTTCAAGAAGGATGAGCAGGAGTGCTCAACTGCTCAATTTTGAGATCTCATTATTGTCATTAAATTGACATTAAATTTATGGCTGGTAAACTTAGACTAGGAAAGATTATCTTTCCTACTCTAAGGACTAGGCAAAGTCCCTTTACATTGGAGTTCACAACTGTCTTCGTCTATTTCGTCTTCTCCGTCTGACGTAGTTTTTCTATGCGTCTGACTGTCATCATATCTTGTTAGTTCTCTATCTTTGGACTAGGTTTATAAGCTTGTGTATTCCTCTTCCTATATTCGGTTGTAGAACTTTGTTATAATGTTATAATTTATGTTTTCAGTGATTTTTTAAGTGAATTTAAACTATTTTCTTATTTGTATGCAAACAATAGTCAGAAGAATATTTAAAAATGTGTATTTTGACGTCATTTCCCTCACTTTGTTTTCATTGGCACCTTTATTGCTAATTACAGAACTCTTTATGTTTCTGTGGTGGGTGGTGGTGGGTGACAAAACGACGAAGAATCAAGAAAAGAGAAGGACGACCTTTCTAATCATTCAGTGTTGCATTAGTGGCCTACTAAACATTCCAAATGGCAATTTACAAATTTGTAGGAGAAGAAGTAGAATTCAGCGTGAACTACTAAACATTATGAATGGCAATTTGCAGAAGAAGTAAAATTCAGCGAGAACTACGAAACAATCCAAATATCAATTTGCAGAAGAAGTAGAATTCAGCGTGAACTACTAAACATTCCAAATAGCAATTTGTAGAGGAAGTAGAATTCAGCGCGAACTACTATTCGTACTTAAGCCACAGCATAGCTGCTTTCGTTCAGCAGAGCTTAGACTAGGAAAGATAGATGGTGAGGACTCGTAACAGCGCATAATCGCCATGCTAACAAGTTGTGCCTAAGACGCCATTGCGGTGGTGGCACACAAACGGTAGAGAGCAAAATGAAATTTTCCAATAGAAGTGATTTATAAGTGATTTAGTGCTAATTTATGTAATGTACCTACATGATGGTATCATATTCTATAAACTACTGTAAAAATCACAGCGGGAAAAAATTGAAAGGAGTGACGCTTTGCAGGTTAAAGTATATGCAGTTTTCACGTTACCTAGTTAAATTAACTGTAGGCCTATTATTTACTTAATTATGTCCGTGTGCATGCAATGATAATGAGAAGCATAGTATATCATTTTCTGGTATGCAATTTGCACGTTATTTGATTGAAATTTTCATTCATCTTTTCTTCATTAGCCAAGTTCGGATATTACATCTGATTGATAGGACGCCTCACAATCGTTCGTTTATTGTAAATCGAGCTAACCGAGTTAAATCCGAAACGTTCGAATATTACAAAATGATGACCTCAGACGAAGATCGACTTGCTCGGACGTTTTTGATGGAGCAGAAAGATTTTTAGTGCGCGCATGCGCAATTCTTGAATTGTAACGGTCTCAAAAAGTTCATAGATTACTGAAAAAGTTATTTGAGGTTGGAAAATCAGACCTGTAATCTAGACAGCTTGGGTTTCGGGCACAGATTATATGATTATAAACGGAAATAGATAGAGTTTGTGTTCTGTGTCACGACAGGCATTATTATTATTATTGTATTTTATTTTCATTTGCGCCCTCAAATGGATGAAACGCAGGAAGTGGTGTTTCTTTGCAATATTTGCAACGAAGTATTCTCCACTCAAGAAGAAACGACCGTACATATGGAGTCTCATACTTTCACAAGTAAGTTGAAAATAATAAATATAATTATGTATTTCAAAGCAAATCCTTTCTTTAGGTGAATTTAATAAATTAACAATGTGTCTATGGCAGTTGTTGAAAAACATGTTCAGCTCCCCGAGAATTCGCCAATGCAGTTCCCAGGTTCGACGTCCAAAACAGATACAAAACTGTGGAATAACCGAAACATATTGCTTCTCATCGAATTAACAAAAAAATATGATGATGACTTTCAAACCAGCGTGAAAAAATATGTTTGGGCATAAAATAGCTGACCAAATATCCGAAGAAACAGAGTCAACGGTAACTGCCCAACAATGTGATACTAAGTGGAAAGGCCTTTTAGCAATATATGAACAAATTAAGAAGCATAATGACACATCGGGAAACACTCATAAATATTGGGAATTTTATGATACCATGCATGAATTACTCCATAAAAAACCAGAGATCAATCCTGTTGCTACCTGTAGTACTAGAAAAGGGCTTAATATTGGCGCAGGTATAGTATTCTTTTCCTACAAAGTACATTATTTTATTATGACATCTTTAGGTGCTGTCCAAGATTTAGACGATATTCCTCAAACATCATCTGCTTCAGAGCAAGATTCCTCATCAGTTTCATCAAATTCAAAACCGTTTGAATCTAGTTTCATGAAAAAGAGAAAACAACAAAGCAGTCCTGCAGAGAAAAGACATCGCGAAAAAATGTTGCGGCAAGATAGGTACCTTGATATTCTGGATAGATTAACAAATGCTGTAGAACAAAAAATAGGAGACCGTCATGAACCTGAAAATTTGTAATATTTATATTATATTAATAATGAAGTTGGTGATTGTTTCCTGTTTTGCTTGTTAAATACCGAATGTTTATCAATGAGTTAAAACATTTTATGTTTATTTTGTTTTTTCTTTTGTTAATTTCCTGTTTGATATTTTAATGAAGTTAACAATTTGATTTCAAGTGCAATTATCTAATCATTATACGAATTTATTTTATAGTGCAATTGACTCATAACAGTAATTTCGTAAAATGAGAATTCAATTTCTCATCTTCGGCTTACCTGGGGCAGTCGGTGAAATTTAATTTTTTTTTTTTCATCTTTGATGCACAAGACCCATACGAAATATGGGAAATAACATTTAAAGAACCACTTCTCTCTAAAATAAATTGAAAAAGCAGTTAACAAATTGTTTTTAAAAAAATTCATAACTTTTCACAAAACTATAGAAGTACGTTTTGGAGTTTATAAGAATATTTTCATTTTGAACTGAGATACAACAAACTCAAATTTTGTAATTTGCAACAAATTAGGTATAAAAGTTTGTTGTATCTCAGTTAATAATGAAAATATTTTCAAAACTCCAAAACATATTTTTGTACTTTTCTGAAACGTAAAAGTATACGAGAAAAAAATGTTTTTAACAGGAGTCCCTAGGCCAAGAGTGGTAGACGAATTTTCAATTTTTTTTTTTTTTGCATACTGCTTTTTCATTTTCTTTTAAGGTTCGTTAGAGGAATGCTACTCTAGATATTATTTACCAAATTTCGTTCATTTCTCATGTTCCACAAACGAGAAAAAATAAATGGGAATTTCACCAGCCGTCACCACAGTTGATATTGCTGCGTCATAGTTTTCAGTTATTTTCTTATATAGTTTCCAGTTTCATTTTTTTTTATAAGGAATTTGTAATCATCTTGTGTTATAGTTACGTAAAATGATATACCTATATGTAAAAAATATGTATATTTTTAAACATACAATAAATTAAAGGCCTGGTTTTTCATTGTAATTTATTTCATATTCCAATTTTAATAACACCAGTTGTTTCTTAAAATTATTAAATTGTAGTATAAATAAATTATAAGACTAATATTTTAAACATTTATAATAAATTCCTAGCTATTCTTAAATTATTTACAATATTATTTCTCTTTGCTTCAGCATTGCGATTTTCACCTGCTTCATTAATTACTTGCATGCCTACATTTAAACGCCTTTCCTCAGCAAGTTCTTCTGCAACATCCATAATTTCATCTGGGTTGTCTCTATTTAATATACATATATTATGCAAAATGCAAGCAGCGGTTACGAGAAGAGAAATTATGTCCAATCTTATTGTCTCCATATATTTGAGACGTCTGAAGCGACCTTTAAGTGATGCATATGCATTTTCAATAATTACTCGAATCTGAGATAATTTTAAATTAAAATTTTTTTGTCGTACTGTGAGATTCCCAGTATTTTTAAACCCAACTATAACCCGTGTATGTAATGTATACGCTAAATCAGCAACTAAATGAGTATTGTTGGGAAACTCTACCAAACCATGATTAATATCATACCATATGTCTGATTTTTCAAGTAATCTTTGGTCATGCATTGAACCAGGTTCTCCACAATAAACATCAGTAAATAATTTTCGGTTATCACAAATACCTTGCAGGAGGATCGAGTGAAATTTCTTTCTGTTATAGTACGAATTTGGGTGATCTTTTGGGGGTAATATTCTTATGTGACTACCATCTAGACATCCAATTACTCCTAAAAACAAATTATCAAATCGAATAACAGAACTGCAAAACAAACAAAAATTTGCAAAATATTCCCCACTTTCAAATAATTTTCGAGGTAGTATACAATTAATTATATCAATGTTTATTAAATTTCAATAAATCACTATTGCTAATTACCAGAGAATCCATTAATGCGTTGGAATTCTGTTTCAATTTGTAACGCTCTTCCTTCAGAAGGCCACCAAATGAATTTGAATACTCTATTTAATTGAATGGTCTTTTCACAAATTCCTTTTAAAATATGCCAGCAAGTAGACTTGCTGATCCCAAATCGCAGAGCAACAGATCTAAAAAGTTTACTTTAAAATTAGTGTTTATGATAATAAATATTCAAGTATAGCTCACCGTAAACTTTCCATATTAGCTAAACACCATATTGCAATCATTGCTTGCTTTTCTAGACTAACTTGTGGTTGACCTGGATGTACTTCTTGTTGATGTGCAGAATGGAGTTTTCTTAAGAAATCCTCAAATGTGTCAGGATTCATTCTAAAGTTTTCTTTGAACTGTTTATTTGTGAATCGAGGTACTGTTTCTTCTGCAAAATTATCCTCTTTTTCCAAAATATCACATTCTTCGGTTTCGTCACCATACATAATTTCATTTCCATAAACAATTGTCAATACAACAGGAACAATATTCTCAATTTCCATTTTAAAATTGGGTTTTTTAAAATGAAAACATGCAACCATAAACAAACACAAGAGGTTATGTTCGAACTGCCACTGACAGTTGTTGTTATTTACATCTCAGTCCACCAGGTTCGTTCGATTATTTCTTTATGAGATAAATGTCTCCAAAGTCACGTGATTAATATCTGTCTGCTCTGTGCTCTGATCTCCGAGGTAATATCCGAACGTGTTTATTGAATATAGAACAGTGCATCCGAAATGACACTTTTTCCATGGGCGTAGGTATATCGATTATGGTGTTATATTATATAAAATGTAGAATAAATTCTGGTATGTAAGATATGAGTAAATATATTTATGATAGTGAATATTAATTGTATTATTATGAAGCTGTTTTTGGAAAAATACCAGTTTTGTATCGTTTTATTCCTTTGATGTGATAAACTTGACGCCTACATATTGTACATATGTTCCGCCACTCGCGCTTGCTCTCTGGTGGCAGGTGGCTTCACCATTGGCAGTAGCGTTACGACTCCTTACAATATATATCTTTCCTACTCTAAGCAGCAGAGTGATTCGTAATCATAAGGTACCTGTTTCATGTGTTGTCTCTGTCCCTATCATGCAATTTTGTACCATATGATTACTGTTCATTGAAATCCTGTTTATTATGATTCAGAATCACTCTGCTGAACGAAAGCAGCTATAATTTAGCGTTGTTCGTGTTAATTATAAAGTAAAAAAACAGAACTAGTGAAATCCGGTAAAAATAGATTTTCGTAGACCCCTACTGCTTACTTATTAGATTATTCAGAAGTAGCTGAAATATCGCAACGCAATCCGCGTGAAAAATTGTCATTTGGGTGTGCTTGGTGGACATTTCAAATTTTGTTATTGGCATTTGGCAGCACTGTCCCATTGTCCATCCTTCAAAGAAAAAGAAACAATTTTTTAACGTCATATTCTGTTGATACTTGGTGATTTGCACTTTTCCGGTTCTTTCATTTTACGTCGAGATAGTTTCACAAATTCCAGGTAAGTTTCAAAATAAAGCCAAGACTTTTAAAAACAAATTAAATGTATTGAAATGCATGAATATAATATTAGATTTTAGGTTAGGATGACACTACATTATTCTTTGTTTTTAGGCGAAAATGGAGTCGATAGCCACAGATTCTGGAAAAATTGTAAAAATGGAGGTAGACTACACCTCTACTTGCGACGACAAAATCCCAGAATGCCAAAAGTTGGCAAAATCAGGGAAATTGCACGATGCTCTTGATCAGCTCTTAGCTTTGGAAAAGCAGACTAGAACTGGGGCTGATATGTTATCTACAGGACGAGTATTAGTAGCGATATGTCAAATATGTAGAGAAGCTAAAAATTGGGCTGCCCTAAATGAACACATCGTTCTTTTAACCAAAAGGAGATCTCAACTTAAACAGGCCGTTGCTAAAATGGTTCAGGAATGTTGTTCTTATGTAGAGGAAACACCTGATAAAGATACCAGAATTAAATTAATTGATACATTGAGGTAACTTTTCAACACCAATATAGACTATCGGCAGAAAGGCGGAGCTTAATATTAGTCCGAGAGATTTTCTGGCTTCGTGTACCGTTACCGAAGTACTTTTTTTTTTAACGTTGGCAGATATGTTTTATACTAAAATTATCTTTTGCTTATTTTTACTAGACTAACTTTTAAAAATGTTATTGTTTTGTCTCTTTTTTTGGCGACAATTACTGGAATACTTTTTTAAATTTATCTTCAACTTTTCAGCAGATATTTTTCATTCCAAAACTATTTAGCGATTATATCTACTCAACCGACGTTTAATAATCGTAAAATTTTAATGATTAGCTTCTTTGACGGTAGTTGGTCAAATGCTTAGGTATTAAAAAATGTTAAAATCTTAGTAAAGGAGCTGCAAACAATAACCTATAAATATAATAATTTCAGCGGCTTCAACACATTAAATATGTATAATATTTATGAAAATTGTATTTACTTTGTAAGAAATTTGATGGATTCATGATAAATAGCAATTGCAAAAAGAAACAATGTGCTTTTTATTCAAGAAAACATAAAAAAAAAACAAATCGAGGCATAGAAAACAATACAAAAGTCACTGCACCATTATGCAGAAAAATTCCGCGTTGCGGCGCTAGTAGACACTGTGCCGATAGTCTATAACCTATTTTTTATCTTATAGGCAAGTTACTGAAGGCAAGATATATGTGGAAGTCGAAAGGGCCCGCCTCACCCATAAACTTGCCAAAATTCGTGAAGAGGAAGGAAATATACAAGAGGCGGCCAATATTATCCAAGAATTGCAAGTAGAAACGTACGGTTCTATGGAAAAACGTGAAAAAGTCGAATTAATTCTCGAACAGATGAGGTTGTGTTTAGCGAAACAGGACTATATTCGAACCCAAATCATTTCAAAAAAGATTAACACCAAGTTCTTCGAAGATGATGGTAAGTGTTAAAAGACAATTATAATACAGTAATGAAACTCTAACTGTTATTTTAAGGTACCCAAGACTTAAAATTAAAGTATTATCGACTCATGATGGAGGTCGATCAACACGAAGGGTCGTACCTAGCAACTTGCAAACATTATAGGGCAGTTTTGAATACTCCCAGTATCATGGCAGCAGCTGAGGAAAGGCAAGCTGCTGCGCAAGCTGTTGTTTTGTATCTTATTTTGGCACAACATGACAATGAACAGGTATGTAAATTAAATAGATTTATCTTTGTCAAATAAATATTCTTATAAAAGTCTTATTGGAAACCAATTACACAAAAACTATAATTGTTCTTTTTATATGGGCAGAACTGTGATATAATCGAATAATAGCATAACAGAACACAAACCAAGTATTCCAAGAATACTCTGAAAACGATCTTTCGACATCAACAATCAACATTTTATTATTATTATATTTTAAAATAGCTTCTACCCATAAAATTGTTGCATACAAATGTTTAACAATATCATTACTAAAGCGCATCAGTTCTAATATTTACGTTGATTGTGTTCAGTATTGATATGGCCACTGTTGTCTCCAGACTAAATTATTACCCTTCTTTTGACTTAAGACCAATTCATTGGGTTGATTCTACGGTTGGTTTCTTGTGACACATTCTTCAATAATTTAAAAATAGAGGAAAATTATGCTTTTTAATGTTTCAAAAAGTTTTATTAAAACTCTACACACGTGTTTCGGCTTATTAGGCCTTTATCAAGAGTACAAGATATTACTAAATATAAAATGTGTTCCTTACTTATTTATACCTAATGGAAGGTATAAATTATTCAAAGCTTTTAATCTATTTATTACATGCAAATAGTTATATGATTCCTATCCTATGTAAATATACTACAAATAAGTTCTTAATGTTAAATTATTTTTTCTAGAATATTATGACCCATAAATGGACGGCATTAAACAGAAAGGAGCCAACCCACAAAATTTAAAAAACCAACCAACAAAATTTAAAAAATTTGTTTCTTAATTTATTTAAATGTAGAATATCGTAATGTGCGTTCAGCTGAAAAAGTCCAACTCATTTTCCATATAAGAATTTAATGGTGTAGTTTCAATATTGTAATTAAGATGCAAAACCTTTCTTTGCAAGCTTGTTTCTTGATTTTAGCTGAGTGTGTTGGTTCCTTTCTGTTTAATGCTGTCCAAATAATGTTTGATCATTAGTTACATTTTTATGCTTTTTGACAGCTTTCATGATCTCAAATTGTTCTAGTAAATCTAACTTCTTTCCTTTATTTTCTGTATGGAGTAATTCGACTTCATTAAAATTAACAAAATGATTATTTTCTATGCAGTGTGTTGACATACCAGTGCTATGTATACCATTCGTTATTAATTTTTTATGTTCAGCGAGACGATTTTTTAATTTACGACCAGTTTGACCGATATGTATATATAGCATCACAGTCATTACATTTTAATTGATATACACCTGTTTTTTCTAATAAATCTCTTTTATCTTTATTATTAACTAACATTTTCCCTAGATTATTTTTATTAACAGAAATAGTTTTACATCCTAGTTTTTTCAGTTTATGACTAATTTTATCGCTAATCTTAGGCCTATAATTAATACATTTATATATGTCAGTTCTTTGTGGAGTATCAGCATACAATTCTTTAAGTAACTTTTTCTTTTGTTTATGTTTTATTAATTTATCTATGAGGTTTTCACTATAACCGTTGTTTCTAGCGATTTCTTTAATGGTGTTCACTTCTTCCGTAAAATTATTCTTATTTAAAGGGAAGGTTAGCAGACGGTGGATAAATGAATGGAAAGATGCCATTTTTATTTGTGATGATTGCTTAGAGTTCTTGTGAATGACTGTGTCTGTGCAAGTTGGTTTATGGTAAATGTCAAACTCTAAGCTGTTGTTTCTATTTTTTAAGTTAACATCCAAGAAGTTTAAACCGTCCTCGTTTTCTATTTCTAGAGTGAATTGAATTTTATCGTGAAATGAATTCAGAAGATTTAAGAATTTATTAAGTTGTCTTTCTGTACCTTGCCAAATACAAAACACGTCATCCACATATCTAGTCCAGAGAAATACATTATTTATTAGGTTATTTTCGCAGCTAAACAACTTATTTTCAAAGTCTGACAAATATTTCAGCTAATAACGGTGATATGGGGGAACCCATAGGTAATCCGTCTGTTAATTTATAAATTTCATTATTAAATTGAAAGTAATTTTGACTCGTACAGGTTTTTATTATGATGTTTAATTGATTTTTTAATTCTAAGTCAATATCAGATTGATTAATAAGTATTTCTATTGTTTCAAATAATGGTTGTAATGGTATGGATGTGAAGAGGCTTTTAACATCAAAGGATACTAATTTTGTGTTGTTCGGAATTTTGAGATTTTTTGTTTTTTCTATGAATTGGAAGGAATTTTTAATGGCATATTTTGATTCAAATTTTGTCAGAGTGGGTAATAAGTTGTTTAATTCTTTACACAATTTATTAGATGGAGCATTTACCCATCAGACCTGTAGTATCTTATGTAAATGCTCCAAAGAAGTTAGATTTACTAGAACAATTTGAGATCATGAAAGCTGTCAAAAAGCATAAAAATGTAACTAATGATCAAACATTATTTATTGGTCATAATATTCTAGAAAAAAAATTTAACATTAAGAATTTATTTGTAGTATATTTACATAGGATAGGAATCATATTTGCATGTAATAAATAGATTAAAAGCTTTGAATAATTCATACCTTCCATTAGGTATAAATAAGTAAGGAACACATTTTATATTTAGTAATATCTTGTACTCTTGATAAAGGCCTAATAAGCCGAAACACGTGTAGAGTTTTAATAAAACTTTTTAAAACATTAAAAAGCATAATTTTCCTCTATATTTAAATTAAACCCATTAATTAAAAACTGTAAACTAACAATTTGTAGGTTGACTTAACACACAGGGTGTTGTCCGATAAAATTTTGGAGGAGATTCCAGTGTACAAGCAACTTTTGAAACTGTTCACGACACCGGAGCTCATAAAGTGGTCTGGGTTATGTGAATTGTACGAGACGCAACTGAAAGCGACACCAGTATTCTCGGGAAATGAGCAAGCTAAGAAAAGATGGACGGATCTGAAGTGAGTATTTGTTTTTAATTGTTTATTTCAAGTTGGTATAAAATAACTCAGTATTCACTTGGATAATAAACTGAATTTCAATGTTCGCACAGAATTTATCAAAAGATAAACATCGAGAGCAAGATAATTTAGATATTTAATGAAATAAGCGTAATTTCGATTACTGGATCCCTGAACATAAGAGACACAGTAATAAGTGAATATGACCATGTAAGATTATAAGAATTGCATAATATGCTTCACTTTGTCGCAAGCAAACTTGAACCTAAAAATGATCACTGACTGTACATACTTTTTAAATTTTTTTAGGAGTCGTGTGGTGGAGCACAACATCCGTGTAATGGCAAAATATTACACCCGCATCAGAATATCGCGAGTAGCTGAGCTGCTGGATCTATCTGCTGCGGAGACCGAGGAATTTTTGTCCCAGATGGTTGTGAGTAAGACGGTTCAGGCTAAAACCGATCGGCCATCCGGGGTCGTTCACTTTCAGCAAAGCAAGGATCCCAGTGACGTCCTTAACGATTGGGCTCACGATTTGTCCCAACTTATGCAGTTGGTTAACAAAACAACCCATCTTATTAACAAGGAGGAATGTGTTCACAAGCATCTTCAAGTTACAGCTTAATTTTTTTTTTTTACTAACAGGTACTTTGTAATCAACTTTAAATATAGTTTAATCGAGTAGTAAGTGTTTTAATTTTTCTACGGAATCATTTAACTTAAATGAACATGATATATTTCTTTGACAACCAACGAATTAGTGGGATTTGTTGTCGAAGTACTCAATTCAAAATGACTAAAGTTAAATGTAACAACATAGTTTCTCTGGAACCCATCAGACATCCACGACACAGCGCCGTGGCACTTGGAAATTGATTGCTGTTACTTAAATCAAAATGCTAATCCACTGTGAAAGACTTTATCCATTCATTTAGCATGCTCTGCCCATCACGTATAATTTATTGGCTCTACTGCTTGTCAGTTACAAGTAGTTATAGGAATTTACAAAAATGTTACCAGTTGTATAATAGTCCATTGAAATGTTACATCGACCTTGCATTTTGGGTAGGACAGGATTTTTTTTCTTTTTGTGTTTAGGGGGGCAGTGTAAGTATAAAACTCGGTTTTCGGGGTATGAAACAATCATAATTTAAAAATAGACTAAAATTTTCAAGAAAAATATAATTTAAGGGTTATAACTTTTCTTCTATTGATCTTATTGAAAAAAACATCACATGTTTCTTGAACATAATTTTATTGCGAACAAATTGCTCTACTCATTTTTAAAATTTATCTTCTTTGGAGAGGTGCAAAAATCGCCCGAGTGACTTTTTTAACTTTTGAATATCTCGAGTAATAAGCTCTCTATGAACAAACCTTTCAAATAGAAGTTGTATGTAGAATTGGATGGGGGCAGTTCGGTGGTGTAAGTCACTTTGACTTTGGGTGGAAGGGTCGAGGTCAAATTCGGTTTTTTAAATGGGAACCCCTATATTTTATTGCAAATTTGGATTGTCTGACTAAAACTAGACTACTTTTGTTCGAATTTTTTTTTCTGAAATTATCATTTTTTTAGTTATCTGGCGAGGAAAAATCAAAATTTTAGAATTTTGTGATTTTTTTACTCGAAAAAGAGGTATGGATAAAAATTGCAAGAGGCAAAAAGAGTTTGGAATCATCCCAGGAATGTTCTCAAATTTTTTTCAAAATTGTCCAATGCCGTTTTTGATGCACTCGATCCATTTGTAGCGTCCTAACACCTCCAAAGAAGAGAAATTTAAAGAATGACTAGAGAAACTTATTCGCAATTAAATGATGTACTGTCGTGAGCAAAAAAAATAGGACAAGTTTTATAACGTATTTTTCCTAAAATCTAGTTATGTACATCTAACTTTAATTTTTGTGACATTGTCAGTTAGTTGTCCTATTTTTTTTTCTTTGCTTACGACAGTACAAGAAACTTCTGATGTGTATTTTCAATAAAATCAATTCAAACGTAAATTCAAAATGCATTCATTTGAATCAACATTTGAAAATGGTATGTTAAGGTACCGAAACTGCAGAAACGTGTATGTTACGTTACAATGAATTCAGTGATAGGAAACAAAGTAGTGTCCTTTTTCATATCGTGATATTTTTCTTGAAAATTTTAGTCTATTTTTAATTATAACTGTTTCATTTTCAATTTTACTGTAAGAAGTAGAGAATTTAATTCTCTACAAAAAAAGTCTTAAAAAATTTACTGAGACTTAGTTTTCAAGATTTCGCGGAAAAACTGTCTACGCCCCCTTTTTCAAGATGGCGGCCAAATTGTAGAGGGAATTCAACCCCGAAAATCGAGTTTTGTACTTACACCCCCCCCTAAACAAAAAAAAAAATCTTGTCCTACACAAAATGTAAAGTTCGGACTATAAACAGTTGCAGCATTCAGTGATGTTCAGGAAAGACTTCAGTACATCATTAATGTAAGTGAAACTTAACAGGGGATCTAAAATGGATCCTTGTGGTACAATAGTCGTAATGTATCTAACGTCTGATTGGTTTGTGTCTATGACAGCTTATTGTCTGTTATTTAGATAATTTGTTGTGCAGTGTATTATAGATATATTAGCGTAACTGTTGAATAACGGTTGACATGCAGTTAAAAAGCTTATTACTCTATTGCTAAAGCAGAGTTCTAAATTTTTTGTTTTGTGTATGAAAACGAAGAGTATATTGTTATTTTTTACCTGCTTGTTATCCTACATTTGATAATGTTCTTTCTAGCTTATCATTAGTGGTCGGAATTTGGGTTTAATACCAGTGGCACACATATATGAAATTTTACATCAAAACATTAAATGTAAGTTTGTTCTCTCTTACAAAATTAAATGAAACACGAACCTATACCTTATGAGTTTATGATGTATTTTGGCATAATATATGTATGTACACATATTTCACACATAAATGGTTATAAATCTGCACAGCACTTTCCAAATTTTGTACTCTTACTGAGTGTTCATGTATACAGTATTTTTTCTAAATTTTCATGTGAGACGATTTCTTTTGACAGTAAATATCCACTGTAAGGTCGAAAATGATTTTTCGCATTCCATACAAGTGAGGGAAGCATATCTAAAGATATTCATAGGCAACTGATCAAGGAAGGCATCTGGTTCTGTTACAATTTTTTTGCTAATGGTACGACTGTCAGTAAGTCTGGATTCCTTTGTAAAACAGCAACCCACTTTTTTATATAACCTCACCAGTTGCACCCGGAATTCATTAATTGTTTTTTTAACAGCCTCAACCAACAAATGCAAACGAAGTGCTTTAATAAAAGTAAATAACAAAGTTATAACCCAAGCTGAATCCGTCAACCTACTAGAGGTTACGCTGGATGAACATCTAAAATGGAGCTCACATATTGACTTACTTAGCTCCAAACTAGCTGGTATATGTTTTGCGCTGAGGCAACTGAAGCAGATTTGTGACTTCCAAGTACTGAAAACTTATTATCATGCCAACTTTGAGTCTGTTATGGCGTATGGAATTATATTATGGGGAAAATCACCATCAGCTGATAGAATTTTTATATTACAAAAACGTACCCTACGAGCAATGTTAGGATTAAACTCACGAGATAGTTGCCGTACAGTTTTTAAAGAACATAATATACTTACCACTCCATCTTTGTATTTATACCATGTGTTATGCTTTGTTAAAAAGAATTTTAATAGCTTCACGCAACATAACTGTAATCATAATTACGCTACTAGAGGTAATAACAATTTGCAATATGCATCCCACCGTTTGGAATTATATAAAATGAGCCCTTACTATCAAGGTGTATTACTCTACAACAAGTTAGGTGATCATGTTAAAGAGGCCCCTTCCGTAAACTGTTTTAAAAAAAGGCTAAAAACTTACCTTATAGATAAAACTTTTTATTCACTTAAGGAATATCTTAATGACTAAATCTCCTTGGGTCTGAATTTATGGAATTACTGCTCGCTAGGTGTTTTTACGATAATTGTTTTTAGTGTGTTTTCCTGATGTTTTTGTCTAATTTTTTAATTGAATTTGACGTACGTACATCTTTGTTTTTTTTTAGTTTGTGGATAAGTAATTTTTTAGGATTATTGTTATTGTGATTGTATTATGTTCTTTTATAAACTTT
The DNA here is from genome assembly GCA_963583905.1 of Stenurella melanura. Taxonomy (NCBI): domain Eukaryota; kingdom Metazoa; phylum Arthropoda; class Insecta; order Coleoptera; family Cerambycidae; genus Stenurella; species Stenurella melanura. Next base: position 117,686,089 of record OY757316.1, on the reverse strand, counting down.
CTGTATTTTGTATTGACACATCCAATGCTCAAAATTTTTTTGGCCTACTGGGAAAATAAAGTATTATTATTATTATTATTATTATTACTTTGTTAAATGTTTCTTCCAAGGACAAATTTGGACATTGAAAGTTTTCTATAATCCTTGTCATTATTTTAAAACGTTCGAATATAAACTTTAAATCATTTTTAATATTTGGAATATTCATTAAATTCATTGCATGCTTAATAGTAGTAGCATCTTCATTTAAGGTGTCTATAAGTTCCTTTAGTGAGTTGAAGTTAACATGGTAGGAACATGCCGCGTTTATCCTATCCATTTTCCCCAACGTGTGATCTTTGCTTTTGGAGGAAGTGGCAAATTGGGATATTTTCCTTGGAAATGTTTTATCCTACTGGGAGCTCTTAGAAGAGAGAGAGAATAATATTTATTGGATAAAATATTCCAAAAGGCCAGCGACCGAAGTCTTTCAGCCGCTCTTAGAAGAATTTTCTTTATATTAGCAATAAGTTTGTCAACATTAGTAGGTAGATAGTCCAGACAGTCGTTAAGTAGGGAATCTGCATTACCGACCGGAAGTTCAAGATGGCGGCGACCGGAAGTTCAAGATGGCGGGAAATTCAAACATGTAATCTGCATTACCGACCGGAAATTCAAAATGGCGGCGACCGGAAGTTCAAGATGGCGGGAAATTCAAACATGTAATCTGCATTACCGACCGGAAGATCAAGATGGCGGCGACCGGAAGTTCAAGATGGCGGCGACCAGGAAGTTCAAGATGGCGGCGACAGGAAATTCAAGATGACGGGAAATTCAAACATGTAATCTACAATACTGACCGGAAGTTCAAGATGGCGACGACGAGATATTCAAGATGGAGGGAAATTCAAATATGTAATCTACATTATCGACCGGAAATTCAAGAGGGCGGGAAATTCAAATATGGAACCTACATTACCGACCAGAAGTTCAAGAAGGCGGCGACAGGAAATTTAAGATAGCGGGAAATTCAAACAAGTAATCTACATTACCGACCGGAAATTCAAAAAGGCGACGACCGGAAATTTAAGATGGCCAGAAATTCAAATCTGTAATCTACATTATTGACCGGAAATTCAAGAGGGCGGGAAATTCAAATATGGAATCTACATTACCGACCGGAAATTCAAGACGGCGGAATTTTCAAACATACGGCCTGTATGATTGGAGGGAAATTTAAATATGGAATCTACATTACCGAAAGGGAATTCAAGATGACGGTAAATACACATAGGGAACCTACACTACAAAAATGGGGGATAATCAAATCGATGAAAAATTTAAATCTAATTGAAAATTCAAGTTGTCTGGAAATTCAAATAGTAAAGGAATTCAAATTTAGATGGACAATCCTACTTTCTACATCGAATATATGAGTATATTAAGTGTTAGGTGGGTTATGTTATTTAGTAATTAGGTAAGGAAAACACTGAATTAAATTAAACTATTTATTGATCAAAGAATATATCAAGCGTACAATTTCAATACATACAAAATAAATATCCACTACTACTACAGAAATATGTTAACACCCAAATAAATACGTGTGAACATACTGTCATAAAATTAATACATAGCTAATGATTTACAGGAACTAACTTAAATATTTTTATATATATAGTACCACCATCAGACATAAAATTAAGAAAGCATACAGGTCTTAAACATATATTTTCATACAAGTTCTAAATACACATAATAACAACGCGAATTATTTCAGCGAAACATAGGAAACTGAAGTAGGATAGATCTAAGGACAGGTTATCTACCCTAGAAAAATCATTTAACTAAGACAACTAAGAGTAACTACATACAAATAATAATAATAAATAGCTTTATAGAAAATATGGTATACAAAATATATAGATATAACAATATTATTGTCGTAATAGGAACCTTAAGAACCTAGGTTAAATATAAATCTAAAAAAGTAAATGACGCTAAAAAGATTATATTAAATTATTTATTAATCAAAGAATATATCAAGCGCGCAAATTCAATGCAAAATAAATATTAATTACTAGAAATATACGGCAGTGTTATATAAATATCCGGTAGGTACCACAGAAAATATACTAGCACTCAAATAAATATCAATAAATCAATACATATCAATTGTTTTACAGGAACTAACCTAAATAATTATATACTACCGTACGTTATAATATTAAGAAAGTATACAAGTTTAAACATATGTTTTCATACAAGTTCTAAATACACATATAATAATAATACCATGAATACCGTTAGTTATTTCGGTGAAATATACGAATACGAAGCAGGACAGATCTAAGGATAGGATATATACCGTACAAAAACAGTTAACAAAGACAGCTAAGGGTAAGGACATACAAATAATAAATAGCTTTATAAAAAATATTATTGTTATAATAAGTTAAATATAAATCTAAAAAAAAAGTAAATGACACTAACAAGGTTTGAATTTTTTATATCCATAGGGAACAGAACTGTGATCGTCAAAGAATTTTCTCTTGGTTGAGTTAGGACGGTAAATTTTTGTTTCCTCTCTCGTAACCACTTCATGCTCTTTAGTTCTTCGAATATTCCTCGAGGTAATATAAATGGGTTCTGATGGTTTTAGAACCATTTCCTTTATAGATTCGAAGTTTATCAGCTGGGAGGTAGTATAATTAAGAGAAATACCCTTTACTTTGCACAAAACTTCTTCTTTCTGACTTTTCGTAGAGAATACTTTATATGCATAGTTTTTGGGGCCCCCTGACACAAATTCCGTAATATATGATCCAGTACCGTAAACCTCGAGCTCATCCGTCATGTCACCAATAAATTCACCAGTGGGGACGTCAAATTCATTCGGTCTCGACACATATATGACAGAGTCGGTGTCATAATATAAAACTTTCTCACCTAACTGTTCCAGATAAGAGTATAATTTTAGGCGAGCCTGAGCGGTAACATATGCAGCTATTACTACGTTAACAGTTGTTAAAGGATCAGCGGCCTCTTCCCTATGCTCCCAATTAACAATAAGTGTATCTTCATTTACGGGTAAGGCTGAGTTTACATAAATCCCAGGGTTTGATAACATATTGAAGAACTCACAAGGATCGTTGACAATTTTTGTTTTTGGTTGGTTCTCTCGCTGTCCAAACTTACCCCAGAACGAGTTCAAAATTAGTTTGGCTAGGGATCTTAGGCCGGGATTTTCAGCAATCTCGTCAATCTCTAACTGAACATCCTCCCTCTCGAGGAACTGTTCTATATATCGTTCTCGTAATTCCTGAGTAGTGCAGAAACTAGGCCAACCCGAAGCCTGCTGTTTAATTTTTATAAATTTGTTCATCATCTCGGTGAACAAACCGGGAATATTTGTAACTTTGTCATATTGTTCTACGTCATACTCCCAGACTTCATAAATTTCCATAATTCTATATCCTCTTTCTACAGCCTTTATCACCTCATCCATCACCCACGTACCGGTTAAAGCCCTCTCTTCATCAGTGTGGACGCATTCTCCGGGGTTCATTATTAATCCACACGAAAAACAAAGAACAAATAGTAATTTATTGTTCATCTTGACTGGTAGTACAGGATGGTATAAATTCGTTGGCGGTAATATTTTACATTTAATTACACCTTCAATTTTAGTAATATCTTTTGGGCATGCTTCACCCACATACACCTTAGGATGTCCAATGGGAAATTTACCGTATTTACACGCCCAAGGATAAAGGCTACAAATATCCGTGTATCTGACTCTCTCGCCTTCTTGACACTTATAATATTCAATGGTATTTCCAGTTCGACCACCGTAAAAAGCATCTCGTGGATTTAGAGGTGAAGACATGATAAGTGGGTGTTTTTCCGTATATAACGTAACTTCATCATTTTCCCTTAACATTTTTCTAAATGCACACTCCCACATTTCAATAACCTCGTAGCCCAGGTCTTTTAATCTATCTGACTTAGCAACTGTGTCCTCATATCGTAAATTCAATGTAATAGAAGGGTCCTCATGTAGTGGGGCGTCTCTGTTGTCTTTAAAACAGACCGGGCATCCATGATAATAACATCCATGGAATTCAAAAATCTGATTGGTGTCGGAACAGTATCCATCGACCTTGACTCCATGAATTCTGGTTTCTTGTTGCTTTGCGGCATGCTCTATATTAATATGTCGTAGTTTCTCTTCCCAAACAAGCCATTGAATAGCTATTTTACTTTGGTTATCCCTCCAACGATACCCTCCTTTTGGGATGATACCAATGGTGTCAGGTTTTAAAAAATTGCGTCTATATACTTTGCTGGTTGTCGAGGCTATGGTACAACTTTCAAAAAATGGTTCTACGTTTCCAGTTTCCAGCAGTTGTCGGCGAAATTTCAAACATGCTTGAGTCAGAATATTTACATCCGAAATACAATATTCCACCAGATCGCGTTGCATATTGAATTCATCATTTTTGTGTTCCGCGTACCACTCCAGAAACTTGTCTCTATCCTCCTTTTTCAAATTATCAGTGTCGTAAAATTCTAAGGATGGTAGAGGACCAATATAATTTTTATTTTCCTCTGTGTTGAAGAGGTGGGGGAAGTAACCTTTCTTAAATCCATCTCCCAGGCCAAACGCTTTTGGCAGTTTGGAGAGTGGCATGGGGAAGTAGTTAAGCGAATCCAAAAATTTAACATTTCCCACAGTCATCATAATAATTTTCGTTCCGCGCATAATCGGTTCGGGCTTCAAGTCGGTCTGAGTTAGTATATAATTTAAAACAAATTGGTGATCAAACGCCTGTCCATTGTGTGCTATAACTACAATGTTCTTGAAAATTTTTCTTTGATTTAAAATATATTCAACAAAACGTTCAATAGGTGAAAGCTTTAATACTTGTAATCTAGGTCCGCATTTATTACAAATTTCCGTATCGATATCCATACAAACATCACAACACTGCCTGAATACACATAGATTTGGCTCATGTATAACGGAGCTGTCCTCCAAAAATTTCTCTTGCCTCGTTTCTAGATCGTAAAAGACAAATAAATAGTCATTTGTTCTTGGCTTTCCACTGTCAGGCTGCATAAAACAGAAATGGTCTAGGGGTACATGAGCATTGCAAATTTTACAATATATTTCCCCGCATGTATGTTGTCTGTCACTCTGTACTGTTTTGCAACACTCATCGCATCGTCTTATTTTTTCACACACGGTACTTTTTTCCATAGACCCTGCCGCCTTATGGTTACCGTAACATATATCTCCTCTGAACGATCTTTTGCAATCCTGACACGTAATTTTTAAAGCCTGTGAACAGACTGGACTCTGCAAACAACACGGACATTCTCCAACACATCTGTGTTTATTTTTATGATCGTATGGTACACGGCACTCTTCACAAAAGTAAACACATACGAATGAAGCTGTAAGAGAACTTATTACATTGTAATGCCCGTTATGATATAGCAGATTTAATGAGGGGCCGTCTGTATGACCCTTGAAAATAATATCTCGACCTTTAGTACCATATTTATACACCACTATTTTATATGTTTTCAGATACTCTTGGAAACGCTGTAATTCTGGAATACCGCACCCCGCATTCGGTATAACAACACCAGCATCGGTACACAGCTGTAGAGCTCTTTGAGTTTGTATCTTGCCGACATCTCTACGTATTTTACTTTTGTCCATGTCTCTGGTTACACAAGCAATAGCTACCACTAGAGCCCGAGGCAAACACATATTGTCTTTATTGTTAATAACTACGATTCCTCGACGCTTGGAGCACTCTTCGTTAAAGGTACTGTATTTCCTGGACCTATCTTTTCCTTTGCCTACGGGTAATCTTATTGAGGTGAGTTTCAAACAGAAAGTTTCGGTATTAAGTCCTGAAGAGTTAGACTGGTAAACACTACATATTACGTCCCAAACATCATCGAAGGTCACCTCTTCTACAGGACGAAAGCGAAGCCACCCTTCACCTCGCTTAAAATCTTTACAACGAAATGAAATTCCCACTTTATCACCAGGCTGAAGACCCTCCGTACCCTTTTCAATCACTTGATTGATAGCTTCACGTATCCAGCCTACAGGTTCTTTATCCTCTGGCACGGACTTCAACTTAAACTCTAGAGACCGACCATACAGTTTGAAACGCCTATTTTTTTCGACAATGTCTTTGACAATAATGAATTTTTCCATTTTACCGGGATGATATAGATCTGGTAACACCGTCTTAGTGTACTGTTATCAAAAGATTGATCAAACGTCGATGTAAAGCCAAAAGTTATTATCACAGGGACGATCTGTGTCGGTGAGATGTAATCTGAAACAACGGCTACTTTTAGAAAATCAGAAAATTACAGAAATGTTTAAAAAACCATACGTCATGGACTTAAATTTTATATAACATAAGTAGCTAGTAAGAATAAATAAAATATAATTCTTGACGCTAAATTAATTTTCACTAATAGAAAATATTTTCAAACTCTAAAATACATCTAAATTATACTACGTTCAAGTCTATGGATTGTGCTGTTTAATTTGATATGCGACATGTCATATTTTGTATTAAACTTACCTCTTCAGTAAAACAGGTAAAAGAGAAAAATGAAAAAAGCGAATAACCGATAAACTGTTTAGTTAACAACACCAAAGGACAACTGTTAAGATAGACGACTATCAGCAGACTAACAAGCTTTCATTGTGTTCGTGATTTTATAACAATCGTAAATCCCGATAAGACCCGATTCGATTCTAAACCTAAAAGAGGCCCCTTCATTATGCTAAATTATGCGTGTTTTCCATATGAATCAATGTATTTTTATGTACTTCGTCTCGTTTGAAACAAATTTCCATTTAATTATACGTGAATCGAAACACATTTAATTTATTTCGTTTTTAGAGGAGTAGGTACATGTAGCCATCTAGTTGGTTCCTGGAAATGATTAGGTGGTGCTGAAATATTATAAATTGTTGTGCAATGCAGTTGTCTCGAATGTATGTATGTACGTATTTGAATTTATTATTCTATTAATGTTTTGCGTTATCCTCGCCTTGAAATCTGTTACCGCCCGATACAGACTTGTTAAAGCTTGTGATTTTTATAATCAACAACAGTGTAATTATGTCATCTCCAGATAAAAATACTATTTTCAAGTTTATCGAACTCATTCGTTTATAATTGAAACAATGGGCTTATTCATACGCATAATATATTAGCGAGAGGTGCCCTACTGTTGTAAAACTTTGAATAGCAGGTATACGGTTTTAATTAATTATAGAATTTTATACTATAATGTAAAACTTTCTATCAACACGATATTTTAGGAAGGTCCTGTTTTGTTCTACAGAATTAACCTTTGTCTTAGCTTATGTAATATTATTTGTCTGAAAAATTAAATAATATACCGTGTGTTTCCTGAAATCGGTTGTGGAATGATGCCTTTTGTATTTGTACGGCTTGGGTAAATAGTACAATTTTATAATAAGTTACCAATTTATAGGTGAGCGATAAAATTATTTTTAATCTAAAATACTTTTACACACAGGAATAAATTATTATTGGTCTGTTAATAAGAAAACACATTACAAGAACTACAGGGCGTAGTTTCATTGGTTAGACAATTTCGAGTTCTGGATAATCATTAATAAACCTATCTGGAATATTATTTGATACTTAGATACCGATAATGTTTTACTCCGACACATGGTCTAGTATCCATTGTGAATAAGATTTTGATTCTAATCATCGAGCTGATAACCTGTTCATAGTTAGATTTTTTATCTAGATAAATTATTTTCCTGAACTACTTCTCCTAAAGTTCCTTATTATCAAAAGTTTTTATTTTTCGCGCTTTTTATTATCGCTACTTGAGGGTCACTGGTCGATGCGTCCCTTAATTTATAAAATCTGTAAATTTGCTATAGTATATAAGTATATATATATATATGTATATATAATTTTATTTTTCGTATACGAATTTGTTTATAATTATTACAACAACGAAAAGCTCAGGTAAAATTCCGCGTCTGCTTCATTGATATGAGATTATAAATTTGCTTTTGAACGTAATAAACAAAGATGTTTGTTTAGAACAAGGAGTATGCATTATCTGATTTGGTCAACGGATCTAAATATACTTATTGTTACACGTTAGAGAGTTGAAATAAATTTCATTACGATAGACACCACAGCGCATGTGTTTTTTATAAATGTCTGTATGACGTTAATACTTATACTGTTTCGTGTATATCATTATAAACGTTAAACCAATCATAGCTCATAGGTTAAGATGTCGTACTTTCCACTCAGAATTCGATGGTTCGATTCCTGAAGGCCGTGGGATATTTCATTGAAAATAATTACGGGAGAATAATGTATCGTAGGATGATGATAATATACCATGCATGTATAAAGGAAGGTTATATATCTAAAAATATAATTTCGATTCACAGAGACGCGTGATCGGGTATTCAATATTAATTAATGATAAATAAATATAAGTCCTATATTACAGGAAATTATAAATATACAGAGTATTGATGAGGGCATTCAATAATAATTAATGATAAATAAATACGACTCCTATATAGGAAATTATAAATATATAGAGTATTAAGGAAATTAACTATGTTAAATGGTATCACGTGGCCCCTCTACGGGAAAATATAAGTATTAACAGTATAAAGAAATTCGGGGTCTTCGAACTAGATGGGCCATCAGCTGGCGACTTAGGAGGAGGGCCGGCTGACGAAATTAGGGTGGACCTATGGGAAATATAAGTATTCGGAGTTTAAAGAAATGACAGCACTGTCGGGATGTTACAAGAATTGAACTAGGCGAGGCAACAACCGAAAACTTAGGGAGAGCGTCTGCTCCCAAATTAAGGTGAGCCATATGCCAAAAATTTTTCAGCTATTCCAACATGTTAGGTTATGTTCGACGCGCGTCGAACATAACCTAACATGTTGGAATAGCTGAAAAATTTTTGGCATATGGCTCACCCTAAATTGGGAGCGGACGCTCTCCCTAAGTTTTCGGTTGTGGCCTCGCCTAGTTCAATTCTTGTAACATCCCGACAGTGCTGTCATTTCTTTAAACTCCGAATACTTATATTTCCCATAGGTCCACCCTAATTTCGTCAGCCGGCCCTCCTCCTAAGTCGCCAGCTGATGGCCCATCTAGTTCGAAGACCCCGAATTTCTTTATACTGTTAATACTTATATTTTCGCGTAGAGGGGCCACGTGATACCATTTAACATAGTTAATTTCCTTAATACTCTATATATTTATAATTTCCTATATAGGAGTCGTATTTATTTATCATTAATTATTATTGAATGCCCTCATCAATACTCTGTATATTTATAATTTCCTGTAATATAGGACTTATATTTATTTATCATTAATTAATATTGAATACCCGATCACGCGTCTCTGTGAATCGAAATTATATTTTTAGATATATAACCTTCCTTTATACATGCATGGTATATTATCATCATCCTACGATACATTATTCTCCCGTAATTATTTTCAATGAAATATCCCACGGCCTTCAGGAATCGAACCATCGAATTCTGAGTGGAAAGTACGACATCTTAACCTATGAGCTATGATTGGTTTAACGTTTATAATGATATACACGAAACAGTATAAGTATTAACGTCATACAGACATTTATAAAAAACACATGCGCTGTGGTGTCTATCGTAATGAAATTTATTTCAACTCTCTAACGTGTAACAATAAGTATATTTAGATCCGTTGACCAAATCAGATAATGCATACTCCTTGTTCTAAACAAACATCTTTGTTTATTACGTTCAAAAGCAAATTTATAATCTCATATCAATGAAGCAGACGCGGAATTTTACCTGAGCTTTTCGTTGTTGTAATAATTATAAACAAATTCGTATACGAAAAATAAAATTATATATACATATATATATATATACTTATATACTATAGCAAATTTACAGATTTTATAAATTAAGGGACGCATCGACCAGTGACCCTCAAGTAGCGATAATAAAAAGCGCGAAAAATAAAAACTTTTGATAATAAGGAACTTTAGGAGAAGTAGTTCAGGAAAATAATTTATCTAGATAAAAAATCTAACTATGAACAGGTTATCAGCTCGATGATTAGAATCAAAATCTTATTCACAATGGATACTAGACCATGTGTCGGAGTAAAACATTATCGGTATCTAAGTATCAAATAATATTCCAGATAGGTTTATTAATGATTATCCAGAACTCGAAATTGTCTAACCAATGAAACTACGCCCTGTAGTTCTTGTAATGTGTTTTCTTATTAACAGACCAATAATAATTTATTCCTGTGTGTAAAAGTATTTTAGATTAAAAATAATTTTATCGCTCACCTATAAATTGGTAACTTATTATAAAATTGTACTATTTACCCAAGCCGTACAAATACAAAAGGCATCATTCCACAACCGATTTCAGGAAACACACGGTATATTATTTAATTTTTCAGACAAATAATATTACATAAGCTAAGACAAAGGTTAATTCTGTAGAACAAAACAGGACCTTCCTAAAATATCGTGTTGATAGAAAGTTTTACATTATAGTATAAAATTCTATAATTAATCAAAACCGTATACCTGCTATTCAAAGTTTTACAACAGTAGGGCACCTCTCGCTAATATATTATGCGTATGAATAAGCCCATTGTTTCAATTATAAACGAATGAGTTCGATAAACTTGAAAATAGTATTTTTATCTGGAGATGACATAATTACACTGTTGTTGATTATAAAAATCACAAGCTTTAACAAGTCTGTATCGGGCGGTAACAGATTTCAAGGCGAGGATAACGCAAAACATTAATAGAATAATAAATTCAAATACGTACATACATACATTCGAGACAACTGCATTGCACAACAATTTATAATATTTCAGCACCACCTAATCATTTCCAGGAACCAACTAGATGGCTACATGTACCTACTCCTCTAAAAACGAAATAAATTAAATGTGTTTCGATTCACGTATAATTAAATGGAAATTTGTTTCAAACGAGACGAAGTACATAAAAATACATTGATTCATATGGAAAACACGCATAATTTAGCATAATGAAGGGGCCTCTTTTAGGTTTAGAATCGAATCGGGTCTTATCGGGATTTACGATTGTTATAAAATCACGAACACAATGAAAGCTTGTTAGTCTGCTGATAGTCGTCTATCTTAACAGTTGTCCTTTGGTGTTGTTAACTAAACAGTTTATCGGTTATTCGCTTTTTTCATTTTTCTCTTTTACCTGTTTTACTGAAGAGGTAAGTTTAATACAAAATATGACATGTCGCATATCAAATTAAACAGCACAATCCATAGACTTGAACGTAGTATAATTTAGATGTATTTTAGAGTTTGAAAATATTTTCTATTAGTGAAAATTAATTTAGCGTCAAGAATTATATTTTATTTATTCTTACTAGCTACTTATGTTATATAAAATTTAAGTCCATGACGTATGGTTTTTTAAACATTTCTGTAATTTTCTGATTTTCTAAAAGTAGCCGTTGTTTCAGATTACATCTCACCGACACAGATCGTCCCTGTGATAATAACTTTTGGCTTTACATCGACGTTTGATCAATCTTTTGATAACAGTACACTAAGACGGTGTTACCAGATCTATATCATCCCGGTAAAATGGAAAAATTCATTATTGTCAAAGACATTGTCGAAAAAAATAGGCGTTTCAAACTGTATGGTCGGTCTCTAGAGTTTAAGTTGAAGTCCGTGCCAGAGGATAAAGAACCTGTAGGCTGGATACGTGAAGCTATCAATCAAGTGATTGAAAAGGGTACGGAGGGTCTTCAGCCTGGTGATAAAGTGGGAATTTCATTTCGTTGTAAAGATTTTAAGCGAGGTGAAGGGTGGCTTCGCTTTCGTCCTGTAGAAGAGGTGACCTTCGATGATGTTTGGGACGTAATATGTAGTGTTTACCAGTCTAACTCTTCAGGACTTAATACCGAAACTTTCTGTTTGAAACTCACCTCAATAAGATTACCCGTAGGCAAAGGAAAAGATAGGTCCAGGAAATACAGTACCTTTAACGAAGAGTGCTCCAAGCGTCGAGGAATCGTAGTTATTAACAATAAAGACAATATGTGTTTGCCTCGGGCTCTAGTGGTAGCTATTGCTTGTGTAACCAGAGACATGGACAAAAGTAAAATACGTAGAGATGTCGGCAAGATACAAACTCAAAGAGCTCTACAGCTGTGTACCGATGCTGGTGTTGTTATACCGAATGCGGGGTGCGGTATTCCAGAATTACAGCGTTTCCAAGAGTATCTGAAAACATATAAAATAGTGGTGTATAAATATGGTACTAAAGGTCGAGATATTATTTTCAAGGGTCATACAGACGGCCCCTCATTAAATCTGCTATATCATAACGGGCATTACAATGTAATAAGTTCTCTTACAGCTTCATTCGTATGTGTTTACTTTTGTGAAGAGTGCCGTGTACCATACGATCATAAAAATAAACACAGATGTGTTGGAGAATGTCCGTGTTGTTTGCAGAGTCCAGTCTGTTCACAGGCTTTAAAAATTACGTGTCAGGATTGCAAAAGATCGTTCAGAGGAGATATATGTTACGGTAACCATAAGGCGGCAGGGTCTATGGAAAAAAGTACCGTGTGTGAAAAAATAAGACGATGCGATGAGTGTTGCAAAACAGTACAGAGTGACAGACAACATACATGCGGGGAAATATATTGTAAAATTTGCAATGCTCATGTACCCCTAGACCATTTCTGTTTTATGCAGCCTGACAGTGGAAAGCCAAGAACAAATGACTATTTATTTGTCTTTTACGATCTAGAAACGAGGCAAGAGAAATTTTTGGAGGACAGCTCCGTTATACATGAGCCAAATCTATGTGTATTCAGGCAGTGTTGTGATGTTTGTATGGATATCGATACGGAAATTTGTAATAAATGCGGACCTAGATTACAAGTATTAAAGCTTTCACCTATTGAACGTTTTGTTGAATATATTTTAAATCAAAGAAAAATTTTCAAGAACATTGTAGTTATAGCACACAATGGACAGGCGTTTGATCACCAATTTGTTTTAAATTATATACTAACTCAGACCGACTTGAAGCCCGAACCGATTATGCGCGGAACGAAAATTATTATGATGACTGTGGGAAATGTTAAATTTTTGGATTCGCTTAACTACTTCCCCATGCCACTCTCCAAACTGCCAAAAGCGTTTGGCCTGGGAGATGGATTTAAGAAAGGTTACTTCCCCCACCTCTTCAACACAGAGGAAAATAAAAATTATATTGGTCCTCTACCATCCTTAGAATTTTACGACACTGATAATTTGAAAAAGGAGGATAGAGACAAGTTTCTGGAGTGGTACGCGGAACACAAAAATGATGAATTCAATATGCAACGCGATCTGGTGGAATATTGTATTTCGGATGTAAATATTCTGACTCAAGCATGTTTGAAATTTCGCCGACAACTGCTGGAAACTGGAAACGTAGAACCATTTTTTGAAAGTTGTACCATAGCCTCGACAACCAGCAAAGTATATAGACGCAATTTTTTAAACCCTGACACCATTGGTATCATCCCAAAAGGAGGGTATCGTTGGAGGGATAACCAAAGTAAAATAGCTATTCAATGGCTTGTTTGGGAAGAGAAACTACGACATATTAATATAGAGCATGCCGCAAAGCAACAAGAAACCAGAATTCATGGAGTCAAGGTCGATGGATACTGTTCCGACACCAATCAGATTTTTGAATTCCATGGATGTTATTATCATGGATGCCCGGTCTGTTTTAAAGACAACAGAGACGCCCCACTACATGAGGACCCTTCTATTACATTGAATTTACGATATGAGGACACAGTTGCTAAGTCAGATAGATTAAAAGACCTGGGCTACGAGGTTATTGAAATGTGGGAGTGTGCATTTAGAAAAATGTTAAGGGAAAATGATGAAGTTACGTTATATACGGAAAAACACCCACTTATCATGTCTTCACCTCTAAATCCACGAGATGCTTTTTACGGTGGTCGAACTGGAAATACCATTGAATATTATAAGTGTCAAGAAGGCGAGAGAGTCAGATACACGGATATTTGTAGCCTTTATCCTTGGGCGTGTAAATACGGTAAATTTCCCATTGGACATCCTAAGGTGTATGTGGGTGAAGCATGCCCAAAAGATATTACTAAAATTGAAGGTGTAATTAAATGTAAAATATTACCGCCAACGAATTTATACCATCCTGTACTACCAGTCAAGATGAACAATAAATTACTATTTGTTCTTTGTTTTTCGTGTGGATTAATAATGAACCCCGGAGAATGCGTCCACACTGATGAAGAGAGGGCTTTAACCGGTACGTGGGTGATGGATGAGGTGATAAAGGCTGTAGAAAGAGGATATAGAATTATGGAAATTTATGAAGTCTGGGAGTATGACGTAGAACAATATGACAAAGTTACAAATATTCCCGGTTTGTTCACCGAGATGATGAACAAATTTATAAAAATTAAACAGCAGGCTTCGGGTTGGCCTAGTTTCTGCACTACTCAGGAATTACGAGAACGATATATAGAACAGTTCCTCGAGAGGGAGGATGTTCAGTTAGAGATTGACGAGATTGCTGAAAATCCCGGCCTAAGATCCCTAGCCAAACTAATTTTGAACTCGTTCTGGGGTAAGTTTGGACAGCGAGAGAACCAACCAAAAACAAAAATTGTCAACGATCCTTGTGAGTTCTTCAATATGTTATCAAACCCTGGGATTTATGTAAACTCAGCCTTACCCGTAAATGAAGATACACTTATTGTTAATTGGGAGCATAGGGAAGAGGCCGCTGATCCTTTAACAACTGTTAACGTAGTAATAGCTGCATATGTTACCGCTCAGGCTCGCCTAAAATTATACTCTTATCTGGAACAGTTAGGTGAGAAAGTTTTATATTATGACACCGACTCTGTCATATATGTGTCGAGACCGAATGAATTTGACGTCCCCACTGGTGAATTTATTGGTGACATGACGGATGAGCTCGAGGTTTACGGTACTGGATCATATATTACGGAATTTGTGTCAGGGGGCCCCAAAAACTATGCATATAAAGTATTCTCTACGAAAAGTCAGAAAGAAGAAGTTTTGTGCAAAGTAAAGGGTATTTCTCTTAATTATACTACCTCCCAGCTGATAAACTTCGAATCTATAAAGGAAATGGTTCTAAAACCATCAGAACCCATTTATATTACCTCGAGGAATATTCGAAGAACTAAAGAGCATGAAGTGGTTACGAGAGAGGAAACAAAAATTTACCGTCCTAACTCAACCAAGAGAAAATTCTTTGACGATCACAGTTCTGTTCCCTATGGATATAAAAAATTCAAACCTTGTTAGTGTCATTTACTTTTTTTTTAGATTTATATTTAACTTATTATAACAATAATATTTTTTATAAAGCTATTTATTATTTGTATGTCCTTACCCTTAGCTGTCTTTGTTAACTGTTTTTGTACGGTATATATCCTATCCTTAGATCTGTCCTGCTTCGTATTCGTATATTTCACCGAAATAACTAACGGTATTCATGGTATTATTATTATATGTGTATTTAGAACTTGTATGAAAACATATGTTTAAACTTGTATACTTTCTTAATATTATAACGTACGGTAGTATATAATTATTTAGGTTAGTTCCTGTAAAACAATTGATATGTATTGATTTATTGATATTTATTTGAGTGCTAGTATATTTTCTGTGGTACCTACCGGATATTTATATAACACTGCCGTATATTTCTAGTAATTAATATTTATTTTGCATTGAATTTGCGCGCTTGATATATTCTTTGATTAATAAATAATTTAATATAATCTTTTTAGCGTCATTTACTTTTTTAGATTTATATTTAACCTAGGTTCTTAAGGTTCCTATTACGACAATAATATTGTTATATCTATATATTTTGTATACCATATTTTCTATAAAGCTATTTATTATTATTATTTGTATGTAGTTACTCTTAGTTGTCTTAGTTAAATGATTTTTCTAGGGTAGATAACCTGTCCTTAGATCTATCCTACTTCAGTTTCCTATGTTTCGCTGAAATAATTCGCGTTGTTATTATGTGTATTTAGAACTTGTATGAAAATATATGTTTAAGACCTGTATGCTTTCTTAATTTTATGTCTGATGGTGGTACTATATATATAAAAATATTTAAGTTAGTTCCTGTAAATCATTAGCTATGTATTAATTTTATGACAGTATGTTCACACGTATTTATTTGGGTGTTAACATATTTCTGTAGTAGTAGTGGATATTTATTTTGTATGTATTGAAATTGTACGCTTGATATATTCTTTGATCAATAAATAGTTTAATTTAATTCAGTGTTTTCCTTACCTAATTACTAAATAACATAACCCACCTAACACTTAATATACTCATATATTCGATGTAGAAAGTAGGATTGTCCATCTAAATTTGAATTCCTTTACTATTTGAATTTCCAGACAACTTGAATTTTCAATTAGATTTAAATTTTTCATCGATTTGATTATCCCCCATTTTTGTAGTGTAGGTTCCCTATGTGTATTTACCGTCATCTTGAATTCCCTTTCGGTAATGTAGATTCCATATTTAAATTTCCCTCCAATCATACAGGCCGTATGTTTGAAAATTCCGCCGTCTTGAATTTCCGGTCGGTAATGTAGATTCCATATTTGAATTTCCCGCCCTCTTGAATTTCCGGTCAATAATGTAGATTACAGATTTGAATTTCTGGCCATCTTAAATTTCCGGTCGTCGCCTTTTTGAATTTCCGGTCGGTAATGTAGATTACTTGTTTGAATTTCCCGCTATCTTAAATTTCCTGTCGCCGCCTTCTTGAACTTCTGGTCGGTAATGTAGGTTCCATATTTGAATTTCCCGCCCTCTTGAATTTCCGGTCGATAATGTAGATTACATATTTGAATTTCCCTCCATCTTGAATATCTCGTCGTCGCCATCTTGAACTTCCGGTCAGTATTGTAGATTACATGTTTGAATTTCCCGTCATCTTGAATTTCCTGTCGCCGCCATCTTGAACTTCCTGGTCGCCGCCATCTTGAACTTCCGGTCGCCGCCATCTTGATCTTCCGGTCGGTAATGCAGATTACATGTTTGAATTTCCCGCCATCTTGAACTTCCGGTCGCCGCCATTTTGAATTTCCGGTCGGTAATGCAGATTACATGTTTGAATTTCCCGCCATCTTGAACTTCCGGTCGCCGCCATCTTGAACTTCCGGTCGGTAATGCAGATTCCCTACTTAACGACTGTCTGGACTATCTGGACTGTCTGTCCCAACCGACGCCATACCTACTAACATTTGTGAAACAATCTCATACTTTTTCGAATGCGCTAAACAAGTAACATGTAACATTTGAGAGTATTTCTTTTTTATTTTTTCTCCAACACTTAACATATACTAAACTGAATCACTAATAAAAACAACAACTTTCTTTAAATTTTGTATAAGCCAAGTCTTGCCAAAACCATTTTAAAGTGTCTTCAAAAAAATTAAACACTGACTCACCATTAACTTTTTCTAAAACCTTGGAAGCTCCTAAATGGCACTTGCCAGGACCATCAACATCTAATTTTGTAACTAATAAATTGGCAACATTATTTTCTAAAAAAAGTCTGCCGTTTCGTCTATTGTTACCCAAAACCAGTCATTTTGAAGATCACTCCGAATACCTTTCAGTTATTTTTCATATAGTTCGCTGAGAATTTTTTTACGAAGCAGGCTTTCACTTGGAACATGTTGCCCCACGCAATATTTGTTTAGAAAATGTGTAAAATGAGCGTTGTTTAGAACACTCCGTGGAAGATTTAAACATACTAACAAAAGAGCCAAATCGAAATAAAATTCATCATTTGAAACTCTTTTCCTTTTTACTTCCCTCGCATACCGAAGGGAATTATTGTATTCGAGAAAAAATCACCCTCCGAGATTTTTTCGGATTCTGACGTTTCAGAACACGTAGATTCCGAAAATATAGGTTTTTCAATTCCGTCAGTCTGTCGGTCTGTCTGTCTGTCTGTTGGTGTATTTACTAAAAAACTACTTGACGGAGAGCAGTCAAATTTGGTAGGTAGTTAACCCTACTGTCAGCGAAGAACTGGTAGAATTTTCACTGAAAAATATACAGGGTGGACCGTCTAAACGGAATAAATAGTGAAAAAAATTTTTTTTTGATCAAATTTAAAATTTCCACGTTTCATGACGCGCTAAACCTGTTTCAGGAAAAAAAAAATTTTGAAAATTTTTTTCAAACATTTTTGAAAAAAATTTTACCAAGATGAAAAAAAATTTTTTTGCTCAAATTTAAAATTTCCACGTTTCATGACGCGCTAAACCTATTTCAGGAAAAAAAATTTTTTGAAAATTTTTTTCACATTTTTGAAAAAATTTTTACCAAGTTGAAAAAAATTTTTTTTTGCTCAAATTTAAAATTTCCACGTTTCATGACGCGCTAAACCTATTTCAGAAAAAAAAAAATTTGAAAATTTTTTTCAAACATTTTTGAAAAAATTTTTACCAAGATGAAAAAAAATTGTTTTTGCTCAAATTTAAAATTTCTACGTTTCATGACACGCTTAACCTATTTCAGGAAAAAAAAATTTGAAAATTTTTTTCACCAATATTTTTGAAAAAAATTTTTCTACTAAAATGAATTTTTTTTTTCTTTCTTCAAATTTAAAATTTTCACGTTTCATGGCATTCTAAGCCTGATTAAAAGTTTTTTGAAATTTTATCACTAAGATAGAATTTTTCTTTCTTTGTTCAGATTTTAACTATCCACGTTTCCATGACATTCTAAAACTATTCAAACAAATTTTAAAATGTTTTTGAAGAATTTTTTAAAAAATTTGAAAACATTTTTAATCCATTTATGTATCACTACTATAGAACAGAGGAAAAAATTTGTTTTGCTCAAATTTAAAATTTCCACGTTTCATGATATTCCAAACCAATTTCGGAAAAAAAAATTTGCAACATTTTGTTACCAGTTTAGATAAAAATTTAACACCAGAATGCTCAAATTTAAATGACATTCTAAACCTAGGTATTTCAGAAAAAAAATTTTGAAAATTTTTTTCACCAACATTTTTCAAAAAGTTTTTACCACTAAAATAGATCGAATTTTTTTTTATTTGCTCAAATTTAAAAGTTTTCACGTTTCATAGCATTCTAAACCTATTTTAAAAATACATCATTTTTAATTTTTAAACTTTTTTTAGCACTACTATAGAACAGAAGGAAACTTTCCTTTTTGCTCTAATTTAAAATTTCTACCTTTGACATTTTAAACCTATTTCAGGAGAAAAAAATTTGAAAATTATTTTACCATCTTTTGAAAAATTTTTAAAAAATGAAATTTTTTAACCACCACTATACTTCCACTCCATTACGTGAATGTTGGATTGAAAATGTGACAGATGGCAATAACATCTGGCATATGCACCTATTATACTTTTATTGAAAAATGTACAGGGTGGTCATCCCAAGAAATAATTCAGTCATGGTGGACATTTGTAAAGGTATTTGCGCAAGCCTGCCATATGTGGCACCTGCTATTTAGTATTGAACTTTTGCTGTTGGATGAGCAATCTGTATATTTTTTTGACCAAAACTTATCAAGTTTTCTTTGTAATAATAGCAATAACTCTACTCCGATTATTATTCTCAATGTCATTTCGTAATTATTATTTTTTTGAGAGACTGCCATGAACGAGGGAAGTTCTGTGTAAATACCTTTACCGATTTTTTGTATTACACAAGTGTGTGTAGCTATCTACATGTTTTAAAACATTTTTCTGTGTACACCTTATTGTGACATCACAAATACTACAAATTACTTTTTTGCCGTAAAAATGTAGTTCTTTATAAGGCTTAACCCATTTTTCGACGGTACTTTTCCTCAGACTAAAATGCCGGCATATTAACAATAAGTCGTTCCTTCAGTAAACACAATTAGAAACTTAGGTCCTGTGCCACTTCCATTTAATTTAAAGGCGAATAACTAGTAAATAATGTTTGGCGTGTCGGCCACGTGTTGCAGGTGTGCATTGTTTACGTGCTCTGTTTCTTTAACTTAAATAGCGTTTTCTGTATAAATAAATATAATTTATATTACGCGAAAAATAAATCGAAATTTATTTATTTCTCAGTGAACTAACTATCTGTGCTTATTTAAATAAATCCTTGTAACGACGCACCTGAAAATTAAACCCAAATTCTGACCACTGCTTATCATTCACGAATCTCATCGGAAATAAATGTTCTAGCTTTGGCATCATTAAATAAAATCAATATAAAAAAATCGGTAAAGGAGTTTACACAGAACTTCCCTCTTTATTTGAGCGTGGGTCACACTCTAAATAATTAATAATTACGAAATGACATTGAAAGTAATAATCGCAATATAGTTATCACTATTATTACAAAGAAGACCTGGTAAGTTTTCGTCAAAAAAATATACAGAGTACTCATCCAACAGCAAAAGTTCAATACTAAATAACAGGTGCCAAATGTGGAAGGATTGCGCAAATACCTTAACAAATGTCCACCATGAATTATTTCTTGGGATGACCACCCTGTATATTTTTCAATAAAAGTATAATAGCATATGTCAAATGTTATTGCCATTTGACACATTTTCAATTCCACATTCACGTAGGAGTGGAAGTATAATGGTGGTTAAAAAATGTCATTTTTTTTTGAAATTTTTCAAAAATGGTTAAAAATTTTCAAAATCTTTTTTCTTCTGAAACAGATTTAGAATGTCATGAAATGTGAAACTTTTCAATTTCAGCAAAAAAAATTTTTTTTCCATCTATTCTAGTGGTAAAATTATTTTCCAAAATGGTAAAAAAATGATTCAAATTTTTTTTCCGAAATAAGTTTGGAATGTCATGAAACGTGAAAATTTTAATTTTGAGCAAAAACAAATTTTTCGTCTATTCTATAGTAGTGATAAATAGATTAAAACTTTTCAAAATTTTTCAAAAATATATTTAAATTTGTTTTTATTGAAATAGGTTTAGAATGCCATGGAAACGAGGAAATTTTAAATTTGAACAAAGAAAAAATTTTTCCATCTATTTTAGTGGTAAAACTTTTTGAAAAATTGTAAAAGAATTTTATAAAATTTTGTTTTCTTAAATAGGTTTAGAACGCTATGAAACATGAAAATTTTAAATTTGAAAATAGAAAAAAAATTTCCATCAATTTTAGTGGTAAAATTTTTTTAAAAAATGGTAAAAATAAATTGTTTTTGAAATAGGTTTAGAATGACATGAATCGTGGAAATTTTAAATTTGAACAAAGAAAAATTTCTTTCATCTTGGTAAAAAAAAATTCAAAAATATTGGTGAAAAAATTTTCAATTTTTTTTTCTGAAATAGGTTAAGCGTGTCATGAAACGTAGAAATTTTAAATTTGAGCAAAAAAAATTTTTTTAAAAATGTTGGTGAAGAAAATTTTCAAATTTTTTTTTTTCTGAAATAGGTTAAGCGTGTCATGAAATGTGGAAATTTTAAATTTGAGCAAAAAAAAATTGTTTTCATTCTTTATTCCCTTTAGACGGTCCACCCTGTATATTTTCCAGTGAAAATTCTACCATTTCTTCGCCGTCAGTAGGGTCAACTACCTATCAAATTTGACTGCTCTCCATCAAGTAGTTTTTTTAGTAAATGCACCAACAGACAGACAGACAGACTGACGGAATTGAAAAACCTATATTTTCGTAATCTACGTGTTCTGAAATGTCAAAATCCGAAACAATCTTGGAGGGTGATTTTTTCTCGAATACAATACTTCCCTTCGGTATGCGAGGGAAGTAAAATTTCAAGAAAAGGTATTGCAAACGTATACCTGTAAAGGTTCTGTTATTATGTGTTTGTTTAGTACATAAGTATGTATTGTATTTAAATAATTTTAGTCCGTAAGATTTGATTGTCTTTGTATAGCAACAAATGCTAATAAATTCTGTCTCTCTCATATATTTATATTGATTTTGATTTAGAAGAGAAAAAACTAATAATTATACAATGTTTTTATTTGTAACAACACTTTCCTAAACATAATCAAAATATAAATAACAATGTTTTCTATCTTGCTCTAAATTTGCACAGCCGTTGGTTGAACGTAATTCTCTGAATAAAACTCCTGCAAACTAGTAAGATACAAAGGGATAGCCTTCAAAGTCTGAGAATTGGCATCGTTTACATAAACCGCTACGTAATCTCCAGGTTTTAATTCTCGTGCGCCGCCCCCATCCTTATACGGCACTGGCTCGTTAGCTGGTAGGATAACTCGAATATTTTGGTCATTCCGACCTTGGAAATAATCACTGGACTTCCTGCTGTGGCCTTCAATTAACACGAGATGGTTTTTTCCAATTTGGGCTCGATTTAATTTCAATGCTGTATGGCGAAACACTTGATTCATCCTGTGTACCCTGAAAGAAAAATGTTATAAGGACGAGATAACATATTGTCTAGTTATTTATTTGTGGTATGTTAATATATTTATGCATTGTTCTTATTTAGTTGAGGAATATATGCAAACCCCCTTTGAAATTAGATACCCTATTAATTACTTAATTATACAATATGGTGTAAATGTATGGAATAAATAAATTATTTCAGGCATATGGTTTAAAGAAAAATCCAGAGACAGTTCGATTTTTATATTTAAATGCGCATTAGGGTGCAACGATGTTATATGGAATGCCCAAAGTTGCCAAACGAAAACTCCTACAAATTTTTTTTTAACTACAAATAAAAATAGCGTCATGTTGCACACGTCACATCACTACACAAAACGAAAATGTGATTTGCGCAACATGAAATCACTTATATTTTTTTTGTAGGAGTTTTTAATTATTTAGCAACCTTTTTGTTGAAAAATATTTTAATATTTAAACATAAAACACATTTTCATGAATAGAAACTTAAGTTTTCTATTGGCTAACTAATCAATAGCAGCTTAGTTAAGTTTCTATTGGTTAGTTATTGTGTTCAATACTCTGATTTTGTGTTAAAGGTTCGCGATTCCTGTGGCTAAGGTGACATTTGTATGAAATAATTATTTGAACATATTTTTGTTTGTTTACTAGACGAGTTCGTTAATAAGTGATAATTTCGGCAATTTAACGAATTTCGACTTGGAAATTTGCACAGCATTTCTTAAAAGCATAAACTATAAGAATTCATAATAAATAAAAATCGATTTTTGTACCTGAATTATGTGAATCCCTAAAACTACCAAAATTCTTACTAAATCATACCAACCTAATATGTTTAATGTGTAATGGAACATCATCCTCGAACCGCCTGTGAGCTGTAGTCTTCTCTCTCATACTGTAGGCAAACAAAAAGGCAGTGTTGTACTGAACTTCATTCATCAGTGTTATCGTATCCTCGAATTCTTCCTCCGTCTCTCCGCAAAATCCACATATGAAGTCAGAACTCAATGCCACATCAGGGATATGACGGCGGACATGTTGTATTAGTTCCAGATAAGCTTCTCGGGTATAACCTCTGCGCATCCTTTCTAGTACGGCCGAGTTGCCTGATTGGGCAGGCATGTGCAGGCTCTTGCATATGTTTGGATGAGACTGGATCGTCTGAAAAATGTATATAATAATAATAATAGTAATAATAATTTATTCATCATAAAAAGTTAATACACTACAGGCATTCCAACTCATCTTACTAGTCAAAATTACAAACAGTTTACAAATAGTTGAGAAAACAAATCATTCAAAGAAAAAAGAAACATTAAAGCGTAATACAAACACATTATTAAAAATAGTTAAAAAACGTTACTGATGTTCCAAGAATTCATCCACCGAA
Organism: Stenurella melanura; assembly: GCA_963583905.1. NCBI lineage: Eukaryota > Metazoa > Arthropoda > Insecta > Coleoptera > Cerambycidae > Stenurella > Stenurella melanura. Next base: position 117,662,107 of record OY757316.1, on the reverse strand, counting down.
TAAAAACAATTTGATATAAGAAATTCATTTAATTTATTTTTGCAGACATTCATACTGTCAGTAGTTTTTTAAAAAAGTTTATTTTATTGTAGCATTTTATTCCAATATAGTTAGGTGATTTTTGTCCTATATCAAGCCTCAAAAAGGGTTGGCGCAGTAGTAGATTAGTTCTAGTCTTATGAGAGTGTATCTCATGATTTCTCACAAAATTATTTTCATTTGCTCTAATGTGCAGAACAAGCTGTGAAATATATAGACATGGCAACGTTAAACGAACATATTGATCTGAGTCTTGTGACGTAGGGTGCCTGCGCCAGTAATTGACCATTTAAGAAATTTTTCAGAAATAGAAATGTATAACTTTTTTAATATTCTATTTTGGTTAATATAAAGTTATATTCTAAAATTAATCATTGACAAAAAAAATTCTTTAATGGACAAAAAAATCATGATGAAAAAAGAGGCACAATTTTCCGGTAGTTGACCACTAACAACCCACAGTTGGACCATACTTTTTCCAGTAATTGACCAAAATTATGTATAATGAATAAAACCAGAGTTTTACATAAAATTATTTATTTGTTACAAAAGTAATGAACATTCCTAAAAAAATACAAAAAAGGTTATAATGATTGCTACAAACTTTGTTAAAAATACAAAAACAATAAAAAAATCTCTGTCTTTTCACATTATTTCTGATGAAAATTTATACCTTTGTGACGTTTTATTCACCCGTCACACTCTGACACTCGAGCTTTGTGCTGTCGGTGAACGGTAAGCTCGGGCGCCACCTTTACAGTTTTTTACGTGGTGTAAAGGTCCCACACTAGCCTCCTAACGCAGCCTGTTGCAGTAGGGCTGGGATAGCTACAGTGAAGAAACGGTATGTCCAGAGGGTCTAGGGATAGTAGACTTCACACACACACAGTAAAAAGCATGGTTTAGTTTAGATAAAAAAAAATATTTATTGTCCCTTTAAACCTACAATTTACAATACTATTATTTATACCTTAAACTATACGGAGAACCAAGAGGTTAAAACTGGAAGCTAAGCTACGGTGATATGGTTCTAGCTACTGTGACACAGACGGTTAAACGGTTATTAACAGTAATGGGGCAATGAGCAAGAGGGGGGGGCAGAAGTGCAGGGGTTACAATGCAGTCGGTACGGTACGGTTACCAGGCGGGAGGAAGCAATATTCAACAGTTCATGCTATACAATTTATACAAGAATGCGTTATTCGTAACTTGGCTAGTGTTCAGTGCCCCAACACTCAAAATACACTGGTCGGGAGTACCGGCGGTGTTTCGGATGTCCAGAGGGCCGATGTGACTGACTGGTCGAATAACTATACCAGAGGGGAAATCACGGGACCCACCTTCTACCAAAAATCCCCCAGCAATAACAACAAGTGCCCATATAATAAAATACACTGGTCGGCAGTACGGACGGTGTTTCGGGTGTCCAGAGGGCCGACGTGACTGACTGGTCGAATAACTATACCAGAGGGGAAATCACGGGACCCACTTTCTACCAAAAATCCCCCAGTAATAACAACAAGTGTTAAATAATAACCCCAAGAAAATAAAATTGCAAAATACGCAGGTCGGCAGTACGGACAGTATTTTGGGTGTCCAGAGGGCCAACGTGACTGACTGCTATTTCATTTGGGCTAAATATATTCTAAATGCAGCAGACATACTTAAGCAACTTCTTCTTTCCAGGAAAACTAACTAAATAAAAATCTCCTTTTAAACAGCGCTTCTCTCTTTCGACAATATTAGACAAAGTCTCGTTTTCACTATCACTTGTAAAATGTTCTTCTGATATATCATCAACACTCGTTCCACTTTCTGACCACTCTTCATACTCGTCACTTTCAGAATAATTTTTTTGGTTTGTATTATTTTTGGCAAGTCTGCGCCCATTCAATTTTTTATTTTTAGCTTCTTTTAACTTTTCTTCTCTCTTTTTCTTTCTTAACATAGCTCTTTATCGTTTTTCATCTTCTTTTTGTTTTTTCAATTTTTCATTGTCTTCATGATATTGCAGCCATCTAAGAGAAGTGGTAGCATAAGGCAGTCTCTCTTTCTTTGTAGGTCTATTGCTTTTTTTTGGCGACTCCTCCAGCCAAAAGATGTGGTCTAAAAAAGAAGTACTAATTCCCTGGTATTGATGTTCTTGATTAATCTTGTTGCTTAATCTTGGTGCTGTTGGCCTAGTTAAAAGAACATTATTATGGATAATGATATGTCCTTCTTGATATTTTTCTTCTGTAATACTTTCTTTACTTTGCTGTGAATTTATACTGCACTAATATTTTGTACGGCGTTTTCTAGTAAAAGAAGGAAAGTAGCTTTATTAATAGCCTTGTTGTTATTTGCCTTTTTCCAGTCATAAACAGTTTTTTTCCAGTTATTCTTTAATGGCACAAATAGAGAAACATCTGCAGGCTGTGATATATGTGTGGCGTTGGGAAAAAGAGCAAATAGAATGATTCCATTTTGTGCACAAAACTTGCTGAGATTGTAGGTCAAATATTGTGCCATCTAGTAGTCAAAAGTCAAGTAATCACACCAGAAATATAACATGTATGTAAAACTGCGCAGGGATCTTATTTTTGCTTTTAAAAGAGAAATTGGTCAACTACTGGTTGATGGTCAATTAGTGGCGCAGGCACCCTATCAAATGATTCATATATTACATTTTTTTGCCACCCTAATTCTCATATGAAACGTGCATGAAAGCCTAGCCATCATATTCGCGCGCGTTTAACTATGAGCAACATGACGTAACACCAATCAAGGAGCGTTTCACGCATTCAAATGAATATTCATATTTCTTTAGGGGTTTTCCCATGGAACAGATTTGTTGATTTTTGTAAAACTTTGTAGATATTATTATAAGACTATTTTTAACCATTTTATGATGTTTAAACAGGATTTAATTTCTTTGTGAACATCCCTATTGTATTAATTAATTTATATTGCATGTGTATGTTATGTGAATATCGCACTGGTCTCGTCATGGTACGATTTAATTATTCAATTATTCCTGTAAACTCCAAAACTATAACAACTCTCATTATTGCTTCGTTACACACTTGACTTACCTGAATAACTTCATCAGGGAAATCCTTCGGATGGGGCGAAGTGAACCTGATCCGCATTTCGGGATTAATATTCGCCACCCTTTCTAATAAATCTGCAAACCTCAGTCCACCCTTCTTAACCTTGTACACCGTTTTAAAACCCTTCGCCATACTCGTCACGTTATCAATTCTGTCATCTTCAGACAAATCTCTGTAGCTGTTTACATTTTGGCCCAACAAAGTTACTTCTTTTACCCCATTTTCAGATAATAGTTCTACTTCCCTCAAAATCGACGAGACTGGTCTAGAACGCTCCCGTCCTCTAGTAAAGGGGACGATGCAATATGTGCACATATTATCGCAACCTCGCATTATAGAAATAAATGCAGAAATCGAGTCTTCGTTGAGTCTGACAGGGGTAATATCGGCATAAGTCTCATCCAAAGATAATAGCACGTTAACAGACCTTTGATTGTTTTCTGTCAAAGCCAACAGCCTTGGCAGGTCTCTATAACTATCGGGCCCTGCTACTACATCTACCGAACAGTCCTTTTCAAGTACTTTTTCCTTGAGTCGCTCTGCCATACAACCTAAAATACCTATTTTAAGGGAAGGCCTGTCTTTCCGCCGCATTCTCTTTATGCCCCTCAAGTAATTCAACCTGCCCCATATTTTATCCTCAGCACTATCCCTGATAGCACAAGTTACTATGAGAATAACATCAGCCTCGATGAGATTCTGAGTACGTTCAAACTTTTTATCTTTTAAAATAGCCCATATGATTTCGGTGTCATTTACATTCATCTGGCATCCATAAACGTCAAAATATACCTTCCTTGGAACAAAGTGCCTGTTTATGTCCTGTAGGTAAGGTACAATTTCTTCCTCGGGCAGATTCTCCTGGTCTTTAAGATGTTCATTTTTGAAAAAGTCCCTTAAGTTTGGACCGTTCAGCAGTTTGTTCTTGAACTTTATTTGGCTGTCTTCTGGGTCAGATTCATTTTGATTTGAAATTCGAGGAGAGTCTTGACTTTGACAGACTCGAGTGCGTGAAAAGTTACGAAAATATAACCTATAATTACTTATTTCCTGTATTAGCTTACTTCTAAATGAAAAATGTACGCTGTTCGTGATTAGAGAGTTTACACTCATTTTTAAGAACAATTTACATGTTTTCGAAAAGAAAATTACAAAATTTTATAAATTAATAAACACATATTTCTTAAATGTTGGCAACACCTAATTACTAATTAGTGTATCTAGCACTAGCAGTGCTGCCAATAACAAAATGTAAAAATATACCCTAAGGACACTAAGTAGACCTCTTAGACTAGGAAAGATAGATGGTGAGGACTCGTAACAGCGCATAATCGCCACGCTAACAAGTTGTGCCTAAGACGCCATTGCGGTGGTGGCACACAAACGGTAGAGAGCAAAATAAAATTTTCCAATAGAAGTGATTTATAAGTGATTTAGTGCTAATTTATCTAATGTACCTACATGATGGTATCATATTCTATAAACTACTGTAAAAATCACAGCGGGAAAAAATTGAAAGGAGTGACGCTTTGCAGGTTAAAGTATATGCAGTTTTCACTTTACCTAGTTAAATTAACTGTAGGCCTATTATTTACTTAATTATATCCGTATGCATGCAATGATAATGAGAAGCATAGTATATCATTTTCTGGTATGCAATTTGCACGTTATTTGATTGAAATTTTCATTCATCTTTTCTTCATTGAATATAGAACAGTGCATCCGAAATGACACTTTTTCCATGGGCGTAGATATATCGATTATGGTGTTATATTATATAGAATGTAGAATAAATTCTGGTATGTAAGATATGAGTAAATATGTTTATGGTGGTGAATATTAATTGTATTATTATGAAGCTGTTTTTGGAAAAATACCAGTTTTGTATCGTTTTATTCCTTTGATGTGATAAACTTGACACCTACATATTGTACATATGTTCCGCCACTTTCACTTGCTCTCTGGTGGCAGGTGGCTTCACCATTGGCAGTAGCGTTACGACTCCTTACAATATATATCTTTCCTACTCTAAGGTAGACCTAGGGAGTAGGGACGTTCCCATACCTCAAAAGTATCGATATTTGATCGATACGGGTACCGAATGAGAAGTATCAATACCGGTATCACATCGGAAAGAAAGTATGGATACTTGTATTTTCTTACAAATAAAACACACTTTTTCTTTTTATTTTAGTAATGCCGATATCGTTAGAAAGTATCAATATCGGTATCGTATCGAAAAAAAAGGTATCGAGTACACAACTACTTAGTATCGAACGAAAAGTATCGATACTGGTATCGTATCGGAAGAAAAGTATCGAGTATAAAAGTACTTGGTATCGAATAAAAAGTATCGATACTACCCTAATAGCACATGGACGTCCCGAAAACGTCCCAAGAACGTACTCACAGGACATGAAAACGTCCCGAGGACGTACTCTACCGACGTAAGACGTACCGAGGACGTTTGAGGGACGTTCCGTGTCAGCAAAACGGGGTGTCCCGAGGACGTCCCACCCAGGACTTATGTGGGACGAATGTAGGTCTAGAGAGGACGTCCTGAAAACGTTGTTGGGACATACTATGCAAAACATATAGGCACCTCCCCCTCCACCACTTTTAAGGTGTATATTCACAGCAGAGGGTATTTATGTTCCTTTTTGGGTTTTCTATAACCACGCATGCATTTCTTTCGAAATAGAATCCAGTGATTGGATTCTATTTCGAAGGCAATAAATGTGGTTAGAAAAGCCAAAAAGATAAAAAAATGACAATATATAATTACCATGTAGAAAAATTATTCAATTAGATTGATTTTAAAACTACTTTTATTTATCAACACCAAATGACAAATTTATGCGAACATTTTATTTCTATTGTGCTATTGAAAAATAAGTTATGGCATTTGTATTTTTTTAAATTAACTTCTTACTCTACAAATTCAAGTGTCAAGTGTCAAAAATACAATTTTCATGGGATTTTAAAAGTTATATATTATAATACCTAGTACAGTATAATATAGTTATATATACAGTCATATTGAATATTATAAGAAATAAGCCAAGTATGCAATAAAACGTAAGATAAATGTATATCTCACCTTCTCTTAACGTTTTGCACACTTCGTCTTTTTATAATTATCTTAGTTTATATTATTTTCTAATATTCTCTCTTTTTTGACACCCTCTCTGTTCTTTCTTTTGCCCTCTTCAATCACGATGTAATAGCCATTTCGGTGTCCTTCCAAGACTTTGAAGCGTTAGCGACTGCAGCAGCCCCTGTGCAAATAAAAGAAAAATTAACATTTCAGATGAAATCTTGGCAAAAAACATTAAGACTAATATATGCCACCTGATGGCAAGCTTATATTTAAAATAAATTGTTATAATTTTCTTGGTGTCCTATTTAAAAAAAAATCACAGTTTAAATGTGAACATTTTTTTGTTTAACTGACTTTAGCATTTGAAAGGTTCCCTTGTTCATTTAAAAATTTTAAGAACACCTCTTTATATGAATGATTCTACAAATAATACCAAAGACCGAAAGAAGCAGAAATATATGTTGACTAATGCTACCGCAGATTAATAACATTATTATAAGTTTAACGTTATATTTTTTGGCAATATTATTATTATTACAGAATTCAAGTAAAGAAAATGGCTATGGGTTAAGATGCATTAGGATTTACGGTTAGAAGCAGGTTTATTAGGTTGAACATTGATGATGTATAAAAGTTCTTGTACGTACGTACAGCATAATTTCAGAAAAAATATAACAAATAGGGCATATAAGTTACAAATTTGTAAATTTTCCTCAAAAAGTACCTTTATTAGTTTTTTCCTTATATTAATTTACTGAAATCCCTAAATATACTTTACAAGTTTGTTGATGTTTTCTGGCGAATGTTTTTATTACTCGATGTATCAAACCTGCTTATACCTATTAAAAGTTTCATCACATCCACTTGTTCATCAGAGATGTCGAACCATATAACACTTCCTTTAACACACTGCATGAGTAGGTACTTCTTTTCAATTTTTACTTCCCTCGCATACCGAAGGGAAGTATTGTATTTATAATGTTTAACCAACAATCTTCTTTTAAGTGATGAATAAGTTCGCTCCATGATAAACAACTAAAAACTACATACTCAGGTTCACAGGTGATCTCCCATAGAATTTTAACAGAGCCAAATAAGGTGGGTGGTAGTACATATATTTATTATAACCTACAAATAAGCCGCACCAAATTTATCTAGAATAAAATATCGATCTAAATACTTTTTATATTAATAAATCAATTAAATAGACTTACCTGTTTTTGGTACTTTCTTTTGTAGCCGTTAAAAGTGACTAGTGCCAGCGTGCGGAAGAAATAAAAATGCAAAGAATTTATATAAATTCTTTGTAAAAATGATGCAATGCCTGCCAAATTGAATTTCCCAGTTTGACAGCAACTGAGTAACATTACCATATACTTATTAACTATATACTATGAGTTTCGTTCCCAATTTGACGCCAAGGAAAGCCTGTCTCTCTATCCTTTAAGAGGACTTGGTATTGTGCGCATGTCTTAGTGGGCGGAACATCGATGCGAGAATGTGACAGTTCAACTAAATATAGAAGATGAGTAGTCACAATCTAATCGGAGAAATTGTGCACTGTAGGCATTATATCAGTGGTTCCAAGTTCCAATTCCAGACATTAATATTATAAGCGCTTGTGTGTTCTAAGATTGTGAAGTTGTTTTATGTATTTTATTGTTTATCAAAATAAGGATTTGTATTTACATGGTGTAAACCTATATCCACAAAAATGAAACGGTGTTTTTTGTGTAAAAGCCAGCCGAAGCAGGGCCCTAACCTGTCATATCATATCGGTAATAAATTTTATTTAATAATCCACAATCTATAGTTACATGTGCTAATCGTGAAATGTTTTTAGTTTTCCCAAGAATATTTTTGTTTTATCTTTGCATAAAGTGCGTTGTTTTGGGGTTAAAAATTCTCAAAATTTTAACATTGAAGATTTTTTCACCAAGTTTTACTGAAAAAGGTTGACTTTTTAGAAAAAATATCAAGAACAATTTTTTTTTTACTCAAAAAATAAGATGCCGTCCCAAGAACTAAAGAAAAAAAATATTTACCATTTCTTTCAATGTCAAATTGTTTTTTTAACAATCTTGTCTTTTTACGGCTGAATCACCCATAAAACATAAAAATATAAATTGTGCCACTCATATTCGTAAAGTAGAATTTTTAGCTGAACATCGAAACTTCCATTAGTACCCTAAGACCCACTTTTTTGCTAATTCCACTGGACTATAAGTTTTTCTAATTACTGCTTAGGTATTCATTTATTGATTAAATAATTTAAATACCAAGAAACGAAAGCTTCCTAATAGCATGTGAATCATTCCAAAAGGATGGTATATATTTTACCATAGTATACGAAATCTCCGTTTTCTACGGTTGCCGGTAGATTTCTTTGTTTTGGGACCACTGACCTGTTGCAGCGCGCGCTTCCTTCTTCATCAGATCGTATCGTCAGAGTCCTCCATAGAGATAGAAAACTATCTCTTTCTCTAGCCTCAAATCCGTACATAGTGGCTTATGGAGTATTACCAGTATATAGTTAATAAGTATATGAACATTACATAAGCTCTGCTTAAATATTGCGGTGAAAATGGCTGTAATATAACAGCTTAGACTAGGAAAGATAGATATCTTTCCTACTCTAAGTATAACAGAAACTCATGAAAAAAATAGTTGAAACGCGAATATAAGATTTCTGAAATCAGAAAAATCAAATTGACAAAATTTAAACAGACCATGAAAAATATGAAAATATTTTGTTATCAAAAGAAATTTTGTTAGTAAAACTTTATAAGGATTGTAATTTCATTTTTACAGTTTTTAATTTCCTTTTAATTATATCCTCATCTGCTCAAAAAAACATCACTCCTAGAGGTTATTTCACAAATGTGTTTAGGTTTGTCTTGACTAGACTCTAGCAGGATGTCCTCAAAACGTTTTATTCAGAACGTTTTAGGGACGATAGCAAACGGACGTCCTTGGGACGTACCATGTAAACCCGGGACGTTCAGACCAAACGAGGACCTAAGTGAACGTCCTGGGGACGTTTGGTGTTATCAGGGTAGTATCATATCGATAGTATCGGAACGTCCTTAAGCAGACCCAAATCAAAGATTAGAGGATTAGAGAAAATATTTGATTTTCTAGTAATGGCGCCATTGACATCGACATTTACGTTGGAGTTATAGAGTAGTTGCCACACGGAAAACGTAAAATTAAAGAGAGAGACCAATTGTAAAAAATCGACAACACGAACGACCGAATTCAGCTGACTGTCAGAACATATGGTTTCTAAGGGCCAGTTTATCAGTGCGAGGATAAGTGTTATCCTAGTTAAGTCACAGTTTAATAATACAGTAGGGTCACTTCACCAAGCGCTGACAGTCCTACCAAAGATTAGAGAATTAACAAGATAGGATAACCGGCGGAAAACCTTTTATCTTTTAGCAATGGCACCATCACATATTGACCTCGCCATTTAAATTGGAGATTTCGCGCGGTTGCCACAATGTGACAATCAGGCAGAAGGTAACATTTGAAAGAGAGGCCAATGGTGAAAAATGGACAGGTTGCTTGGTAATATATGTCACATGTAGTACTTCTATGTTTATATGTAAGGCATCTATTTGGTTAGGACAGAACTGTACATTGAAAGAATAATTTTGTAACCTTTTTCTAGAAAATGATGAAAAAACAGCCACACGCAGCTGCAATCGAGGTCTATACGTGACGTAGCACTTGTCGATTCTAATGAGTTAACCTATATTTTAGTAACCTTGGTTAAATTCATTTAATGCCTACCGACAACACTCCGCAAGTGATGTCGTCACGACCGCCATTTTGTTGAGATAGGCAATGGTCCGCGTTCCAAACAAAACAAAGTTCTATGTGTTTTTGCATAAGAGAGTTTTTGAAAGTGATTAAGTACTTAATATATTTTAATTTTCATTGGATATTTGCAGTAAATGGCTCCACATATCCCCATAGACATAGTGCATCTATTAAAAACTTAATTTTCAAGAATTACATGACCTTCTTGGAAATAATTCAATGTAAACAAGTTTAGTTAGGTTATGTGTATCAGTTCCAAAATGTATATTTCTAATAAGTAACTTAATATGTTAGAAAAAGGTCTAAAATATTCCCCTAATTTACACAACAACCAAGAAGTAGAGTTATTAGCTGTGAACTCTGAGTAATATTCAATTCGAGGACAATATTAGTATAGGTAGTTAATTTATTCTATAACATATACACTTGTAACAATAACAAATCAGAATTAGAAATAATAAGAGCTGTAAATAGTAGTTTGTGCAACAAGAGTGGATATGATAGCCATATCACATGAGAAAGAAGATTGAGCACGACGCCATAGGCGGAGTGCCTCAATCTTTCGAGTGCGATGTGGATAATCCACTCGAGTTGGACAGTATACTTTTTCTTCAGCAAACTTAAGAAAAAACTAAAAAAATTTAAAAGGTTTATTAAATATTAACACACACACACTGAGAATTACTTTGACAGCTTACGCACTAACTTGCATTTTTTTAAACGAATAGTTGGCTATGTACTTAATATACGAACTGAGATTCCACAGACTGTACAGAAAACAGCAAATATACATAAGGGAGTAGAAAAAAGTAATAAAAACGTAACAAACGAACAGCAACTCTCGAATTTTTGGCTACATTGAAATCAAAAATAGTTGACACATTGCTTCGATCACCATTAATGAAATGACAGCTACAAATACGGGAATGTTTACCAGCTTCTCTGTCTTTCCGCCTAAAACATTTTTCAATACATATGTCAAGAATTTTATGAAAAAATAACCATGTTTATGGTATCTACCTTATAATCCACTTAATTCCTTTCTATCCTCTGGAAAAACAAAAAATGTACATGTATGTCTTGTATTGTAATGAGTGCAGGTTGGTGCAAAACACATGACCATTGTAACTGATGGTTTTCCAATTATTTTTTACCTAAAAAATATAAAAACATCTCTTAAATACGATAGCACCACATAACCTCAATTCATTTCACATCCACTTTTTTCACATAAAGTAGTCAAATTGTCGGAAAACTACTTTAGTAATAGATACCTTATATCTCTAGCAACAAGCAAATGTATTTATCTTAGAAGCAAATGAAAGCTTTGATAACATAAATCGCTTTTAAAAATCACTTTATGGACATTTACGTGTGGAACTTGCTTTGTTTGGAACGCGGCCCTTGATCTACCTTAACCAAAATGGCGATTCTACGTCACACTTGCGGAGTCTATTCCGAAATCGTTGCCACTGGATGTCATGTCCTTTTTTGGAGTTAACGACGAATACAACATACAACGATCTTCGTCTATTTCGTCTTCTGTGTTGTATGGTTAAAGCTATAAGTGATATGCAACTAGTTATACAGGAAAGTTAAGTATTATGCCATTACATGATTATCGTTTGCGAATCTTCATTTAATGCTTATAAATATTTGATAATCTCATCCAGATTAAAAGTAAATTGTTGAAACAATTAGTAATTACTATTATCAAAATGCCAAACTCTCTTAAAATCTCACAGTAGTGTTTAGATCATCTTCATATGAAGCAATGTTAACCGTAGTCGCATTAAATACCAATCTATAAATCAAACCACAAGGATTCAATACAGCAGATATGATTAATGAAAATGAAGAAACACCGCTCTCAGGCAAGTAAGTCTGTCTTCTCAGAATTTGTTTATTAGTTTAATGTTTAATTATCATGTAGTCAATTAATTTCGGCGTAAAACATTAATTTATTTAAATGTATGATACAAAAAAGGTACTTAGGTACCTTGCTTTTTATTGTAATTTATAAACAAATTTCAACAGAAACTTGGTGAGGTATACTTAACAGTGTTTCTGGTTCATCCACAAATCAACAAAAATGTTTATGTCTGTTTGTCCATGCAGCCTTATCCTGTCACTAATATGTGCGGGGATTTTTTTTGTTTGATAACCGCTTAGGGAAGAAAACACTTAAAGAGCGTCCACTTTCTCCCCTGCCCTGAGCCTTAACGCCTTCAAATCAGGCTCTGGACAAGGGTTATATGTTCCTTTAATCTTGTTAAAATTGGACGTCATGTTTGTCCAACATGCCTCAAATTATTATCAACAACTAATTTCGCGAATTCCTGGACCTTTGGTTTGATTTAATTTCAGCCTTTGGGTTGCTTAAAAGTTGTTGATCATGATTAAGCTAGAGTTCATATGGAATTGTTAGAAATTTTGGATTTCTGTGATAAAGTTATAAATCACACATAGACTTATTACACAACATACTTTTATAAACAAATTGCATATGCAACCAGTAATACCTAACATGAAATATATGTTTACATAATTTTGCCTCAATTTGTAATAATCCGTATCATTTGACGTTTTTTTCCGATGTATAACCTTATTTCTTGTTTGTGCTTTAACTTTATCAAATTCCAATGGAAAAATTATCTTATCTAGATAACAATATTGTGCTTGTTTAATTTCAATGATTTGTTTTAAAAAACAAAGTCTAGACTAAGAAATGGAATCTGAAGAGACACCATTGTTAGGCAAGTAAATAAATTTCATTACTTACATAGTTTACTGTACAAATTTTCAATTAAAACAATTTTTTTTCCAACGATTCCTCAGTCACTCGCTAAAAGCACTGTATACAAATCTGCCGACAGCACTTTATTATAGAAAACTGAAATAATAACAAGTAAAAACTAATCACACTTTATTATAAATTATTCTATTCAATCACTATTGTACCGCCCACTTTCTCTATCGCTTCCTTTAATTTATCAGCCTCTTCTTTCGAAATTTCAGCCTTTACCACAGTGGGAGCGCTTTCCACGAATTTCTTAGCTTGTACCAAGTTCATTCCTTCCAACAAATTCTTTATTTCCTTGATAAGCGCTACTTTTTGTTTATCGTCAAATTTCATCAACTTTACGGTGAATAAGGATTTTACTTTCTGAGGAGCGGCTTCCTCCTCCTCGGCCGCCGGGGCTGCGGCAAATCCTCCCACTGGGAATGCTGGAGCGTCGGGAAGGTTTAAGTGTTTTTTTAACAAACCACTAAGTTCGGAGACTTCAAGGAGGTTGAGTTGGGAAATTTCTGTTACTAATTTTTCGATTTTTGGTGAAACAGGTCTTTCTTCGTTACTAGGTGGTGGGATCGTCAGTTTCGGTACGGGTGCTGATTGGACTTCAGCAGACTGAAGCACGGGGGCACTAAAAATGGTTTTGTTTACTAAAGTTGGAAATGAGTTCACATGAAACTTACCATCTTGAAACACCTCTCCATTGTTTTAAGGATGATCGGACTAGAATTCTAGCATTCTGCATTTTTAAGAAATGTAATATACTTAATTATGTAAAAATACCCTTAGGTTAGGTTTATCTCAACGTGAGGAATGACAGTTTTGCCGGTAAAGCAGGAACAGAAAATATCAAAATCATTGACTTCGTCTTATACTATTCGCATTGCAGAAATCGTGTATTGTTGGTTGCAGAATAGATCATTTCGGTAAGCTTATTATTATTTCTCCTTTGATTAAAGTTTTCTGCCTATACACTATACAGTGAACCTACTGACTCGCCCTAACTATAGAGGGTGTCTCACCGGGAATTGAATCGATTGATATACCTATAGAAAAATAAATATAAGAAATTTTGAAAATTTTGGGAGTTACTAAAGTCAGTGTGGCCAATTTAACCAAAATAATTACAAGCATGTGGTACTTCTGGTTATACCGGAAGTCGATATCAACTTATTGCTTATTTTAAATGGAACAAACACCCTACTTCTCGAAATGACCATAAAATTCTGAGTAGAAAAGTCGAAAACTTGTAGCATACTCTATACCTAAAAACAGCAGTTTCGGAGAGTCGTTTCTTCCTGTAGAAGATCCTCATGTGCTCTTTGGAACGTAGAAAGAACACAAAATAAGCTACGCTCTACAATAAAAATAAATTCCATAATTGTATTCCAAGTGTTCCATTTTTCACGTTACATTTTGTCAAATTCAGCCCTTAATTTTTTTTTAATTTCAAATGGAACACCCTACCTATATATTTTTACATCAAATTATGTAAAATTAAATTCTCTTTCTTCTAGTGTAGGCATTGCGGGGTTATAAAGTTACAACTTTTTGAAATATTCGCGATTTTCTTATATATTCAAGAATGTTTAGTAAAAATTGCCATCAACAAACAATCAATTTTAGTCATTTCTCTTATAAATTTAATTATTATTTATGGAGAATGTGATAAAGTAATGCTGTAAAATCTATTTAAACTAGTACAATACAAAAAATTAAGACTATTTTTACTTCTACATGGATTTAGAATGTCATGAAACATCGAGATTTTAAATTTGAGCGAAAACATTTTTTCTGTCTGTCTGTCTGTAACTTTTTTTTTGTCCGCACGTTTACTACGAAACGGTTTAAGATATTGACTTCAAATTTTGTACACGTATATATTATAATGAAATCTGGAACTGGATTGTTTTTTGAAGATATCCGGTAAAGGGTTGGGGGATAAATAGGGGGAAATATGTAAAGCAAGCTGGTAAGAGTACAGAAACTTGAAATTAGATGTATTTACTACAAGCCAAGGCCTCAAATTTTTTTATATTTTTCATCCCCCCACCCCCTCCAATTCATTATTAAAGGGGTTGATAAAATAAAAATTGAGATATTCACTTGAAATATGGTAGACGTATATATTATAACGACATCTGGAACTAGATTATATTTTGAGATGATTCCGTTGAAGTGTTGGGGGTTAAATAGGAGTATATAGGGGAAAATAAGTAAATCAAGCTTGTAAGAGTACAGAAATTTGGGATTTGGTGTATATACTAGAAACCAAGGCCTCAGATTTCTTTCTAATATTTTTCAAACCCGGCCATCTCCGCTCCATTATTAATGGGATTGATAACATAGAATTGAGATATTCACTTGAAAGTTAGGACAATTATTATGTACTGTAATGACATCATAGTGAGATGATTCCATTGAAGGGGTGGCCGGTGGCAGGTTGTGAATAGGGGAAAATAAGTAGGGTAAACTGGAACGTCATTTTTATCGTATATACTGGAAACCAACGCCTCAAACTTTTCTATAACATCTGCCCCAAAATATTATTAAAATTCTATGACCTATAATTTCCACGTACTAGAGTGCAAATCTAGTCAAGATGTTTCCTTTAAAGTGACTTGAATGAAAAATCTGGATGTGGAAGTAGTGATTCCTTAGGCAGCGGTTTTTTCACTTGAGAATACGTTTTTATAGATAAAAATTATTTTTAATTGAAAAAATTGTTTTTTTGACGGCCCCAATCTCAAACACCTTCGACCCTACACGACAAAAACATTTATAGGGATCGAGATTTGAGATCCCTCCTTATTTTAAAATATTTTTGAAATTATAAAACTATTAACAAAACCTTATTGTTTTCAAAATCCATAAGATTTCTAGCAAAAAATGTTTTCTAAAATAAAATCTTAAAACAGAATGCTGCATACGGCTCCTTTCGCTCTATTTATCTATTTATCGAAAGAATGCAAATATTTCATTAATATTTCTACACAAAGTTTTTCTTTTAGTTATAGATAGTTATTTTTTCTGCTGTTTGCAAAATCCTATAAAGAATGTTTCAATACAATTATAAGCAAACAAATAATAATTCATTTTTAAACTATTTATCACCGTTTAGCTTAAATCTGATAAGATTGTGTGGATAAATCAGTTAGTAATTAAAATTGTCATGGAATTATTTAACAGTTTGTTCCCGGTGGGTGGGCAGTGTCGACCAATCTCCAGTCGAATATCATTGTTCGGCACCACTAATTGGAGTTTGGTTTTATCCCATTGTTTGAATATGGTGTGGAACGTGATCACATTCCATGAAAAAGGTAGTACTTTATTTATTTATTTATTACCTGTTGGGAAAATCTATTATTAAAATAAAACGTTATAGCCGGAAAAACGGTATAAAACGGCTTCAGCTCGAATTTCGTAAATTTTCTTTGTGGTGTTGAGCTATGTGAGTATTCTCATGCTCAGTTATTATTATACTCTTCGCAAATACAAAACCAAGAGTATATTTAGCGTCTAGCTTGGCAGTTTGCAGTTTTTAATTTAAAAAAATATTTTATATAATTTTATTTTCAGCATTAACGATGAAAACTAATCATACCTATATAAAAAATCGGTAAAGGTATTTACACAGAACTTCCCTCTTTATTTTTGCATGGCGGTCACTTTAAAAAATTAATAATTACGAAATGACATTGAAAATAATAATCGGAATATAGTTATCACTATTATTACAAAGAAAACCTAATCAGTTTTGGTAAAAAAAATATACAGTGCTCATCCAACAGCAAAAGTTCAATACTAAATAACAGGTACCAAATATGGAAAGCTTGTCAAATACCTTTACAAATGTCCACCATGACTGAATTATTTCTTGGGATGACCACCCTGTACATTTTTCAATAAAAGTGTCATAGGTGCATATGCCAAATATTATTGCCATATATCTGTCACATTTTCAATTCCACATTCACGTAGTGGAGTGGAAGTATAGTGGTGGTTAAAAAAGTTCATTTTTTTTTAAATTTTTCAAAAATGTTGGTAAAAAAATATTCAAAATTGTTTTCTTCTGAAATAGGTTTATAATGCCATGAAACGTGAAAATTTTAAATTTGAGCAAAGAAAAAAAAATTCCATCTATTTTAGTGGTAAAATTTAAAAAAAAAGAAATAAACGTAAAATGTTAATATAGCGTAAACAAAAAAATTCTTAAATTGTAAGTAATAAAATTAAATTTGTAAAATCACATAAAAGAATTGTACGTTAATATAAATATTGTAGTTTTTCCTCTGACGATGGTTAATAAAACCGAAACGTAAGAAAATATAAGAATTTTCATTTAAAGATGACCGAAAAATCCCAGGATACATCAAGTTAATAAAAAATTTTCAAAATTTCTTTTTCTGAAGTAGGTTTAGAATGTCATGAAACATGAAAATTTTAAATTTGAGCTACAAAAAATTTTTTCCGTCTGTTCTGTGGTAAAATTTTCTTCCAAAATGGTAAAAAAATGTTGCAATTTTTTTTTTCGAAATAGGTTTGGAATGTCATGAAATGTGGAAATTTTAAATTTGAGCGAAAAGAAAATTTTCATCTATTCTATAGTAAGTAGTGATAAATTGATTAAAAAATTTTTCAGAATTTTTTTAAAATTTGTTTGAATAGGTTTAGAATGCCATGAAACGTGGAAATTTTAAATTTGAACAAAGAAAAAAAAATTTTCCATCTATTTTAGTGGTAATTTTTTTTTTTTTTTTGAAATAGGTTTAGAATGCCATGAAACGTGGAAATTTTAAATTTGAACAAAGAAAAAAATTTTTTCATCTATTTTAGTGGTAAAAAAATTTTCAAAAATTTTGGTGAAAAAAATTTTCAAATTTTTTTTTTCTGAAATAGGTTTAGCGTGTCATGAAACGTGGAAATTTTAAATTTGAGCAAAAAAAAAATGTTTTTCAATATTTATATCCTTTAGACGGTCCACCCTGTATATTTTCCAGTGAAAGTTTAACCATTTCTTCGTTGACAGTAGCGTCAACTACCTACCAAATTTGACTGCTCCCCGTCAAGTATTACTGCCCTCGCATACCGAAGGGAAGTATTGTATTCGAGAAAAAAATCACCCTCCGAGATTTTTTCGTATTTTGACGTTTCAGATCACGTAGATCACAAAAATATAGGTTTTTTCAAGTCCGCCAGTCTGTCTGTCTGTTGGTGCATTAACTAAAAAACGCTATATTTTCGCAATCTACGTGATCTGAAACGTCAAAATCCGAAAAAATCTCTGAGGGTGATTTTTTCTCGAATACAATACTTCCCTTCGGTACGCGAGGGAAGTAAAAATATCATGTTTCACAGTAAGGTAGGAATATAAAAGTTTACATTGAGACAAAGACGACAAAGTTAACAGTAGTCATAGTGAACAAAAATAATATATTTTTTAATAATTAATAAATGAGATATTGTTCCAAACTGATTTTTTAATTATAATTATGATATCTGTTTAAGATATATTATATATTATTTTAAGACTCTTAAAAAGTTTCGTAGTTATGCTCACAAATTTTTTTTTCAAGAGATCCCGTCGCTACAAATAATTTTTGTGAAATCACATTTAATTAGAATTCAAACATACATTATTTAGACCAACCAACCAACCAACCAACCAACCGGTTGAGTCAATTGAGAAAAAACAAAATTATGGATATATTTCCTTTATCAAGAAATAATAAATAAACAAGTCTGTATCTGATATCCGAATATTTTAACATTTTGGTGGTAAATATATACGTATAAAGTGAGTCTTTAGACGTAACCACATTTGATTTTAGTTGGAGCGGATGGAAAAAATTACATTTAAAAATTTTTTTTCAGAAAAGGCTTTTATTTTAAAAAACTGCAGTTTCCAGGTGTATCAATAAAAATTTTTTTTTTGCTCTTTAGTAGTTTTTTAAAGTAAAAATTTTTCCTTAAAAATATTTTTTTATATATATATTTTTTCGATATAAGCGCACTTTACTCCTGAACGATTTTCATATATTTTGCCCTACCCTGTATACTATTTAACTTGAAGCCATTTTAAGTGCACCTGAAACGATTATCGGATGTGTAATAACTTTTGGCGGTATTTACACTTTAGATGTGCAACTAAAAAAAAAAATTCCGTTTGTTGCACACTTGGGTAATCGACCACACTGTATATTCAGAGTGTAGAGTCAGGTCAAGCCTATCATAAAAATGCATTATCATCGAAACGTGTAAAATTTCAACTCCGTAGAATAAGAAGAAGTGGTTCAAATTCAACTTGCAAGATTTGACTTGAACAAACTAACAAACTGACATTGCAAGTTAAATAAAAGCTTTTAAAAAGGGGGTTGATTTTGAAAAAAATATATAATCGATTTTATTTTGAAAAAAAACTAGTAAGATGTTCTTAATCAACACTTTTAGAAATTCCTTTATACAAGATTACATCGTAGTAGGTTCAAAAGTGTTTGAGATAGGGGCCGCCAAGAAAATAATTTTTTCAACTAAAAATAATTTTTATTCTGTAAAAGGGATCTTAAAATGTACTTACTGTACTACTTGAATTGCAAAATTATTTCAAACACAACAAGCTAACCATTATATTCTTCGCCGATTTACTGCACTTTTTATGTAATTGTTGCACATTCTATAGGATACTCTTCGCAATTTCTTTGTAAATAATATAATTTTTAGGCATTTTTAGTTTAATTACAAAACATTAATTTTTTTTAATAGGTAAAAAATTTATAACTTTTTTATTTCTTGATAGATTTTGTTCAATAGGTTCTTCCTCTAGCTAGTACTAACTTACTGTACAAATTTCAACACAATCGGACTTTTTGTTCTTAAGTTATCGTGCTTACAAGAAACGTGACGGACGGGCGGACGGACGGACGGACGGACGGACGGACGGACGGACGGACGGACGGACGGACGGACGGACGGACGGACGGACGGACGGACGGACGGACGGACGGACGGACGGACGGACGGACGGACGGACGGACGGACGGACATTTTGAAAGTTGTTCAGAATTCGATCACCAACACAGTGACATGAAATTTTTTTCTCTACGAGCAATATTACCGGTTTTAGAAATGTGCCGATCGATTGCAATATACTCTTCGTTTTGTATTTGCGAAGAGTATAATAATTATTTATTTAATAAGGTAACAATTTTAACTCGTACATATCTACATTTTTCTAACAAATAATAATCTTCAGTAAAGACCTTAGTATAGTGTTTACGAAGTCAATTGAAACTGACCAGTGTTAAAGCACGGGACCGTGCGCACTTAACTTGACATTTTGTCCTATGTATTTAACAATGGTATCGAGAATCGAATAGTAGTTGAAACTGTGCAGGCGAGTCCGAGACTGGCAATGTAATCAGCCTGAATGAACCATCTACGACTGCACTGGTTTAAAGATAATAAAACGGACAGGTCCACTAGCATAAAAAAAAACTTGTAAATCGTTTCTCAGCAGTCAACGTGGACTTGTGAGATGTGCTGTCATTGGCTTGGGTTTGAGGATGGGTGGCGACGATTGGCTGGCATCCGGGTATTCCTCAGTCCGATTGGTCGGTCGGTCTTTGAATTATACCAGTCATAAGTCAACGTGGACTCGATATTTCTCCAGTGCAGTGCGAAAAATGGTTGTCAGAACAGCTTTATACCAAATATTTCGCCTAATTCGAAAATTGTGTATAAGGAAGACATTTTAAAATTTATAAGAGAAAAAAATATGGAAATTCCTGTAGAAGTTCCAATAAAGCGCGAATTACTGAAATGAATAAAAGAACAGAATTTCAAAAGGGAATATGTTATTGATAACTTATCCAATATACACGGTCATACACTTTTGCGGTTACCTCCGTACTATGCATATTTAATCCTATCGAGATGGTTGGAGCAACTGCGCGAAAATGTAATGACTCTCCAACGTTAAGCGCGGTAGTATGATCATATAAGAGAAGTAATAAATTACCTCGACAATACTGATTTATGGAAAAATTGCGTTAAGCATGTAATTAAAAAAAAATCAATATCCAACACTACCCCCCATTGCGCCGATTATAATTCAACCGGATAATGATTCCTCTTCAGAAAGTGAAGATTCGGACTCGTCAACTTTCAGCATTTAACTTTTTTAATATATAATTTCAGAACAAAATATTTAGCTATTATATTAGGTATGAAGTTTACTTTTTTATTGTTACATTTCTCGGAATATATTTTATTCAGTTGACAAGAAATTTTAATTTAAGTTACTTTATTCTAGAAACATATTTTAATTTTGTTTTTATTTATGTTTTATCTATACAAGTATTTATTTTTGTGGTACTAATTCTTTGCTTTGGTTAAGAAACTTACATTTTTATTTTTATTTTAGAAGAAACTTAAATTTTATTTTTACTATTTAACATCCTTGTCCCTCGCCAATCTAACCTGTCCCATTCCCTCATCCCGGCAAGGATATGTTCATACCTTCTCGTTGTTCCTTGCTGAGCAATAACATATTTCAATATAGTATGGGATAACTTTAAAACTAAACCCAATAAATTTAAATATTTAGACTTTATATCTAAAACTAATATAATACTTCAAAAATATGTTATTGGATAAATGAACAAAAATAGCCTATCTAATAAACAAAAGATAATAAAAATTAACACAATTTTCAAAAAATTATAACATTTTCTTATGACAAGCATTTCTATTTACCTCCGCCCATGTACAATAAAGAGTTGCCGACTGTTTTTGTCGGCTTTTAGTTTTTATACGATTTCAATTGTGCTCGTATATACTTTAAACAATATTAAAACGAAAGTTATTAATTCAAACTACTACGATACATTATTGCAACAAAAAATGAAGATATAAGTATTTATTATTTATTTATACTAATAGTCTAAACACATTAACGAAACTCAAAGGGTATCTCGAAGCATAGGTCTTCACAGATCAATGCTATAAAAAATGGAATTGTTTGAAAGTACCATCCTCATTGTGAGATATGTTCCTCTCTTTTTCCGGGTTCAAAAGTTATTTACAATGATAGCAACAAACTAACAGGGGTACAGTTAGTAGTTAAGTTTGTACCTCTCTCCAAAGGGGTTCCCAACCATCTGTTTTTCATAATGTTTCGATAATATCCTTATGATTTAGTTTATTCATATAGCAACAACATAAACAAAAAATAGGTAAAAGAGTTTGTGCGCAGAACTTTCCTCCTATCTGTATGGGTCACTCTAAAAAATTATTAACTAAGTAACGACATATGAGAATAATAATCGGATAGTACTTAGTCATCACTATTACTACAAAGAAAACCTGACCATTTTTGGTTAAAGAAGTTTATTACATTGAATAATAGCTTGTTAGAGACAAACAGACAACCCATGCGACGGACAATTCCATTCTCCCTCCGTTCCGCCCCGGAATGCCCACAGACATAAACAGTATCTTATACGGATAGATAGAAACACGTAAGAGATTACACAACCCGCCAATCTATAATTTTATTGGATGACTCATTATCTGTAGCAGGTTTTTCTTTCTTTTCCCTGTGTGTTTGGAATATAACTTCTCAAATTACTCAGTTAATAATTGGTATATCAGGAATTATTTCAATTTTCTTATGGAAAAACGTAGCAAAGTTAACGCATATACTATTGGGAATGTGCATTAGTATCAGCTCTATCATAAACGTATCTTCAGGTCCCCTGGTCTAAGATCGACCCAGCATATTATGTGTACAAATATATGCCTGAAATAAGATTGTACAATGAAATTCATATGTTCCTAGAATAAGATACGTATTGTCAAAACATAGATAAATAAAATAAAAATGTTAAAATGGAAAAAATGGAAATGGTTAAAGAAGTATACAGTGGTCATCCGCCAGCAAAAAATAAATAATATGTGTCGAAGACGGCAGGGGTGAGGGGCGTTTTAGGGCGGATCTATTAGATTTAGGCCACACATTGGTAAACACAATAAAATCACTTAAATAATAGTCGCATAAATAACAAAGTAACATGAGGTATCATTTATCTAAACAAGTAAATGTCTTAGGATTGAAAATACAAACAATGCCACCAAAATACTGGAGCTAGCAGTCCACCACTACCAGTCCCGCGATTTCAACTACTCTCTACCGAGTTTATCTTAAGAATAGGTACTTATCTACGGGATTTTCAGGCATGTTGTTTCGCTCGCCGGGAAGAGGGCTTCCAGGGACTCCAGACGTCATCTGATGGATGGTTCACACGACCACATATCGAGATGTTTACTCTTCACATTCCTTAATGCAGTCGGTACTTGTTGACAACGTTCTCTTGACTTTAATGAATTATGAGTCTACAAGACTATCGAAAGGCGTCTACGAAAGTATACACAGTATATACAGGGGAACCTCTCCGACATATACAGACTGTCTATTTTACGAGGGCCACACCAAATATCTCGCTTAATATCTATTGTAGAAGAATAAAGTTTTAGAAACAGTTATCCCATTTTTTGTGAGCTATATTTCAGTAAAAAGAAATTTGAAATCCATAGCCTACTTTATGAGATATATTACAAAAACCTGAAAAATAGGAAAACCACAAACGGTTATAGCTTCCTTATTTGAGGAGATACGAAAAAAGTTAAAGGAATGAAAGTTGACGGCAAAGACAATAAGAATAATAACGTGTAACAAAAAAATCGAAAAATGCAGTTGGCTTTGACATACGCTATTGTGCAAAAATGAAAAATACATATCTCAAAGTAGGCCATGACGCCATTAATTCCGTTATTTTTTTCTCATTCCAACGATATAAAACATGTCACAGAAACTTTAACCGATATAGTGTCAATATTTAATATTTTACGAATACCACAATTCATATAATTGAATCGTAACAATCAGCTGTGTCATAATAGTAAAAATTCACTTTATAATAATTATAATTCCGTAATTATTTATTACAATTTAATACAAACCAATAAATATCTCATAAATAAAAATACAAGTACAAAACGAACATCCAAAGAAAAAAACGAAAAACTATGTATAACAGTACTACCTACTACTATATTGAAAAGAAATTGTGTGTATTTATTTTTCTAACTACAAATGCTCAAATTGTGCACCATGCATTCTGACACATAAACGTGCTCTACGAGACACGTCACGCATTACATTTTGGAGCATTTCAGGAGTAATTGCCTCACATGCGTTTCGAATTCTGGTTTTGATGTCCTCAATATTTTCAGGGGCAGTTTGAAATACCTTGTCTTTAATGTAACCCCAGACGAAAAAATCCAAGGGAGTAATATCTGGTGATCGAGCTGGCCATAGAATGGGTCCATAGGTGCCTATCCAGCTATCTGGCATAACTTGATTTAAATAATTTGTACATATTACAGCAGTGTGAGGTGGAGCCCCATCTTGTTGAAAATATGAATAATTTAATCTTTCTGCCACTGTTAATTCATAAAGAAAATCTTGAAATTCGTTTTGCAGGAAATTAAGGTATCTACGAGCGGTTAATTTGCCATCATAAAAATAAGGTCCAATTACTTTAGTCCCTAAAAGACCCAACCAAACATTCGTAGAAAATCTTTCTTGGAAAGCAGTCTCTCTGCACCAATGTGTATTTTCTCGTGTCCACTTATAATGCATATTTCTATTGAAAAATCCATTATTAGAAAAATTTGATTCGTCCGACCAAAGAATTTTGCTACATATCAGCGCGTCATTCCTTTTCTTATTTAATAACCATCTACAAAATCTTACTCTCCTTGGCTTATCTCCCTCATTTAAATGTTGAACTTTCCTCATTTTGTAGCATCGAAATCCGTTTTTTTTTTCAATATTTTTCTTGCACTGTCTTTTTTTATGCGACAGTTTCTCTGAATTTGTCTCAAAGAGGTTTCCTCATTTTGGTTAACTTAATTCATTACTCTATTCACTTTTCTTACATTATCCGCAACATGCGCTCGCCTTACTACTTTTTTTGAAAATGAACCGTGCGTTTTTAGATTTTGAACTAACTTCCTAAACATAGTTCGATTTGGCTGCGGAGCATCTGGAAATCTATCTCCGTAAACCGTGACTGCCATCTCAGCGTCAAAATTGCACTGACAATAAATGCTAATCATATCGAATTTGTTATTATTGGTGTACACCATAATTACTGATATAAAATTTGTCTTAGAACTCGACAACGCAACATACAACATACAACAGTGACAATCTGTCAAATTTATTAATAACTGTATACATTGTTTTTCACTAATTATGGCACAGCTGATTGTTACGATTCAATTATATGAATTGTGGTATTCGTAACATATTAAATATTGACACTATCGGTTAAAATTTCTGTGACATGTTTTATATCGTTGGAATGAGAAAAAAATAACGGAATTAATGGCGTCATGGCCTACTTTGAGATATGTACTTTTCATTTTTGCACAATAGCGTATGTCAAAGCCAACTGCATTTTTCGATTTTTTTGTTACACGTTATTATTCTTATTGTCTTTGCCGTCAACTTTCATTCCTTTAACTTTTTTCGTATCTCCTCAAATAAGGAAGCTATAACCGTTTGTGGTTTTCCTATTTTTCAGGTTTTTGTAATATATCTCATAAAGTAGGCTATGGATTTCAAATTTCTTTTTACTGAAATATAGCTCACAAGAAATGGGATAACTGTTTCTAAAACTTTATTCTTCTACAATAGATATTAAGGGAGATATTTGGTGTGGCCCTCGTAAAATAGAGAGTCTGTATAAAAGGTGCCAAATATGAAAGGTTTGCGACATACCGCTTCAAATTTCCACTATAGTTGAATTATTTTTTAGGATGACCACCCTGTATATTTTTCAATAAAACTATGACAGATGTCTTCCTTGCCAGTTGAGTTAACTATATGTCAAAGATTATTGCTATCTGACACATTATTACTTCCACATCCACGCAGTGGAGTAAAAGTATAGAGTAATCGTAAAAATTGTAAAAAATGTTTTGGTGAAATAGGTTTAGAATGTTGTGAAACGTGAAGATTTTAAATTTGAGACAGAAAAAATGTTTCATTATCTTTCCTCTCTAGAGGATCCACCCTGTATAGTTGTCTCCATTTGTTTAAGGCACATAAAAAGGTAATAAAAACCAGCCGTCCAAATATCATCTGCCCACAAGGTACTACAGAGCCGTATTTTAAATTTTTCGTATTATAATGAACAAAATAGTACTAGAGAGTTAAAAATCGTATTTTCGGTAGAAACTTCATTGTTTCTGGTAAATTAAAAAATCTTACTCTGTTTTGCATCAAGATAGTAATATCTGATGCATTGGCGGACACCATTGCCCGTGCTTCACGACATTGACAGATGAGTTCAAAATACGTCTCTGTTTATCTGTTCCTTAGGTATGACGTTTTAGTGTGTTTCCGTTTATGTCTCATCTTATTCATGCTAGAACATAAGATTAATGGTGTTTTATCTATTAAGAAATATATTATATTTATTATTTAATAATGTATAGAAAAATAAAGCATGCTCCGGTCTCCCCTTATATTAGCTGGTTCGGCAGCTTTTTTATGTAACGTATAAATATGGAGTGAATTATATTTTCTAGTGAAAGTCTACCTCTTTCTTCGATGGCACCAGCATCAACTACGTACTAAACTTGACTGTTAGTCCATTGCATTTAGACAGAAAACAGCATAAAGTGTTTGAAAAAATGCACAAGTGGAGATTTTTACCCGAAATGGAAGGGTATTGTTTAAAACCAAAAACTCGGGACAGTACCTGCTGGCTTCCGGTTGCCATCTTGGAAAACGCGAATGGCATTGTATCTCTGTTCCTGTTCGTTTTTTCGGAAAAGGTCTCAGAAGAAAAGTTGTAGAAAATCAGTTTATCTTTCATTTTCCATTTAACTGGTTTTTTGTAGGATTGATACTGTAAAAGTTACAGCCTTTTGAAAAAAAAAAAAGTTTTTCTTGTCAATTTTTCAACCATTAAATGAAACTTCGAGGTGTAAAACTAAATAAAACTTATAGAAGACATAATTACCTTCAATTTAAACGCTCAATGAAGTTTCTTTGACTAATTCCTTTGTCGGTCTTTCTTTATGATTTTCAAACTGACTTTAGATAAAGTACAACAATTTTAACATAGTTGTTGCTAACACAGGCCACAGTGGCGGCTCGTGATATTGTCTGCAGAGGAGGCTTGATATTCTGAAAGACAACTGATGTGCAATATGACTACAATTTGTACATTTCCCCACCACCCCTGAGGTATTACAACGGCGCGTTACATTTTTTTGCAGTGGGTTGTTCGCCAGGATACCGATTCACGACTTGAGAGAATAGAACTAATAAAAGAATAGAATGAAAAGGAAATAGAAAATATGATGAGATGAAAAATCATTCTCATGAAATTCTCGTTCCTACGACTCGAGTATCGGTATCCAAAGGAGTCCTACTATCCCACTTGTAATTAAATTATATAACTTTTAATAAAAATAAAAATAGTTTTGGTAAAAAAATTAAAGTGTTTTTCTACAACCAAAAAATTGTATTCATTATCACTGCCAGGCCTGTAAAATTATAAGTTTTAATAGAAATTAAAATAGTTTTGAGAAAGAAGTTATATAAAAAAAATATAACCGCGGAACTCTATATTATGGAGAATTATAAAAAATATTTCCTAAAAAATAAATAACACAAATAAATATTTTTTCTAAAATAACAACTACCTATATTAATCTCTGCTTTAAAGCCTGAATATTTTTATAAATGAGTGGTAACCTGCGATTTTTGGAACTAGCAAAATGGTTGATTATTTCATCATAAAATGAATCGCGTTTCCTCAATTCTGACAAAAAACGTTTTTCTATTGAAATAAGCGATGCATTTGAAAGGCGGTCTTGACTAATTTTGTTTCTAGTAAAAATGTTTTTATGCGTTTAAGTGCTGAAAATGATCATTCTACAGAAGCTTACCGAAATTGTCTCAAAAAATAGTGGCGTTATTCAAAAAGTTCTCTAATTTTGGGACATACGTTTTTAAAAAATCTATCAGCTCTTTGAAATTTCCTTTATTGCACGATTATCGTTTTTCGTCATGTCCTCGGAAAGAATTTTCTTGTGAAGATAAATATATAACGGCATCTATTAACCTCTTTCATATTTCCCTATTTTCACGGACTTTTTCGTTAAAATTTTCTATTTCTCTCTTATGTGCAGAATCCAAGAAATTTACAATATTTTGTTTACCAAACATTTCGAATTTAATGCAAGGTGAAATGTGCTCCTGGGATTTTTCGTGCCTTTCTAAACCTCGCGACAAATTTTGCAAATTATTAAACCCGGCCCTGCCCCAAATTGAGGATTGATCATTAGTAAATAATAAACATCTCCAACAATATAATTTGTTTCTAACTGTTGATGCCGTTAACCACTCGACTTTTTTATAATTGTTATCACAAAACCCTCTGTTTTGTTTACCACTTTTAAAAACTAACGAAGGCATTGCTGGTGTAGGCCTGGCATTTCTTTTAATGTTTTAATTCTCACCTTTTCGTCATAAATAAGAGTAGTAAATCCATTTAATAACAAATAATCCACCACGTCTGGACAACAAGACATGTTGTTGGGAATATTTTCACCTAGAGCACTTATTTCTAGCTCGCCTATCAAATGTTTTATGTATTTATACGTCAAGTTGTTCTTAACCGGCTAAACGCAACTGTCAGACGTCAGTTCGTTTTCTTTGTGAATCACCTGACTCTTGAATGACCTGTGCACATGCGCTATAAAGAATTGAGGTCTGAGGCTAGCCTCATACTTGGCTATTCCAAGTGTTGCTATTTTACACAGCGCAAAGAAATTCAAGGTCATTCATGTTATAAGTAAATGCGGTAAAGTTGGAAGCTATTTCGTATTAGCCTCCAGCGAACCGCAGTGTTCATTCAGTAAAAGACCGGCCGACCGGAAAATATGCATACAAAGACTATCCGGACTGTAACGTTATAGGTATGTTTGTGGAAAAGAAATGCAAACATGTTATATATAAACTGAAAATTAATTAATGAATAATAAACAATAAAAAATATTGAAAATTGAGATATTCCTAATAAAAATTTCTTAAGATATTACTTTTGAAGATATGGTGGTTCTTCCAAGGGGAGGCTCCCGCCTCCCTTGACGAGCCGCCACTGACAGGCCATAAATTAGCTGTTAAAAATTCCTAACGCGTCAAGTATTTTCTAAATTGTCTTTCAACATCTTTACGACTCGACTGTTGTGTTAAACGAATTCATTAACTCACGTAGCTACAATAATTAGCAGTAAATCAGATGACCCAATGAATATTGCAAGGCCTGCGATAAACGGAAGTTTCGATTTCAAGTTGATACAGTCAACCTCAGTTTTTTAATAAAATCCTCGCCATTGACTATTAGGGTAATATAAATTCCTAAGTCATTCCGCGAGATAACAGTTATGATTAGTGGTTTAGGTTATACCTAGGCAAAATCTGTAATGGCATTCTTTTTTAATCGTGTTAATGCAGACCAGATTAAGTAAAACACGGATTAAGTGATGCGGGTTTTGCGAAAGTGAGATAATTAGATGTAGTACTCGTAATTTTTTTTACAACTATTACCTGTGTGGTGAACCTGTACCAATGTTTATTGCAGGTGAGATTATTTTTTATTAAAGCTTTTATTTAACTTACTTTGTATGTTAGTTTGTTGGTATATTTAGGTCAAATCTTGCAATCAAAATTTCGACTGGTTCTAATTAAGCCCCAAGCTTTGAAACTTTGCACGTGTATAAGTAACAATATATTATTATATATATATATATATATTATACAGGGTGTTTGGTGCATCGTGTGCCAAATTGAAATGGCCTACAGAAAGGGTTATCTGCTATCCTTTCAGGCCCCTTAATACTTCCCATGCCCTGCGGGATTTTTCATATCGACCTTTTATATTTTTAATGAAAAAAATCCCAAATTCTACATTTAAATTCAAATTATAAAAAAGTATTAGGCGTAGACTGCGAATTTCATTTTTATTTTGATGTGTATTGTTGAAGGGTTCTTTTAAATCCAAAATTACTGGCATTAGTCATCTAGTTGTTTTTTATTCACTCGCAAACTTTCGGAATAGGTAAAATTTAAATTTAAACTTAGACTTTAGACCGCTGTAAAAAAAAAACTCAGAGCAACCGGGATCTTCCAACTCCCTCAAAAATTCTCTAGTCTATCCTCTTGCTAATGATGTGCCACATGTCATAAAAATCTTTTAATAACTTCGTGAATTCGCTAAATTAAAGAATCGGGTCACATAAGGCTAATATTCAAAATTTCGAATAAAAAACTATATTTGCTTAAATTATGCATGGCAAACAGGTAAAATCTGTTATCTCACTCTTGCGAAGTAAAATCTATCTTCTATCTCTTTCTGTTCATTGGTTTTCTTGAAATAAAGAAACAGTTACATTTTTATCATTTATTAAAAAAAATTAAAAATCTTGCTCAAAGTATTGGTCTCTGTTGCGAATGCAGGCCCGACATCTGCTTCGTACTTCGACAGTTGTATGAAGTTTTATTTTCTTCCTAATTGTGTCGAAAGCCGTTTCTATGCGTTGGACACGAGGACAAGTTCCTCCCTAGTCGCAACCTCTGTCATGTACGCAAGCTCTTTGGCACGTCCCCAGACATAAAAATCCAACGGAGTTAGGTCTGGGGAACGTGGAGGCCATTGAATAGGGCCATCCCGCCCAATCCGCGCATTTGGGAACACATTGTCTAGATATTGTCTTACAATCAATCGCCAGTGCGCGGGACAGCCGTCATTTTGAAAAACTATAGGCGTATGCGTAGATTGGGCGGGATGGCCCTATTCAATGGCCTCCACGTTCCCCAGACCTAACTCCATTGGATTTTATGTCCGAGGTCGTGCCAAAGAGCTCGTGTACGCGACGGAGGTTTCGACTAGGGAGGAACTTGTCCTCTTATCCAACTCATAGTAACGGCTTTCGGTACAATTAGAGAGGAAATACGACTTCATACAACAACAACTGTCGAAATACGAAGCAGATGTCGGGCCTGCATTCGCAACAGAGACCAATACTTTGAGTAAGATTTTTAAATTTTTTTAATAAATGATAAAAATGTAACTGTTTCTTTATTTCAAGAAACCCAATGAACAGAAAGAGATAGAAGATAGATTTTACTTCGCAAGAGTGAGATAACAGATTTTACCTGTTTCCCATGCCTAATGTAAGCAAAAATAATTTTTTATTCGGAATTTTGAATATTAGCCTTATGTGACCCGATTCATTAATTTAGCGAATCCACGAAGTTATTAAAAGATTTTCATGACATGTGGCACATCATTAGCAAGAGGATAGACTAGAGAATTTTTGAGGGAGTTGGAAGATCCCGGTTGCTCTGAGTTTTTTTTATAGACATGTAAAGTCTAAGTTTAAATTTAAATTTTACTTATTCCGAAAGTTTGCGAGTGAATAAAAAAACAACTAGATGACTAATGCCAGTAATTTTGGATTTAAAAGAACCCTTCAACAATACACATCAAAATAAAAATGAAATTCGCAGTCTACGCCTAATACTTTTTTATAATTTGAATTTAAATGTAGAATTTGGGATTTTTTTCATTAAAAATATAAAAGGTCGATATGAAAAATCCCGCAGGGCATGGGAAGTATTAAGGGGCCTGAAAGGATAGCAGATAACCCTTTCTGTCTGCCATTTCCATTTGGCACACGATGCACCAAACACCCTGTATAATATATAACAAATATATTCAGATTTTCTCACTTTTTGTTGGGTATTTTACCACTGAAAAACATTTAAAAATTTTAATGAAAAAACCTCTGCGCCAAACGGATCAGACAAAGGTTGGTTCTTGAATACTTGACTGTTTCAAAATACGTCAGCAATAGATCCAATAATATCTTAAGACGAGACAGTGCTGCAATGGTTACGTACGTACAATCTAGTTTTTAATTCACAAAAGAAAAACCCTTTTAGTGGTGGGGGGAAGAATGGGAGGGATGGAAAATATTATAAAAAAAAATCGGTAAAGGTATTTACACAGAACTTTCCTCGTTATTTGTGCATGACGGTCACTTTAAAAAACTATTAATTACGAAATGACATTGGGAATAATAATCGGAATATAGTTATTGCTATTATTACAAAGAAAATCTGATAACTTTTGGTCAAAAAATATACAGAGTGCTCATCCAACAGCAACAGTTCAATACTAAATAACAGGTGCCAAAAAGGAAAGTTTCCTTCGATTCTATAGTAGTGGTATTTTTATTTTAATAGGTAGGTTTAGAATGCGACGAAACGTGAAAATTTAAAATTTGATCAAAGAAACATATTTTTCCATCTATTTTAGTGGTTAAAAATTTTTCAAAAATGTTGGTGAATTAAATTTTCAAATTTTTTTTTCTGAAATAGGACAACGTGAAAATTTTGAATTTGAGCAAACATTTTTTTTTTTCATCTATTCTAGTGGTACATTTTTTTTGCAAAATGGTAAAGAAATGTTGCAATTTTTTTCCGAAATAGGTTTGGAATGTCATGAAACGTGGAAATTTAAAATTTGAGCAAAAAAAAAATTCATCTATTCTATAGCAAGTAGTGATATAGATTAAAACAATTTTCAAAATTTTTTTTAAACATTTAAAAAAAAAAATTAAATTTGTTTGAATATGTTTAGAATGCCATGGAAACGTGAACATTTTAAATTTGAACAAAGAAAAAAAATGTTCCATCTATTGTAGTGGTAAATTTTTTTCGAACATGGTAAAAAAAATTTCTAAATTTTTTTTTTAAATAGGTTTAGAATGCCATGAAACGTGGAAATTTTAAATTTGAACAAAGGAAACAATTATTTTTCATCTAATTTACTGGTAAAAATTTTTTCAAAAATGTTGGTAAAAAAATTTTTCAAAAACTTTTTTTCTGAAATAGGTTTAGAATGCCATGAAACGATTCCAACTATTCATGGAACAAAAATTTAAAAAATTTTCTTTTACTTCCCTCGCATACCGAAGGGAAGTAAATATTGTATTCGAGAAAAAATCACCTTCGATTTTTTCGGATTTTGACGTTTCAGATCACGTAGATTGCGAAAATATAGGTTTTTCAATTCCGTCAGTCAGTCTGTCTGTCTGTTGGTGCATTTACTAAAAAACTACTTGACGGAGAGCAGTCAAATTTGGTAGGTAGTTGACCCTACTGTCTGCGAAGAAATGGCAAAACTTTCACTGGAAAATATACAGGTCTAAAGGGAATAAATGAAAAAAAACATTTTTTTTGGTTAAATTTAAAATTTCTACGTTTCATGACACGCTAAAGACTTTGGGATGGCCATGGGTTCTTCATTATCTCCAATATTAAGTAACATTTTCATGGAAAATTTCGAGGAAAGTAATATTAATAATCTAGCTTATAAACCCATTGTATGGTGGAGATATGTAGATGACATTTTTGCTATATGGCCTTATAGTAAAGAATGTTTAAGTAATTTTTTGAATCAGATTAACGAAAAAGAACCTTCAATTAAATTTACAATAGAAATAGAGAATAATAATGAATTACCTTTCTTAGATATTTTAATTAAAAAATTAGATAACACATACCAAACCAGTGTGTAGAAAACAAACACACACAAACAGATACTTAAATTTCAATTCAAATCAACATATTAGTGTTAAGAAAGGTGTTGTTAAGTGTTTGTATGACAGGGCCAAAATTATTTCTTCAAATGATGTAATATTAAGGAACGAAAAACAATTTATAAAAACTGTCTTATTAAATAATCAATATCCTGAGAGTTTTGTTGATAGTCAGTTATTGAACATTGGTAGTAGAGAGAATATACTATCACAACCTGAGGTATTTAGGTCAATGGCAGTAATTCCATATATACATGGTTTATCGGATAAATTACGAAAAATTGGGAATAGGTTTTCGGTACGAACGGTTTTTCAAACGGGCTCCACGCTAAGATCGGTTTTATCAAGAACCAAACCAAACCAAATATTGTTCAAAATTCAAAAAATTGTATTTATAGTGTTCCGTGTGAGGAAAACATTACGTGGGTGAATCATCTAGACCTTTCAACGTAAGGCTTGGTGAACATAGAAATTACGCTAGAAGGGGAGAATTTGAAAAATCAAAAATTTGTGAACACGCGTGGGATAATAATCATAGAATTAAATGGGACTCAGCGAAGATTTTGGAAAAAGAGAGCAACGGAACTAAAAGAAAACTTAAAGAATCCGCGATTATTTTATTAAACGAGGATAGATGCGTTTCTAATTATTCAATAGATTTTTGTACTAGTTGGTTGCCCATCCTTAGAGACGAAGTAAGTAAAAATAAGATAAATATAATTTAATGTCTCACGTGACTATGGAAATACATAAACAAAGAACTGTCATGGTTGACGGCCAAAAAAGTTTTGAGAACGGAAGTAGATTCTCTTCCGAAACGTTAACTACCCATAGCCTTGATTTTGAGTTTTTAGTTTATAACATTGTTCTAGTTTATATATTTTTAGGTGTGAGACTTTTTGAAACAGTCAAGTACTCAAGAACCAACCTCTGTCTGATCCGTTTGGCGCAGAGGTTTTTTCATTAAAATTTTTAAATATTTTTCAGTGGCAAAATACCCAATAAAAAGTAAGAAAAACGCTAAACCTATTTCAGAAAAAAAAAAATGAAAATTTTTTTCACCAACATTTTTGAAAATTTTTTTACCACTAAATAGATTAATTTTTTTTTTATCAACCCCTTTAATAATGGAGTAGGGGTGGTAGGGGGGTTGAGAAATATTATAAAAAAATCTGAGGTCTTGGTTTCTAGTACATACACCGAATTTCAAGTTTCTGTACTCTTACCAGCTTTCCCCATATTTATCCCTATTTAACCCCCAACCCTTCAACGGACTCATCTCAAAATATAATCTAGTTTCAGATGTCGTTATAATACATACGTGTATCTAATTTCAAGTGAATATCTCAATTTTATTTTATCAACCCCTTTAATAATGGAGCATTTGGGTTGAAAAATATTATAAAAAAGTTTGAGGCCTTGGCTTTCAGTACATACACCGAATTTCAAGTTTCTGTACTCTTACCAGCTTGCTTTACTTATTTTCCCCTATTTACCCCCAACTCTTCACCGGATAGGTTAAAAAAACAATCCAGTTCCAGGTCTCGTTATAATATATACGTGTACAAAATTTCAAGTCAATATCTTAAACCGTTCCGGAGAAAACGTGAGGACAAAAAAGTTACAGACAGACCGACAGACAGAGAATTTTTTTCGCTCAAATTTAAAATGTCGACGTTTCATGACATTCTAAACCTATTTCAAAAAAAAAATTTTTGATTTTTTTTTTACTATTACTATACTTCCAATCCACTACGTGGATGTGGAAGTAAAATAATTGGAAACAAGCCTTTATTTAATTACAATTTCTTATTTCCTGAAATATAGTTGCACAAATCACTTTTAGGGGAGAACGTCATACCCATGGAACAACTAAGCAGAGCCGTACTTTGAATTTATCTATCAATATTGCGAAGGACGGGCAATACGTCCATAAATCCTATCTTGACGCAAAATACAGTAAGAAATTTTAGTTTACCAGAAACGTCAATAAATATCTGCCAGAAACACGATTTATCATTCTCTAGTATTTATTTTGTTTATCCTAATACTAAAAAATGTTAAGTTCGGCTCTGCGGGACCGTCTCGGCAGGTAAAATTACCGACTTTGATATTTTAATGGCTTGTTTTTATAGTCTTTTTTATTTGCATTAAATATGTCCTCAACTTAAGTCTTGAAAAAGGTACTGTTCCACAATGTTCTCACATATCTACAGCTGTCTCTACACCAAAAATTCCAAATATTCATTTAGCAGAATATTTATAACCCATAATTAGCTTCTTCTGTTTTGTCAAAAATTATTAGAATTTGAGTTTCAAGGAGGAGAAAACATTCAAGAAAACAATACCATTCAATCAAGAAACCAAATAATGAAAGTAAATAATATGTTAGGATCTCTGAATAATAATATTGGGGTGCCGCAAGATATCGTCCTTGGACTATTACTATTCATTCTTTATACTAATGACCTCGGAAAAATTTTGGAAAAATGTAAAATCAATCCTTTAGCAGGTGATATATTATACATGGTACGCTGACTATGCTGACAATGATTTTAATAGTTCTGTTACGGATTTCCACCTTTTAGGAAACACCCTGTATGAATTCGTGGGTTCTAAATAATTTTAACAAGAGATTAAACACTACTAACACTTTATTTAACAATTTACTGACTACAATACTTGTTTACTTAATAGTTAACCTCACTTTTTACCGAGCGTGTCACTTCTCAAATAAACTTCTCTCCCGCGCTTGTAATCGTGCCTTATATACCCCGAAATTAGCTCTAGATCAATCCAGAATCTTCTTCAACCATCATCTAGAAAAGTCCTTGGCTCTTTCTAGAGCCTTTCCAGTCACCATCAGAGGCATAGGCGTGCCATCTCCTTTTCCAAGGGGGTGTAATTCATAACACTGCCCCCTCCTTAAGCCTAGATCGTCCCGATCAGGCAACTCAGAATCATCGATGTAGTTCGCCAGCCTGTCCAAATGCACGATCTTCATCTTGGACTTTTTGCTTCGTTGAATCCGATAGACGACATCATTAATTCGGGTAATAACAGTATACGGTCCATCCCAAGGCGGTTGAAGTTTCGGTGACCTTCCTTTCTTCCGCTGTGGGTTGTACAGCCAAACCAGGTCTCCTGCCTTGAATCCTTCTGAACTACCCTTCCGGTCGTATCGAGCCTTCATTCGGTCACTGGCTGATGATGGTTCCGCTATATCGTTAGCCAACCTCTTGAAAGGAGCTCCGGTGTTGAACTGCTTCTTTTCACCCTTACTTCCAGTCTGTGGTCCCTTACTGGCTGCACAAATCTCGCATTTGCGACACCAAGCCTCCACATCCTGACGACTTCTTATCCAATAAAATCGCTCTCGTATTTTCTTCAGGGTCTTGTTAACACCGAAATGTCCATCGGATGTTCCATTGTGCACTTCCTGAAGCACCTTCGCTACTCGACACCTGGGAATCACTAAACGCATAACCACCTGCTTTCCATCCGGGCTTTCCCATGCTCTCCGCAACAGCCCGTTCACGACCTTCAGTGAGTCCCACTGCGCCCACAGTGCCTTCAGTCCCACTCTTTTGCCTGAAACATCCTTCCATTTTGGACGAGTTCCCCTTTCTTTGGCTCTCAATATAGGCCCAATTTCCACATCATTTAATTGCTCTTGTCTGAGCGCCTCATCTGTCCTGTCATCCGGCACCTCCACCTTGACAGTGTTGACTGCTCCAGTGACCTGCAGTTTCTCCTGGTGGTAGTACTTGCAATCTTCCTTGCACATTCTTCCGGATGAAATATCTGCAATTTTCTGGGGTTTCACCTTACTTCCACGTCTTGGTGGTAGTGGACTTCTCGGAATGCTTCGAAGCTGTGAAATCTTTACTTCTCTCGGGGTACCATCTTCTCTATCTGTCACAGTCTCTCTGGTACCAGCTTCCTCTGATTTTCCCCTCAGCTTCACAGCTTCTCCGGCCTTTACTTTCTCCAATCTTCTCCGTGGACATTCAAGCTGGATATGTCCTAGTTCTCCGCACCTGTAACATGTCATACTCCGTCGTCCACTTGGCCTTCCACTACTTTGTCTATTCTGCGTCCCTTCCATGTTTCTAACATTCACTTTCGTCGAGTTCCGATATCGACAGTCTCGCTTGATATGCCCTGCTCTGCCACAGTTGTAACATTTAATACAGCCGCTTGGCGTGCCTTGTCTTTCTGCAGCATCCACTTGAGCCATTAACTGATTGAACATCTTATGTATGTCGGTCAACATAGCGTTCTGGTTCTCCTTTTCTGACTGCGATTCTTCCAGCGTCATAGCCTGTACTCTTGACTTTGGAGTATCCCTATAGACGGCTTCTACCTCTAGTGCATGCACCAAGGCTTCACTACTACTTTTATGTCGGGATAGCCTGAGGACTCGTCTGATTTCCTCGTCCCTTATCCCATCTAGGAATGCCCCCACTGCCAATTGCTCTTTAAATTCTTTTGGCGCATTAGGGTATGCTAAGTGTGCCAGTCTTTCCACCGCAGCTTCAAATTCTTGCAGACTCTCTCCAGCTTTCTGAACGCGCACTTTCAGCTGGGTCTGGTATACTTGAGCAAGGTGTTGATCTCCATATCGTAGATCTAAGGCAGCTTCTAAAACTCTAAAATTCCGTTGTTGGTCTGCCGGAATTGTCTGGAGCAACTCCAACGCTTGGCCTCTTAAAGCCACGATTAATGCCTTAGCCTTCTCTTCGTCATTCCAGTTGTTAGCACTCGCTGCTGCCTCAAACTGTGTCTTGTAAGTCATCCAGGAATTTTGACCATCAAAGGAGGGAATTTTTAATTGCTGGCCTGATGACACCACTTGCTGGTTTCCTCTTGTCCTCAACTGTTGTTTAAGTTGGTCTATTTCTCCTTCAACCTGATGCATTTTCTCTTCAACCTTGTCTACTTTTTCCTCGACTTTGTCCATTTTTACTTCGACCTCATTAACTTTCGTCTTTACGCTACCCATATCTTCCTTAATCTCATTTTTTATTTCTTCAACGACTGTAAACAAGGCATTCTGTTGCGTCTTTATAACTTTTTTTAAGTCGTCATTTTCCTTTTGACGGCGTTTCTCCTCTTCTTGTTTTTCCTCTTGACGTCTTCTCTCTTGATCCTCAAACATTTTTCTTAATTCTTCTTGACGTTTTTGGTCTTTTTCTTGTCGTTTTCTTTCCCGTTCTTCTTTCTCTTCCTGGCGCTTTCTTTCCTGTTCTTCTTTCTCTTCCTGGCGCTTCCTTTCCTGATCCATCATCATCTTTTGCATTTGGGCCATAAAGTCCTGCATTTGTTGTTCGGATGCCATGCTTCTGGTTGTTACCGGCATATAATTATGATAAAATCAACAAAATTTATAAATCACGTCAATATCGGTAATGGAACTGTCCAGAGAAATCGCAAAACAGTACGAGAAAGTCTTTTATTTAAACTACTGTCCAAATAGAAAAGTTCTAGAAAGTTCACGAAAATGCACTTAATAACTACACGAAAGTCTTGTTCAGAGTCTTTATCACTTAACCACTAATGTCCAACAAAAATGTTCTACAATGTCTAAAAACGCACTTGACACTATTTTCCTGTTCGAAATTAATCCTCGAACAATGTCCAGTAAATTAGTCCTCCCTGTGTTAGCACAAACTCCGAGAATACTGTCCCAGTCTTCTCAACACTTCCGGAAAATCCTCTTGTTAAAATTCCGCTTCCGACACCAAAATGTTACGGATTTCCACCTTTTAGGAAACACCCTGTATGAATTCGTGGGTTCTAAATAATTTTAACAAGAGATTAAACACTACTAACACTTTATTTAACAATTTACTGACTACAATACTTGTTTACTTAATAGTTAACCTCACTTTTTACCGAGCGTGTCACTTCTCAAATAAACTTCTCTCCCGCGCTTGTAATCGTGCCTTATATACCCCGAAATTAGCTCTAGATCAATCCAGAATCTTCTTCAACCATCATCTAGAAAAGTCCTTGGCTCTTTCTAGAGCCTTTCCAGTCACCATCAGAGGCATAGGCGTGCCATCTCCTTTTCCAAGGGGGTGTAATTCATAACAGTTCTAATTAAATTACGGTTTATTTTTTTCAAAATTTTTCACCTTGAGTGGCCAAATTTCATGTAAATATGCAAAACAGTAAAAAAACGTACATATGGATCAAATCGGGAGCCTTCTTCCTTTTAAAAATATTAAGTTCAAGACATCTCCACCCAATTTCGAGTGTGGGAAACATGATAATTTTCCTATCCTTCTCGAATTACCCCTAAATCTAGAAAACTACCCTATAGGCTTGCGGGGCTTGCCGGATCGCGTTTTTTCAGGAGATATGGACAAATTGAGTAAACCTTGACCAGCGGAGGCTCAACCAACCCCTCTCTAAATTGCCGAACATCCCAAAAACACTGCTAATACGCTGAAAAACGTTTTCCATCCGTTTTCGAGGGCGAGGAAACGATGGTGAAAATTGGGATTCCTGCCTTTCTCTAACGACCTCTAAATTGACAAAATCACCCCCTTTTTCAATTTCGGGTTTTTTATGTCGTGAATATGGGTATCATAGTGGTAAGAAAGGTAGAAGATAAGAGCTATAAACGGTGGAAGAACATAAACTGCAAGAGTAGTAACTGCGGATATATCTGTCGCGATATCTGTCAACGAATATTGTTACATTATCGAGTTTTACTTTTACTTCCAAAGTTCATTATATGCTAAGTTAAATCTACTGTCATCAAATTCGTGTAGGTGTATAACAGAATTTATATTTAAGTTTTAAATTCTGATATATCTATCGGAGATATAATATACTTTTTTCAATGCATTGTTTTAAACATTGTTGGTAGGAATTACAAGAACTTACTTTTTGTTGCTTTTTGCTTTCTTTTTCCTTTTATTTATGACTATATTTTGTAATTTTTTTTCCTTTAAAAAAGGTGTCCTTCAGGTAACTTCTGGTTCAGGGTCCCCAGTTCACTGCATAGTTGCTACAACACTGCCATAACATCAGCAGTATTCTTGCTGTAAATATTTCTGGGAATATACGCGTATATGTAATGGGTATTTACCACGTATACTCACCAATACACATGACATAACTTATCTTAATAAGTACGTATAGTGATAGTTGTGTGAAAATAATAATTATTACTGGTGTCTGTGATATAATGAATACAAATTGTATTGATTACACCAATGTGTGGTAAAGAAAGACATGTCATTACTACTTAAAACTACTTTCAAATTTCTATAATACTAGTGTTCATACTACCTAAAATGTACTGGAAACGTTATAAATGGATTTATTGAAAAAAACTTCCGCCATCTTGTCAATATGGCGGCGGCCAATGTGAAAAAGGTACGAGGCTGCAAATCTAGTATGTTAGTTCTTAAGGACACCAAAATCGGCAAAATCTACATCTTGATCAAAATTTCAGATTTGCTGTGATGGCTTTGTAAGAAAGTAAATCATTTTTAATTTAGCAAACAGTGTCACGTGGCATATGAGTTATTCTCAGTGAAGTAGAGTGCTTATCAGTAGTTATTAAATTCTTGACAACATTGGTGATTTCGTTCTTGCTCTATTATAGCTATTTATCCTTTTTTAAACAGTTTTTTTATTTAAATTAGTCTATTTAGCATATTAATTTATTATATTTTAATGCGAAGGGCGCCAGCACGAACCGCTGCTGCCAAGGTGCTAGTTTCAATCGCAAAACATGTTTTTGATATTCAGAAACGGGGATTATTTGTAGTTGTGTTTTGGTTGTGTGTTGTCATTTAACGCGTGTAATATAGAAACAGTCTCGTATAAGAAAATGACATTTTCCTATACTGTTAGTGAGAGTAAGTAAATCGAATATTTTAATAGAATTATCAGGAATTATGTTGATAATTTATTAGGTTTGTTTTGTCTATTTTAATGAAAATTTAAATCAGTAAACAGTTTTTCCATGAAGCTTGTTGCATTATCTCTTTAATGTCAACACTGGAGGTTTGCCGAATTTATATAAATAAGAATATGAATTCTCAAAAATACAACTAAGGA
This sequence comes from Stenurella melanura, assembly GCA_963583905.1. NCBI lineage: Eukaryota > Metazoa > Arthropoda > Insecta > Coleoptera > Cerambycidae > Stenurella > Stenurella melanura. The sequence goes on along the minus strand of OY757316.1, from coordinate 117,620,424 downwards.
AAATTCTTGCTTTGATTTAATTTAAAAAATAGTTTAAAAAACGCCAAGTAAAATTTCACGTGGAGTAGTTTTATCTTTAAAGATTACACCGGCACAGAAAAAAAACTTTCTTTCTAATTTTTTTACCAGACCACTCTACCCTTATGTATTTTGGTAATCTGGTATCAGAATTGTGTCTACATCCATCAGTTTTTTTATGGTTAAAAAATAATCCAAAAGTGGGTCAAAAGGGAAAGTCTCTAAGAATTTGTCAAAGTACAGAAAAATTGCCCAGCAATCGGGGAACTGTAAGTAAGCTATTTTTACAGTCAATACCCATGGCCATATTATAGTAAAACAACCCCTTACAGGTTATAAAACCCCCTTAAATGATAAAATTCCGCGTATCACGTTAAAAAATCTGAAATAATTTTTTTTGTGTGATTTTTGTTGGACTTTTAATTTCATTACAGTCTACCCCTAGAGTGTTTTAAAACTACCCAGAAAAAGAGTCGTGTGGAAATAAGTAAAAATAAAGTCCTACGACATTAATACATACGGGTAGAGTGGTCTGGGCAAAATAATAGAAACAAATTATTTTTTTATGTGCCCGTATTATTGTTAGGAGTTGTCTATGTAATTTAGTAAGGAACAATTGCATTAAAGGGTTTTTATTGTTTCGTCCGTTAGTTGGTCGTCTAAAAATGGTAAAATCACAAAATGCTATTAAATTTAGGGGCGCATTTTTGAGAACGGGGTGAAAAGGTGTTTTTTTGGTTTTTCAAATATAACGCAAAAACTAAGTGGCTTCTTTTGATCTCGAAAAAACCATTATATGAAATATAAGCAAAAACAAATTGCAAGAAAGTTGCGAAAATTGTATTTCTACATTTTCGTTTACAACTTTTTTCTGAGTAGAGATAGGTATAGGGATTGCTTCAGAAAAAATACACTAGCGATTTCAACCGTTAAAATTGACTCAGATATTATTGTTCTTGAGTTCCTCTTTTTTTTTGTACATAGGTAATAGCTTATTTCGGGTCCTTCAAAAAATTAATTTTAATAGTTTCTCATCTTAATTTCATTAATACATATTACATACTATAGTCCAATGAAATGTTGCAAAATTTTGGCCGAACCTCTTGCATTTTGGGTAGGACAAGATTATCTTCTTTTGATGTTTAGGGGGGTCAGTGTGACTATAAAATTCGTTGTTCGGGGTTGAAAACCCCCATATTTGCACGCCATCTTGAAAAGGAGGGCGTAAACATTATTTCCGCGATGTCTTGAGAACCGTATGTCTCACAAAAAATGTTTTAAGACAAATAATAGAATCGAATATTATTCCTATGACGTTGAAAAGCTCAAGCCGGTCAAAGTCGTAGTTAAATATATTCCGCTAGACACCCCCTCACCTGAAATCGAGGAAGAATTGAATCAAAAAAATCTACCTTTCATCAGAGTAGCTAGGGTTATGACCAACAAAGATGGCAACAAGCAGGCCACTAACATCCTGCTGTTGACCATCCCTAAACAATCCCTCGAATCTTACCTAAAACTTACCAATCTATGCCACTACCGTGTGAAAGTCTCCACATATAACAGGTTCAATGTGCCGCAGTGCCACAAGTGCCAGCACTTTGGGCACTCGTCTGACATATGCAACCGGGTTGCAAGATGCCTCAGGTGCGGTACTACGCACCCTGTGGGGTCTTGCACCGCCCAAGTATGCAAATGTGCAAACTGCGGGGGTGACCACCCCGCAAATTATAGAGGCTGCCCGGCCTTTGTGCAGGCAAAAGAGAGATACGGTCCCAAGCCAAAACCCCCTGCCGCAACTAATACACAACCACCCCCAGGACAAAGGACTAATCCCAACAGACAGCCACAAACGCAAAGACAAACAAACATCGCAGACATTAACCTACCCCCGCTGTCGCAAGAAGCGGCCGACGCAATAACAACACAAAATGTCCGGGCCTGGCAACAGTTCCGGGCAAAAGACACACACAACAACCAACAAACTCAACCTACGCCACAAAACCTACATGACAATGACAACGCCGACGACAACCCCCTCAGGGAAATCTTTAACGTAATAAAAACGCTCAATCTCAGGAAAATCTGGGATGAGCTTAAGCAATTAATGTCCAGATTAAAAAATATCTCAGACCCACTCGAGAAAATATTTCTAATCCTAGAATTTGTAACTTCGTTCTTTTAATGGCTAACTATAACCACAATAACAGTTCATTTATTAGGCTGCTGCAGTTCAACGCATGCGGCATTACAAGACAAAAAACCGAATTTCAAAACTTACTTAACACCCATAATATAGATATATGCTGCCTTTGTGAGACATTTTTAAAAAACAAAATGTCATTCTCCATTCCAGGATATCATATTATTAGATTGGACAGGCAGGGCAGACCCGGTGGGGGTACTGCAATACTTATAAAAAATAATATTCAATATAATCAAATTATACTACCCCAATTGAAAACACTTGAAGCCTGTGCAATAGACATTAATTTAAATAACAAAAATACCACTATAATTTCAGCTTACAGAAGCAATAGCAAAGCACTCGATCCCTCAGATCTTGAAACAATCGCAAAAATAAATAAACATTATATTTTACTAGGAGATTTAAACGCCAAACATGGCAGTTGGAACATTAATTCTAACCAAATTAATAGATCCGGTAAAATACTACATAACTATATCCTAAACAATCCTGAAATCAATCTTATCGCCCCCATCGAGCCTACTCGACCTGTCCCTGCACAATCTATTATAGACATTTGTCTCACAAAAAATCTTAACTTGCAATACGACTGCATCGTAATAAATGAACTCAATAGTGACCACTTCCCGGTCAAAACTATTTTAACACTAAACTGTAAATTACCTCGTTTGGACAAAACACCCAAAGAATCCGATTTTAACTGGGAATTTTTTAGTTCTTATATTAGTAACAATATTCCATTCAACCCTACTTGTAACAACACCGACGATATTGACCGACTAGTTGACGAACTGACAAAGCACATAGACAGCGCACTACGGGCCAGCCAGAAAGGAATCCCCAACACTTCCTACCGCCTACAACTTCCAAGGCAACTAGTTGATAAAATTAAAGCCAAAAATAGGGTACGCAAACAGTATATTAGAACTCACTGTCCCACTATAAAAACCCTGCTCAATAAGCTAAAAAAAGAGCTAGACATTGAAATTAAAACATTCAGGCAGAAGAATTTTAGCGAACTAGTTGCTTCCCACCCCGAAGATCCCTACTTTGTCACCCGCCTTCTAAGAAAACCCACCACAATACCACCCCTGGAAACCCCCCAGGGGTTATTAGTAACCGACGCGGAAAAAGCTGACGCTTTTACTGCCCATCTTTCAACAATCTTTACGCCTAACAATATCCCGCAGCAAACAGCTGATACTGTTGCTCCATTAGTCGATCTTCTTACTAATTTAAAACTACAACCGGACAATGACCCGCAATTCTTCACTCCGGCACAAATAAGAGCGGCCATTGTCCGAGTTCACTCTAGTAAATCTCCTGGCATCGACAATATGCCTAACTATGTTTTAGCACACCTCCCTCCCAGGACATATTTGTACTTAACAAAACTTTTTAATTCCTGTTTAAGATATACTTACTATCCAAGCAATTGGCGAATAGCAAAAATCATTAATATCCCCAAGCTCAACAAACCTAGGAAACTTGTTTCCAGTTATAGACCGATAAGCATCCTGCCAGCACTTGCCAAAGTGTTGGATACGTTGCTCCTAGATCGCATACAGTCCCAGCTAGACGTCGCCCAAACTGAAAATATATTTCAGTTTGGGTTCAGACCTAGTCACTCAACAACCCAGCAATTATTCCGCGTCGGCGAAATAATTACAACTAATATAAATCGAGGTCAACTCACGGGGTTTGTCGCCCTTGACCTCGAACGCGCATTCGACAAAGTCTGGCACGCCGGACTGTTATATAAACTCCTCATCTCGGGCATATCCGCACGTATTGTGAAAACAATACAGTCCTATCTAACCGACAGAAAGTTCCGAGTAGCAGTCAATAAGGCGTGCTCTCCTACCACCTCCATCCTCTCTGGCGTCCCACAAGGCTCTGCCTTAGGACCAGTTTTATTTACCATCTACATCCACGACCTACCGCCACCCCTAGACCATATAAATACCATTTGCCTTTACGCCGACGACACAGCCCTCATTTCAACCTCAAAAAACCCCCAACTATTAACAGACTTACTACAACAACAAACCGACGCCACAGTCGACTACTACAATAAATGGGGCTTATTAGTAAATATTACCAAAACACAGGCAATATGTTTTACCAGACGGTTTATTACACCTAGCACAAGGGTTAAAATCAACGGTATGGCATTGGATTGGTCCAAGTCCATCCTATATTTAGGGTTATATCTTGACAAAAGATTTCACTTTATACAGCATATTGACAATGTAATTAAAAAGTTTAAAACACGCTTCAGAGAGCTTTTCAATACTTTAATCCACGCACCTAATCACACATCTATACTAATTTATAAATCCAATTTAAGATCCATAATAACATATGCTGCACCAGTATTCTATCCTTTAATCTCAAATACCCAGCAGAACAGACTGCAAATCCTACAAAATAAAGCACTTCGCACCGCAGCAAACCTCTCTCGCATAGTTCCCGTCAAACAAATACATAATTTAACCGGTACACCCACTTTGTCTAAATTCATTTTCAACCAATTAATTCCAAACTTCACTCAAAATCTAATTCATTCTATAAATCCAACTTTAACCGACCCCCTTATACCCAAATTTCTATTAGCACCCAAACACCCTTCGCTCAACTTCATTTATACACCTACCCCAATTAACCCAATACTAATTTGAACTTTAAAAAAAAAATAAAACAAACACAAAAAAAATACACAAAATACAAAATAAATACAAAAAAAAGAATAAAACATATTAAAACACAAAAAAAGAAACTACTATACTATAATACAAAAAAATACACAAATTTACACATAAAAAAATAATTTCACACAAAAGATCCGATGTAAAAGAGCCATACCATCCTAACCCTATTAACACCATTGTATAAAAGACGCCACCAATAAAAACGAGAATAATGTGCCACACAAACAAACCACCACTAACCTTAATTAACACTAACTAAAACCAACGAAAAACTATCAGAAGAAGCAATATTCAAGCCAACAAAACAGCCAGCCCGCAGAAGGGCAAGTCCACAACAGAAATAGATTTATACTACGGAAAGCGCCTGCACAGGCGGAAGCCGAAGCATCCCTAGAGGGAGCTTATACTGGAGTCGAAAACCCCCATATTTGCACGCCATCTTGAAAAGGAGGGCGTAAACATTATTTCCGCGATGTCTTGAGAACCGTATGTCTCACAAAAAATGTTTTAAGACTTTTTTTGTAGAGAATTGAAGTCTCTACAATTTTGGTTTACATAATTCTTACCGTAAAATTGAAAATGAAAAAGTTATAGTTAACCAAAATATTCAAGAGAAATATCATTTAAGCGTTATAATTTCTTTTTTATTGATTTTATTGAAAAATAAAAATACACATCTGATGTTTCTTGTACAACATTCTATTACGAACAATTTTCACTACTCATTTTTTAAATGTCTCTTCTTTGGAGGGGTGTTAGGGCGCTGCAAATGGATCAAGTGCGTCAGAAAGGACATTGGACAAGTCTGAAAAAATTCTGGTACATCCCTGGGATGATTTCAAACTCTTTTTGCCTCTTGCAATTTTTGTCCGAACCTCTTCTTTTTCGAGTAAAATCTTGATTTTTCCTCGCCGGATAACTAAGAAATTGACAATTTTAGAAAAAAATATTTCGAACAAAAGTAGTCTATTTTTATTGACACAATCAAATTTTGCAATGAAATATAGGGGTTTCCATTTAAAAAACCGAATTTGACCTTGAATGACCTTTAACCCTTCCACCTAATGTCAAAGTGACATATACCGCCAAAGTACGCCCATCCAATTCTACAATTTTTGTCTGAAACATTTTTTTGTAGATTGCGTATTACTCGAGATATCTGAAACTTTCCTGCTGAATCACCCGGGGTGATCTTTTTAACCTGAAAATTTCAAATATCTCACTCAAGTGATAAGCGCTCTACAAAAAAATGTTTGAAACAAAATTTGTAGAATTCTATGGGTGCACTTCGGCGGTATATGTCACTTTGACATAGGGTGGAAGGGTTAAGGTAATTAAAGGTCAAATTCGGGTTTTTAAGTGGGAACCCCTATATTTTATTGTAAATTCGGATTTTCTGACTAAAATTTTCGAACAAAAGTAGTCTTACTTTTGTTCGAAATTTTTTTTTCTGAAATGTTCATTTTTGTAGTTATCTGACGAGAAAAAATAAAAATTTTAGAATATTGCGATTTTTTTACTCGAAAAAGAAAAGGTTTGGACCAAAATGGACCAAAAAAAGACTAAGATTGTAGCGAATTAAATTCTCTACAAAGGAATTTTTTTTTTTTTGTGAGACTTAGGTTGTCAAGATATCGCGGAAAAACTGTTTACGCCCCCTTTTTTAAGATGGCGGCCAAATGGGGGGGGGGGGCTTCAACCCCGAAAATCAAGTTTTGTACTCACACTGACCCCCCCCCCCCCTAAACATCGAATGAAAAAAATCTTGTACCACCCAAAATGCAAGGTCAATGTAACATTTTAATGGACTAATAACATTTTGGCAATTCTGTTGAAAAGTGATATTTTCAATGGGCTTGTTCCATGATATTCTTTTTATATGGTTTTTATACTTTTTCATATAGTACTCGATATTCTCATTATACACTTAAAATTTCGTATTATTAACTTTTTCCGTTCTCGAGATATAAGGAGTTGAATTTAGTAATAGTTGCAAAACCGAGCGCTCATTTGTGACGTCACTATACGCAAGTGACGTAAGAAAAATGGCTTTTTGGGACCTTTCAAATTTAACCTGAAAAGTCGAAAAACATGGAATTTTTAAACGCTGGTAACTAAATAAATACGTCGAGTGGAAGTTCGTTCTATGTGTCTGCGGAAAGTAGAAGGTCGGCGATGAATTATAATCGTAAATTGCAGGGCCGAAATCGAAAATTCGTTCTGGCAGAAGCGAGAGAAAATTGTAATTTTTTGACATTTCACCAAATTGTACTCCCCTACTGTCAAGTAATAAGCAAAACAAACAATACTTCGAAAACACTTATAATTATAACCAATAAGGAGCATCAAGTCTATTGAGATCGCCGAGTCTATGCGTATAGTGACGTAGCGCCTGGCCACGCCCCATTTTCGCGAGATGGAAATTTGTAGTAGTTTTTAAGATACTAAACGTGCGAATAAGATTCTGATTTTTTGCAGATCCATTAATTTATACTTGCACTTTCGATTTGTGAAATAAAAAAAAAATGCCGAACAAGCCCATTGCTATTCTGCCCTCCTAATCAAGAAGGTCGTATCTGCACTTTTTATTGTTTCGAGAAAAACGTGTTTTTATGAAGAAGCTATTTTTCCTATCTAAAACTACCGGTGCTTGCTATGTGGGTATAGTATGAAGTAAATACATAGGAAAGCTATTCCTTTGAAAAGTTCTGTATGTTTTCAAGGCCACACTGCTAGGGAAATGCAGATACGACTTTTTTCCTTGCCGATTTTTGTTATAGGTACTAAGAAAAATCATCATATCTGTCACAATAATTTATGATACTGTCAAAAAACAAAGTCAAGTTAGGTAACGAAATACTAAACTCTAAAACATGTTAATTCATAATATTTCTAATTAATCTAAAGAAACTTCCTCTACGGTTTAATTGTAATATACGACAATTCTTCTTAGCATAAGTCACATACGACAAATTTTACTGGGATCACTGTACTCTTTTAATGTTCCAGTGCTAAATGGAATAGCTGTATTTGACAATTAATTTGTAATATACGACAATTCCTCTTAGCATAATAAGTCACATACGACGAATTTTATTGGGATTAGCAGGAACGTGTGCAGTTATGACAAATTTTATAAGCGAATAGCATCGGGAAATACTGACTTACGACTCTTATTTCTAGTACTATAGATGTAAAATGATGAAACAGTACCTAAAAATGTCTTAACCCTTTTTTGACCCAATTGGCAGATACGACCTTCTTGATCAGGAAGGCAGTATTATTAATGTCAAAATTACGTTTTTCACCCAAAAATATACTCCTTTCGCTGTTTTCTGATGATCTAAACAAGACAATTTTCAACGAAACATTTTTTATTTATTATAAAGAGTAATGTTATAATTTTAGCATAACGTGTTAAAGGGACATTTCTATTTATTATAAATAGTCAAATTTAAGAATAGTTTGTCTCATCGACCAACCATCTTTTACTTATTGTTTATTATTTATAGTCCATGACAGTACATTCTGACTTGTTTTCAAATTTTAATGATGAAAAAAAGACTGCCTAAGGAAACACTACTTCCACATCCAGATTTCCCATCTAAGTCTCTATAATGGAAAACATCTTGACCATGTTTGCACTCTAGTATGTGGAAATAATTAGTAATAAAATTTTAATAATATATTTGAGGCAGATGTAAAATAATTTGAGACGTTGGTTTTTAGAATATACGCGAAAAAACCGCTGCCCAAGGAATTACTACTTCCACATCCAGATTTACCATTCGAGTCTCTTCAACATCTTAACTATATTTATTTTGCACTTTAGTATGTAGAAATAATAATTGGCCGTAGAACTTTAATATATTTGAGGCAAGTGCCATAGAAAATAATTTCAGTTGTGTTCTTCTACCATATACATCAAAAATGAAGTTTCTGGACTCTTAATTCCTTATTTTTCCCTATTTACCACCACCCCCCTCACCCCTTCAACGGAACCATCTCAATAAGGTGTCATTACGTTACATAAGTGGACCAAATTTCAAGTGAATATCTCAATTATGTTTTACTAACCCCTTTAATAATGGACTGGAGTGGTGGAGGGGTCAAAAAATGTTATAAGAAAATATGAGGCCTTGGCTTCTAGTGTATACACCAAATCTCAAGTTTCTGTACTCTTACTTATTTTCCCTTATTACACCTATTTAACCCCCAACCTTTCTCCGGAATTAGCGCAAAATATAACCTTAATGGCTTAAACAATTTCTGAGAAAGTGTGCGCACAAAAAAAATTACAGACCGACCGACAGACATAATTTTTTTTCTTCGCTCAAATTTAAAATCTCGACGGTTTATGACATTCTAAGCCTATTTCGACAAAAAAAAATTGGAAATTTTTCTTCACCCCCTTTAAAAAAAATTGAGGTTCGTTAAAATGCCTTAAAAATTATTTCACAGGAACACTATCGTACAAAAGACGTAAAGTGACAACATATTTTTCAAATAATTAATTATACTTAAAACAGCAGATACTGCAGTAAATAAAACAAACCTTGACCTTTACAACATCTATAAATTAAGTATCTGAGATTAGATTTTATAATGTTCCGATTTGTAAATCGCAAGTACACAATAAAAATAAATCAGTACTTATTCATCATAAAATATTGAATATACAAGTCATCTAACAACTTTGAGTCCACAAAATTAATACGAGATGATCAGGGGTTATGGAAAGTAAGGAAATGTTAAAATAATAACAAGACTCTTTGGTTTCAGGAACAGTAAATTCTTCTAAATTTATTTTACAACCACTTGCAAAGATTTCTCCTCTACTTTTGTCATTTCACCACCAAGGCAAGGATTTCTAAAAGACCTAGCTGTATTACCATTATTTCTTGACCTGTATCCAGGCTTTGGTTTGTCCACTGCAAGAACCATTTTATTTTTTCCATTTAGTACAATCAAATTTATTCTCTGTTTCTCTAAATTTTGAGAAATATATTCTTAGCAATCTTTTCGATCCAGAAAATCTACGACGCATTCCATTATCTCAATGTTTTCTTTTTGCTCGATAGCAGTTCACTTCTCAAAAATACCTAACATTTTGATAGAAGTTCGTTGACCTATAATGAAATTTATTATGCAGATTGACAAGTCTAGCAACTCAGTTTTATAAAATTAAATTCTACAAAAATAGAATAATATAAAATAGACTAAACAAAGGTTTTAATTATGGTTTTTATTTTCACTAAACACAATGTTTATGTTCATTTTCTAGATATAAATTTTTAGACAATCAAAAGCGTATTAAGAATTACATACCTTGCTCTTTAATATCTATAATGGACCAACCAGTGGCGGCTCGTCAGAGGAGGCAGGGGAGGCTGAGCCTCCCCTTGGAAGAACCACCATATCTTCAAAAGTAATATCTTAAGAAATTTCTACTTAGGTATATCTCAATTTTCAATATTTTTTGTTTTTTATAATTCATTAATTTTCAGTGTATATATAAAAGTTTTGCATTTCCTTTCCACAAACATACCTATAACGTTACAGTCCGGATAGTTTTTGTATGCATATTTCCCGGTCGGCCGGTCTTTTACTGAATGAACCCTGCGGTTCGCTGGAGGCTAATACGAAATAGCTTCCAACTTTAACGCATTTACTTATAACATAAATGACCTTGAATTACTTTGCGCTATGTAAAATAGCAACACTTCAAATAGCCAGTAGGAGGCTAGCCTCAGATCTCAGTTCTTTATAGCGCATGTGCAGTTCAGGAGTTCAGGTGATTCACAAAGAAAACGAACTGTCAGTTGTGTTTAGCCGGTTAAGATCAACTTGACGTAAAATTACATAAAACATTTGATAGGCGGGCTAGAAATGGGTGCTCTAGGTGAAAATATTCCCAACAACATGTCTTGTTGTCCAGACGTGGTGAATTATTTGTTATTAGATGGATTTACTACTTTTACTTACGACGAAAAGGTAAGAATTAAAAGAAATGCCAGGCCTACACCAGCAATGCCTTCGTTAGTTTTTAAAAGTGGTAAACAAAACAGAGGGTTTTGTGATAACAATTATAAAAAAGTCGAGTGGTTAACGGCATCAACAGTTAGAAACAAATTATATTGTTGGAGATGTTTATTATTTACTAATGATCAATCCTCAATTTGGGGCAGGGCCGAGTTTAATAATTTGCAAAATTTGTCGCGAGGTTTAGAAAGGCACGAAAAATCCCAGGAGCACATTTCATCTTGCATTAAATTCGAAATGTTTGGTAAACAAAATATTGTAAATTTCTTGGATTCTGCACATAAGAGAGAAATAGAAAATTGTAACGGAAAGGTCCGTGAAAATACGGAAATATTAAAGAGGTTAATAGATGCCGTTATATATTTATCTTCACAAGAAACTTCTTTCAGAGGACATGACGAAAAACGAGAATCGTGCAATAAAGGAAATTTCAAAGAGCTGATAGATTTTTTAAAAACGTATGACCCAAAATTAGAGAACTTTTTGAATAACGCCACAATTTTTTCCGGAACGTCTAAATCAATTCAAAATGATCTAATTGAGAGTGTTAGCTCGATTATTAAAGTCAAAATTTATGAAGAACTATATAATTGCGAATTTTTCTCGTGGAAAATTGGCGAAACGACGGACGTTACTTTGAGATTAAACGACTTACCTGTAAGGAAGTTCAATCGTAATTATACGACTGTTCCAGTCCGCATAGAACACTAGGTAGTTGCACCTTTAGGTGTTACGTCACTAAGTTGAAAGATGAAGAGCTCCCCACCAAGCTGTCCCAATCCATACGTCCGATCCGATACCTCATTACGCTTTTTAGACGTAGATCGCGATAATAAGGGATGGGCTGAGAACTTGTCTCTGTACCATATAAGCACAAATAATAGATCTGTCTTCTTGCGGCTCGGATTTGCTAGGGTGGGAGACGTTCTATGCGGACCGGAACAGTCGTATAATTACGATTGAACTTCCTTACAGGTAAGTCGTTTAATCTCAAATTATACGTCCTGTTCCGGCCCTTATAGAACACTAGGTAGTTATTTAAAGCCAATGAGCGATCTAATGTAATAAAGTTTTGTTGATATTGAATAAAAAATATTTTTATAAGAATATTAAAAATATATGGATTTCTTAATGTTTTCTAAGGTATGGCCTTAACCAGCCTCACCATGATCTAATTATCAACTGGTAATTAACTAAAAATATACACTTCTAATTCTATCAAATTTAAATAGCTATCAGGAAGTAACATTTCCGGTCTGCTTTGCACCGGTCTATTATAAAATTTAAAAATTATATCAGATTTTTTTTTTTTTTTTTTTTTGACCACCCAGCTGTAGATCTAATTGTATCTATGCTAATACCCACTCTGAATGCTGCCGACGTTGCAGAACGGCGAATACCAATTTTGGTTGCTCTATAGATGATCTCGAAGTTTTTAACAATTCTGAAAACAACACTTCTATACCTTCACCTTTTGATAAAAGCTGCCTAACTTAAAGATTGCAGTGGGTATAAATTTGATAAATATTTTAATACTGGGCAAGGATCCCATGTAAAGCTATATTTTGGAAAGCCCACTCGAAGTTTAAAAAACTCCGTTTACAAACCGATTTATCAAGTGAACTTCCATCTTCTTGGCAAGTATAATATTCAACGCCGACCGAAATGTGTTTATAGTTGAATAGCTAGGACTATATTCAAATTATTCACTAAACATTTCTATAATAATACTCCTTACCGACGGGTTTAACAAACTTATAGTACTGTTTTTCCAAAAATTCCATCACTTTTTGAGTGCCACTCTATACTGCGATGAAGTATTTTTTCTTAAAGAGGATATTAGCACGTCGATGGTTATTTCTGATATTCCTCTGGACCTGTACCCCTTCCCGATAACAGCCTCATAGTCAGTATGAGATTCGGCCATAGGGGATGACGATTCCTGAAAGGATCTAATAAAACATTTTTATCAGGGCCTAAGTATATGGGATCTTTAGCTAGTAACCTCAGAAATATCGGCTACCAAGGTTGGGTTTGGCAAACTGGAACCACAACAATTCCCTTTCCTTTATCTAAGACAATCTTATTTAACGCCTTAATAATAAGGGGGGGGAAAGCATAAAAATATATACCATGACCAATTCAAAGCAAAATAATCTACTAAAATAGAGTAAGAGTTTCTTTTCCAATATACTAACTCTGTATATTATGCATTAAGTTCCGATGCAAATAAAACTCCTTCAGGCCTTCCAAATAATGATATAAATCTGGAAAAATGTCATTTAAAGAATATTCAATTTTAATTAACTTAAATCAAATGAATATGTCTCGAGTTTCACACCACTACCATATATCTCTTGCTAGCCCACAGAACCTTTTATATTTTATACTCCTCATCCTAATTATATAAGAAACGGCTGCAGTGTTGTCAGCTCTAAGCAATATGTTGCAATTCAACTCCAATCTGGCGAAACATTTAAGAGCGTTAAAAATAGCTAAGAGCTCTAAATAGTTTATATGTTTGTTTATTTCATTAGGAACCAAAATCCTCATGCGGCTTCGACCTTACACACAGCCCATCAACCAATTTTCGAAAAACCGTCTGTGTATATCTCCAGTGTATATTTTATGAGCAATAGAGAGTGTATTGCCCTGGGGATGGCTTTAAGCCACCAATGTAATTCTGATATTACTGCTTCAGATACAATCATCTACTTATTACAATTGCCTTTATTGTTTGTAAGTGGCAAGAACTTAGCTCGTTCTAGTTTCTTTGTACATAACCACAACCAGCCACACTTAATCGTTGGGCATATAGCAATATGGGTTACCAATAAACCTAGCAAAACTTCTTATTTTGTACATGTCTGTGTTCATGAAAGCTTGCACGACATTTAAGCATCTTATCTTGTGGTAACGAAATTGTGAAATCTGCACTGTTAAAGAGAAAACCATAATATTTACAAGTTTTAATTGAATATAAATCGCATTTATTGTAATTTATAATGAATCCTAATGATTCTAACAATAAAATAGAGTCATTTACATATTTAAGACAATCAGAAGCAGTGGTTCGAAAAAACAGAAAATTATCAAGATAATTTATCGAAATATTACCAGCTGAACGAAGATATTTTGTAACTGGTTTTAGAATTTTTAGTAAACACGTATGATGCTGTGCAAAGTCCAAAGGGCAAGCAATTAAATTAAAATAATTTTTCTAGGAATATAAACCTAAGATATTTTCTGTGGCGTCTGTGAATTGGAATAAGAATCCTTCAGATCTAAAGAAGCCATGTGACAACCTCACTGTATAATATTTTTAACTCTTCTGTAATTATCGATCTTAAAATGTGGCGGTGACATACAGGTATTTAACTGCTTTAAATTTAAAACAAATCTAAATTTATTATTAGCCTTTGGTACAAGAAAATGTGAGAATATGAATTGGCCTTTTTTAGGTTCACATTCATTAATGGCACCTACATCTAGTAACCTCTGAATTGCTGTGATAATCCCTGATATTACTGGTACTTTGATTTTTGTTTGACTTTAGTTTAATATGGAACTTTCCCAAAATGAATGTGATAACTACTGATCGACTGCAATATATATTGATCTGTAGTTAGGGCGTTCCACTTATCTATGAAAAAATTAAGTCTACCAGCATATTGTTATACTCTCGTACCTCTAGTGTTTTAGGGTGTACTACTGATTCTTTTTTCTGTTGTACCTTTGATATCTGCCCAATGGCCGCTCCTATCTTGGTTTGTATGTTGTCGGTTCTTTTGTGAAACTTTGCATCCTGAATCTTGATCGAAGTGCTGGACGCTGAAAGTTTAAATAATTCTTTGTAGAATATGTTGCTCTGGTCATTGGCGCTGCTGTAAAATTCTGTCTCTGGCAATTAAGTCCTGTCTTTTTTAATTGCCTGTGCTGCCTCATATTTTTCGGTTAGATTTTTTACAAATAAAAGTGTCTAGATTGGACTCTTTCGCCACTTTGTGCATTGCTGGATTCAGTCGTGAATAAATCTGATGTTTTCTAGTGACAGAAATCTGAAAAAGTGTGCATTGCACATGAATCGTTTTGCTCTCGTTCAGTAAAATCTCTATGGCAACACTCAAAGCACTAAGAGCAGATCCTATATCCCTCTGTGTATTTGACATGTGAAAATCTTTTTTACCGCCACTATCGGAAAGGAGAACCCGAAACTCAGAATATTATACTGGAGCATTTAATGCCGGGTAGTTTTCCGGGATAACCCATTTTGAATTAATTTCCTCTTTATTTTCTAAAATGATTCCCTCTTTTAGGTAAGTAGACCAACTCAACAGTTAGTGGTTAGATTAGATTCGATAACTTTGAACTGGCAAGTGTGTGTGAGGGATCGAGAAAGGCTACCCTATATATAAACGTTCAAACTGTAAGAGAGGCGAGAAAGGCCGTCTCTTATTCTCCATATGGTGTGAAGGATCGAGAAAGATAACCCTATACATGAACGTTTTAAAATTCAAGAGCGGCGAGAAAGGCCATCTCTTATTTTCTTTCAGTGTTATCAAACAGAGGACGAGTAAGGCCACTCTGTATATATATACGTTTAAACTTTAAAATCCTCTTATATTCTGTCAGAATTATCAAACAGGGGACGAGTAAGGACACCCTGTACGTGTACATACACGTTTAAACTTTAAAATCCTCTCATTTTCTGTCAGTGTTATCAAACAGGGGACGAGTAAGGACACCCTGTACATATACGTTTAAACTTTAAAATCATCTTATTTTCTGCCAGTGTTATCAAACAGGGGACGAGTAAGGACACCCTGTACATATACGTTTAACCTTTAAAATCATCTTATTTTCTGCCAGTGTTATCAAACAGGGGACGAGTAACGACACCCTGTACATATGCGTTTAAACTTTAAAATTCCTCTTATTTTCTGTCAGTGTTATCAATCAGGGGATGAGTAAGGACACCCTGTACATATGCGTTTAAACTTTAAAATCCTCTTATTTTCTGTCAGTGTTATCAAACAGGGGACGAGTAAGGACACCCTGTACATATGCGTTTAAACTTTAAAATCCTCTTATTTTCTCTCAGTGTTATCAAACAGGGGACGAGTAAGGACACCCTGTACATATACGTTTAAACTCTAAGATCCTCTTATTTTCTGTCAGTATCATCAAACAGGGGTCGAGGAAGCACACCCTGTACATATACATTTAAACTTTAATATCCTCTTCTTTCCTGTTAGTGGAACTAAATACGGGACGATTAAGGCCACCCTGTACATATACGTTTAAACTTTAAGATTGGCGAAAAAACGGCCACCTTTAATATTTCATAGGTATGTATCAAGAGACATTATTAGTTTTATACACATAATAATCTAAATTAACTTAAGTCTTAAGAAATTTACCATTAACCAAGAATACAGCCTTCGAATATCGAGACTGTTTATGTTCAAACACTTGAGCCGTATAAACAAACGCGCTCATGAATGCCGTACTGAGGCGGGTTATATATTTCCTTATAATGTTAATGCAGCACTTTTTAAGAAACTCTTCTCTTTAACTCCTAAATATACATTAGTTACTGAAAACTTATTACTTATTACTTACTTGTAGAACTAGAAGATTCATCCCGAACTATATTTTCTAGATTTTTCTTCCATTTCATTTAAGTTTTTCAAATTGCTGCTGTGTCTGTCTCTTTCTTTGGGTAATTCTCACTCTGTTTTATAAACACAACCGTGACATAACACTAAAAATGCGTAATAAGGTATCGGATCGGACGTATGGATTGGGACAGCTTGGTGGGGAGCTCTTCATCTTTCAACTTAGTGACGTAACACCTAAAGGTGCAACTACCTAGTGTTCTATAAGGACCGGAACAGGACGTATAATTGTAAATCTCAACGTTCTGTAATTTTTAGATATGTAATGCACGGAGAAGTTATTGAAAGGTTTGTTGGTTTTCTTGATGTGAGTAGTGGAAGAAACGCGGAGAGTTTATTTAAATTATTAATCGACGAATTTGGTAAATTTGATTTGAAAAATAAATTAATAGCACAAACTTATGACGGCGCTGCAGTTATGTCAGGGTATCTTAATGGACTCCAAACAAAAATAAAAGATATTGCTCCTCAAGCTTACTTCATTCACTGTTACGCACACCAATTAAATTTACTTTTGGGTAAAGCATGTAACGAAATTAAAGAAAAGTATTTTTTTCAAATATTACTGGTTTTTCGTCATTTTTTTCAAAATCTACCAAAAGAACTGATGTTTTAAATAGAATTAACATGAAACATAGAATTCCGACAGACGCTCCCACTCGTTGGAATTTTTCATCTAGAGTTGTTTTCACTGTTGACAAATACAGGAAAGAACTTATTGACGTTTTTAATTTTATTTCGGAAAGTGAAGATTTTTTAAATGACGATCAGACTTTACGAGCAGCTTACGGATTAAAATCGTTATTGTTGGATAAAAATGTCATATTTTTTCTAAAGGCTTTTAAAATGATTCTTGAGCAAACTGATGTTATTTTCCAAATTTTACAGAATAAACTAACTGATATAACATATTCTAAAAATAGACTTAATTCACTTATATCTAAATTAAAAGAATTTCGCAATACAGAAATACATTTCAATAGTTTATACAATATTTTTTTAGAAAATGTTGAAAAAGTAGACGATGACGATTAGCCAGAGCCACAATGTAAAAAGAGAAAGACAACATATAACTTTGACAGGGCAGATATACATTACAAACAAATTTGTATAGAAATTTTGGATACCGTTATAGTCCAAATTGAAATGAGATTTTCTGATTTAAATTCTTTGCAATGTTTCGATTTAGTAAATCGTAATAATTTTACAACGTTTTCTAAATCATTTCCTACTAGTCTAATGGAGAAATTAATGGACCATTATCCTTTTTTTGACCGTATTTCGAACTATGCGTGTTGTATTCTGACCAGCAACTTTTAGCAAATTCAAAATCATCTCAAGAAATGCTTACCTTTATATATAATAACAATTTAAAAAGCTGTCTCCCCGAACTGTACAAACTTTTGTCATTAGTGTCAACAATTCCGGTAACCTCAGCTTCCGTAGAACGATCATTTTCAGCACTTAAACGCATAAAAACATTTACTAGAAACAAAATGAGTCAAGACCGCCTCTCAAATGTATCGCTTATTTCAATAGAAAAACTTTTTTTGTCAGAATTGAAGAAACACGATTCATTTTATGAAGAAGTAATCAACCATTTTGCTAGTTCCGAAAATCGTAGGTTACCACTCATTTATAAAAATATTTAGGCTTTAAAGCAGAGATTAATATAGGTAGTTGTTATTTTAGAAAAAATATTTATTTGTGTTATTTATTTTTTAAGAAATATTTTTTAATTCTCCATAATATAGAGTTCCGCGGTTATATTTTTTTATATAACTTCTTTCTCAAAACTATTTTAATTTTTATTAAAAGTTATAATTTTACACTCCTGGCAGTGATAATGAATACAATTTTTTGTTTGTAGAAAAACACTTTAATTTTTTTACCAAAACTATTTTTATTTTTATTAAAAGTTATATAATTTAATCACAAGTGGGATAGTAGGGCTCCTGGATACCGATACTCAAGTCGTAGGAACGTGAATTTCATGAGAATGATTTTTCCATCTCATCATATTTTCTATTTCCTTTTCTTTCTATTCTTTTATTAGTTCTATTCTGTCAAGTCGTGAATCGGTATCCTGGCGAACAACCCACGGCAAAAAAATGTAACGCGCCGTTGTACTACCTCAGGGGTGGTGGGGAAATGTACAAATTGTAGTCATATTGTACATCAGTTGTCTTTCAGAATATCAAGCCTCCTCTGCAGACAATATCACGAGCCGCCACTGGGACCAACTTAAATTATCAATATTATCACAAATGTGTTATAAGTTATAACATCACGATGTATAATTCGCAACTGATTTACAATCTTAGATCAGTTTATATAATACTTTCAACCCTTTAAACAATTTTAGTAATTACGAATGACAAAGTAGTGTCTCACTTTGCATTCAAGAAAGCGCAGTTCTTGCAATTTTATCCACAAGTCGATGCAGTGTGCAACATTTTACATATTCTTTCTTTTCCAGGTGAAAGCCCCAGGAAATCTTTTAATTTCAAAGATGTCGTTAGGAGGAGATTGCCCATATTGGGCTGGCTGCCTACCTATACAATCGGAACATTTCTGCAGGATTTACTCGCTGGTTTTACGGTGGGACTAACTGAAATTCCACAGGGCATTGCCTATGCCCTCGTGGCAGGTAAGCATAACATATCTTCCAACATATTACCAGTACCAAACTGTTTATTTGAAAATCAAAATCTCCACATGGAGAATGATTAAAATAAAATTTGAAACAATTAACTGCCGTAAAAAAACGGCCGCTAAACATTTTGAAATAAAATGTCACCGTTGTATAGTGGGGCCAAGATTAGGTAAAGTTGGGAAAAATTCAAAATATCAAAAGTCGTGATAATTGTTATATTTCGCCTTTGGAGACTATAGTGCAAAGTCCTCTGCATTATACCTCGTTAGGAAAAAGGGGAAGCATGCCGCTCCTCGCCGCACGTCGAAGTACATAGTAGTCCCTACTATGTCGGGTCCCTAATACAGATCACTTTCATTTTTTTGTGGGTCGGTGTATAAAACATACAACGAAAAAAGTCATTTTTTCGGATTTATCGATTTTCCGGCAATTTTTTTCCATTGCACTATATATTGTTTTTTTATTTATTGAAAGTAGAAGTAAAAACAAAAAACGAGCCTAGTCCGAACTCTGTCGGACAAGTAAATTTATGAGGAATCGCAGTTGAAAATGTCAGTTTTTTTTTAGTATTGAAAATAGTACTGGGCGCATGATATAGGACCCATCTTACGAAAAACGTATCGAGAGCGACAGATCTGTCTAGGCCGCTGCGCCGGCCTTGTAGTAGAGTACCTAATAGTAGAAGAGCCAGTGACATTTTTCAGTGATGATTTAGTTAAGGCCTATTTTTTGAGAGGATGTTGAGGGGGGTATAACTAAGTGTCATTCGTGAGGATTAGCCCTGATTCCAGTCGTAAAGGGGTGGCAGAACGCCCCCCATGTGTAAAAAAAACTACATCTTTTTATTATTTAGTTAAGGATGAAACTTTTTCCAGTACTCCTCTGATAGCCCACAAACATTGATCTAATATTGGCAGAACGATTGGCCAGTCTTACGAGGGTGGCAGAACACCCCCAACATGTCGTGGGAGCAATGAACTTTTTGTTATTTAGTTAAGCTTCATTTTTTAGTAGGTTGTTGTAGCAACTATTCCAAGTATATTGGCTGAACAAAATAGCGGTCGTAACTACCTGGCAGAACGATTTAAATGTGCCGTATGCGCGCCGTGACTTCGTGCCTTCCGTCGCAGATTAATTTGTATTATGAATGCTTTAAATATTTAGACCCTTTTTGTAATCACAGACCTTCATTTACCTTTGGAGCTGGTATTTTAATATTCATTCGATGGAAATGCGACGTAAAAGATACAAGAGTTTGTTTTTCATTCGAGAATAACTTTGCAACTATGAGGGACACGAAAAAGTTGTACTGTTGTTGGAAATTCAATTCTCTATAAAAAGTCTCTTGACATTTTTTCGTATATTGCTTAGTTTCTGCGATATAGTGAAAATAAAAAAAAATCAGATATTTTTTACAGAAACACAGAAAATATTTTTTGAACTATGCTAGATACGAAGAAAAAAATAGAGAACCGAAAAAAACGTTTTTTTGCGTATTTCTCGAAATATTCTGAGGTTAGGATAAAATTAATTGCAATAAAAGTTGTAGATCTCTTTATTACCTACAACTTTTACAGTTAACTTTTTTCCATAGGATGCGTAGTTTAGCCAGAAATCGTAAAACACCGTTTTCACCCCTAAAAATCCACTCCATTTCGCCCCAGAAAGTCGGCGGTGGTTCGGATTATTTTTCCTTCCTTAGTTAAGATATGTTCTACAATATTCCACTATTAGTTTGCTGTAACGACTTATTTTGTTGTCCAACCCGTATCTAGCCTGGTTTATATTATCACTATCATGATAATAGTTAAGTTTGAGACAGTCTGAAGTTAATATTTTAACTTATTTTGGTAATAAAACTGATTGTTTTTATGAATATTTAGTGAAAGTTTACGCATTTATGTGCCAATCTAAAATACAGGTTAATATTATTTATGATGTGGGTAGACTAATTGCATAGTTTCTTTCATCGACATTGTCACTAGGAGGATAGTTTAATATTATCATTTTCTATAATAATTATGTAAACATTAAGATACTGTTATTGAGACAAATAGCTAGACTTATCATGGGTCAAGTTTATTATAAATAATGAGATATGAGAACTATACTACCTTGGCTATCTTATCTACCACAAAGTAGTTGTCTACTACAAAGTAATAGTATATATCTAAACTTCAATGAAATTTTAAGAATACGTTGTTTTATTTATTTTGAATACATCAGGAGAATTATTCTATTTTTACCCGGCCTCAAAAATTCCTCATATTGTAGGGAGAGTTTTTCCAGTATTTTAAGAAAACTGACTCTTCGATCTAATCGTTTGCTCCTGTTTGTTTTTCTTAGAGCTCCTTATCTGGCTTTGTCTCTTGTGTCAGTCTGCAGAGCCGTGATAAGAGACCCTTAGTATAGCTATCAGCTCTTGGTTTTTCATCGCCAAGTAGTTGGAATTTCAGTCTAGCAAGGCCTTCACAATGGCACAATACATAGACTGAAGTTTCCTCTGCTTTTTGACAGAATCTGCATGTCGCGTCCTCTGCCAGACCCATTAAACTCAGATGTCTATTAAGTCGGCAGTAACCAGTTAGAAGACACACTATTATTCTAATGGCCTTTATGTTTTGGCATAAGAGGTCCTCCGTAAAGGCCGATCGTTCTTTAATAAACTCTTTGGCCTGTCTGTTGTGGAAAACTTTTCCACTATTCCAGAGATTTAGTTTGCACCCATTTATTAACGGATGCTCGTATGCATGGCTTGGCCCCACCGCAAAAAAGTTCGGGGCCTATAAGGGCGTTGACTGCGTCTTCTCTGGCCATTAGCTTTTTCATTTCTCTTATGTCCCTTGTGTCCTGGTACCCACCGCGACTCCATGGCTTTTAATGACTCTTTGGATTTTGTCTGATAATCACAGCTGTCACGTCGACTTCAGATGATATCATCAACATTCATGTGGGTAAACTTGTGCCTTTTGACGTCCGCTGCTTCTGCTCTGATAGGGACACTTGTTATATTTGTACATTGGACCTTCATTGGGATTTTTATAAACATTATTATCACTTTATTTTGACTTCCTAGGTCGATAAGGGTCCCATAAGTCCCATACAAGTCTCAATTCGACTTGTATGGAACCGATTGCTGTTCAGCGCAGCCTGACTATCGGACAAAATGGAATGCGACTGATTAACAATTCTTTGCGCACCACTGGTACTGCAGCCACTTCAGCTTGGAATACTGTGGCATATTTTCCTAGACTTATTGAGATTTTCGTTCTTGACTTCATCCCATAAATTCCAGCTCCGACTCCCTATTCTGTCTTAGAGCCGTCTGTATATCAGTCTGCTTGTGCCGGTACTGAAGGAATCGTTTGTTCAGTCTTCCCTGTCTGGTATCTTAATTTTAAAATTCTTATTAATGAAACATATTCTTTATAGGATTTTGCAAACAGTGGAAAGAAAAGCTATCTATGAGAACTAAAGGAAAAACTATATATACAGACTGTCTATTTGCCACACCAAATATCTCGCTTAATATCTATTGTAGAAGAATAAAGTTTTAGAAACAGTTATCCCATTTTTTGTGAGCTATATTTCAGTAAAAAGAAATTTGAAATCCATAGCCTACTTTATGAGATATATTACAAAAACCTGAAAAATAGGAAAACCACAAACGGTTATAGCTTCCTTATTTGAGGAGATACGAAAAAAGTTAAAGGAATGAAAGTTGACGGCAAAGACAATAAGAATAATAACGTGTAACAAAAAAATCGAAAAGTGCAGTTGGCTTTGACATACGCTATTGTGCAAAAATGAAAAATACATATCTCAAAGTAGGCCATGACGCCATTAATTCCGTTATTTTTTTCTCATTCCAACGATATAAAACATGTCACAGAAATTTTAACCGATAGTGTCAATATTTAATATTTTACGAATACCACAATTCATATAATTGAATCGTAACAATCAGCTGTGCCATAATAGTAAAAATTCACTTTATAATAATTATAATTCCGTAATTATTTATTACAATTTAATACAAACCAATAAATATCTCATAAATAAAAATACAAGTACAAAACGAACATCCAAAGAAAAAAACGAAAAACTATGTATAACAGTACTACCTACTACTATATTGAAAAGAAATTGTGTGTATTTATTTTTCTAACTACAAATGCTCAAATTGTGCACCATGCATTCTGACACATAAACGTGCTCTACGAGACACGTCACGCATTACATTTTGGAGCATTTCAGGAGTAATTGCCTCACATGCGTTTCGAATTCTGGTTTTGATGTCCTCAAAATTTTCAGGGGCAGTTTGAAATACCTTGTCTTTAATGTAACCCCAGACGAAAAAATCCAAGGGAGTAATATCTGGTGATCGAGCTGGCCATAGAATGGGTCCATAGGTGCCTATCCAGCTATCTGGCATAACTTGATTTAAATAATTTGTACATATTACAGCAGTGTGAGGTGGAGCCCCATCTTGTTGAAAATATGAATAATTTAATCTTTCTGCCACTGTTAATTCATAAAGAAAATCTTGAAATTCGTTTTGCAGGAAATTAAGGTATCTACGAGCGGTTATTTTGCCATCATAAAAATAAGGTCCAATTACTTTAGTCCCTAAAAGACCCAACCAAACATTCGTAGAAAATCTTTCTTGGAAAGCAGTCTCTCTGCACCAATGTGTATTTTCTCGTGTCCACTTATAATGCATATTTCTATTGAAAAATCCATTATTAGAAAAATTTGATTCGTCCGACCAAAGAATTTTGCTACATATCAGCGCGTCATTCCTTTTCTTATTTAATAACCATCTACAAAATCTTACTCTCCTTGGCTTATCTCCCTCATTTAAATGTTGAACTTTCCTCATTTTGTAGCATCGAAATCCGTTTTTTTTCAATATTTTTCTTGCACTGTCTTTTTTTATGCGACAGTTTCTCTGAATTTGTCTCAAAGAGGTTTCCTCATTTTGGTTAACATAATTCATTACTCTATTCACTTTTCTTACATTATCCGCAACATGCGCTCGCCTTACTACTTTTTTTGAAAATGAACCGTGCGTTTTTAGATTTTGAACTAACTTCCTAAACATAGTTCGATTTGGTTACGGAGCATCTGGAAATCTATCTCCGTAAACCGTGGCTGCCATCTCAGCGTCAAAATTGCACTCACAATAAATGCTAATCATATCGAATTTGTTATTATTGGTGTACAGCATAATTACTGATATAAAATTTGTCTTAGAACTCGACAACGCAACATACAACAGTGACAATCTGTCAAATTTATTAATAACTGTATACATTGTTTTTCACTAATTATGGCACAGCTGATTGTTACGATTCAATTATATGAATTGTGGTATTCGTAAAATATTAAATATTGACACTATCGGTTAAAATTTCTGTGACATGTTTTATATCGTTGGAATGAGAAAAAAATAACGGAATTAATGGCGTCATGGCCTACTTTGAGATATGTATTTTTCATTTTTGCACAATAGTGTATGTCAAAGCCAACTGCATTTTTCGATTTTTTTGTTACACGTTATTATTCTTATTGTCTTTGCCGTCAACTTTCATTCCTTTAACTTTCTTCGTATCTCCTCAAATAAGGAAGCTATAACCGTTTGTGGTTTTCCTATTTTTCAGGTTTTTGTAATATATCTCATAAAGTAGGCTATGGATTTCAAATTTCTTTTTACTGAAATATAGCTCACAAAAAATGGGATAACTGTTTCTAAAACTTTATTCTTCTACAATAGATATTAAGCGAGATATTTGGTGTGGCCCTCGTAAAATAGACAGTCTGTATAAATATTAATGAAATCTTTGCATTCTTTCGATAACCTGACTTCTGGTTATGCTACCAAGTTATTAATGTTATACTATGGGACCGTAATGCCCGTGGGCGTTCCTAGAATGGGATCTGTCTTCAGCTCTAAGTATAACCTGGTGCTCTGTTCCGTGCTGCTGTGTTGTTGCTATAGGGTCTTGCATTAGCCTATGCAGCACTGCACGAGCTTCTTGGATAAATATGTGTAGTGGTGTTAAGTCTAGAAGAACTTCCAATGCTGTTGGAGCTGTTTTTATGGCTCCCGTGGCGCACAGGAAAGCAAGCCTTTGTACGCCACCTAACAGTCTTATTGTTCCCAACTGCGCTGTCTTAGTTCACCATGCTACTGATCCGTAGGATATCATGGGTCTTACTACTCTGGTATATAACCATATAGCCCGGGAGGCAGCGACAGATTTTTTGCGTTAATATCTATAACGCAAGATTTTTTCCAAAGAGAGTCTAGATAGTACCTATAATGAAGGTCTAATTCTACCAAACTCTTAGTGGTGCATAGATGAGTAAAAAAATCGAATTGTCACGAATTGTCAAAAAATTACGATTCGCCTTCGCTCCCGCCGACCCCAATTTTCGATTTTCACCTCGCGAATCACGTTGTACGGTCACTGCCGACCTTCCCCTCGCCATCGAGACATAGAACGGGTCTCCGACCGCCGTATTTATTCAGTTCTTACGTTTGAAAAATTGACTTGCGGTCGTGCTAATCGGCAACTGTTTTTAATGGTTTCCCGAGTTCGAATCCCGCCCGGGGATACTTTTTGTTTTCGTTTTCAATTTTTTAGCAGATATTTTTGATTCTATAATTGCTATTCGCTATTGCATTTCTCGGAGAAGTTTTGCATTTTCCGCTGCAGAACATTAATCTGCACTATTTCGATTGAAAATCACATTATACCTCCGCTATAGGGTGGCTAAATCTTTGGTAGACGTTGCAAAAACGGCAATACGTAGTCAAATCACGGCAATTATATTCCTCATTAGTATTAATGAACAGAGAGTATTTTTATAGATTACCTACGGTAAAAAATAAATGAAATTTATTCAGAATAATTTGTGGTTTTACTCGGCATAAGTTCGACAAAATCATCGGCTAAACTTATAAAACAGTTATCCAGGCCACCAGAAAATATGTCCCATAAGCTTATACTGCTCTCGAGAAGCAGCGTTGTACCACACACACCGATATTTCACTAAAGGATGAGAATCAATGGTTCTTATATTAAAGGTATGTGAAGCACACGTGCTTCTCATGGCGGTCAACGTGTTAATGATGGCTGTAAGTAAAAAAAAGTAATTTCGATTCATTGAAAATAAGATTGCATTTCTATTAACAACGTCTCTATACCATCTGAAATTTTTATACATGTTTTTTACTATCGAAAATTGAATAAAAAGAAGGAATTGAAATGATGGGAACTAAATCTTTTATGGAATCGGGAAATAAATCCAGAACGTTGCAAATCATTTAATTAAACTTTTTTATGCCCTATGATTTCAGCAACGTCTACCAAAGATTTAGCCACCCTATAGCGGAGGTAGAATGTGATTTTCAATCGAAATGCAATAGAACGGAGCGAATAGCAATTATAGAATCAAAAATATCTGCCAAAAAATTTAAAACGAAAAAAAAGAAAAGTACTTATCCCCGGGCGGGATTTGAACTCGGGAAACCACTTAAAAATAGTCGCCGATTAGCACGACCGCAAGTCAATTTTTCAAACGTAATAACTGAATAAATACGGTGATCGGATACCCGTTCCTCGATCTCGAGGAGAAAGTCGGCAATGACAGTACAACGTGAATCGCTAGGTGAAAATCGAAAATTGATGTCGACAGGAGCGAAGGCGAATCGTCATTTTTTGACAATTCGTGACAGTTCGAAAATCGAAATTTTCCGTCCATCTATTTTTTGTTGAAAACTGTCACTGCCTCCCGGGCTAATTAGGCGAGCGGTTCACCCCCATAAAAACAGCATGGACCGACTAAATTTTTTTAATAAAAGTCTTCTACTTGAAACTTTTTCAGCATTGTAGAGCATATTTTTCTGACAATTTACGTATTTTTTGCATAATTTTTTAGGCGGTCCTTCAATAATTATAAACAAAAATGTTGTAAAAAAAAAGAAAACTTAATAAATCGCTCTGAAAACGTTTTCTATAATCAAAACCGACCAAAATAAACACTTTTTTGTCTCTTGGCTTTTTCTCGAAAAATGCACGGTTTCCGAAATATGGCCAATTTTTCAACAAAAAAAACGCGAAAATAGGCGACCTTTCGGATTTTTTTTCTCAATAATTTCTCAATGACAGTAATTCTGAATACGCCAAAATAAACGGCAGTTCATCTACTACAGGTGTGATTTTTTGTGTGTGGAATTATGGTCGTTAAGATTAATTAAAATTGAATTTAGAAAAGTACCATTGAAAATCAAAACAATAACAAAGCAAATAACATGGCGGCCGGGGGTTAGGGAAGCAGAAGCCGCGCGTCTGCGCAGATGACGCGCACGCGACGATTTTTGATATAAACTTTACCAGCAATCATATAGAAGCTGATACTAGAATTATATTTCATGTATTTGAGTTACAATAGCAACACAGATAAAAAAATTCAAGTAATAGTCGAGTCTCCAGATACTGATGTATTAGTCTTACTCGTAGCACATTATCATTCTTTTTTGATGGAACTTCTTTTATGGTTTCACACAGGGAATGTTGTCAAAAATGTTGATCATTCGCGATATATTCCTGTACACACTATAGCAAAAAATAGTGGACCAATTAAATCTGCCAGTATTTTGGTAATGCATGCTATTAGTGGCTGTGACACGACTTGCTCAATATCTAATATTGGGAAAAAACCGGCTTACAAGGCTCTGAACAAATTAACCGAAGACGGTTTGAAAAGTTTTGCAAATTTAGATAGTTTACCTTTAGAGGACTCAATTAAAACTCTAACTTTATATTTATCGAAAATTTATGATCCTCAAAGTAAACGGAAAGTTTTCTCGAAGTCTATAAATAAGTTAAGATATACAATCGCATTGAAAAAAAATACCACTAGCGAAAGACTTCCACCGTCTTATCCAGCATTGTTGCAACATTTTTTGAGAGCAAAATGGCAAATAAGTGAATGGAAGCAAGCTA
The DNA here is from genome assembly GCA_963583905.1 of Stenurella melanura. Lineage (NCBI taxonomy): Eukaryota > Metazoa > Arthropoda > Insecta > Coleoptera > Cerambycidae > Stenurella > Stenurella melanura. Next base: position 117,592,096 of record OY757316.1, on the reverse strand, counting down.
CAAATTGTGAAATAGTATCCCTTTATCCGTTGGTTCACGGTTGGAAAATTGAAAACGATTGTTTGGATTTCAATTACTTTGAAGGAGACACTGCATTGGACATGCTTCAAAAATATTTTTGTTCATGTAGTGGAAAATGTGCGACAAACAATTGTAATTGTGTATCATTAAATCTGAAATGCTATTCTGTATGTGCATGCACCGATGAATGTCAAAATGTGACACCAAACATTAATGAACAAACTTCAGCTTTAGATATTATTGAAGAAGAACACGAAGATATTATTTAAACAAAATTTTTAAGTTCCTGTAAATTTTTTATGACTGTGGAAATATGAAAAATCTTTTTATTAAAAATGTGGTTTATACAACATCATTAATTAAAAATACATAAAGCTAAAACGCCTTGTAACTTTATTAATTAAAATAATGAATATTTTTAATTAAAAACCACTCAAACTTCATTGTATTGATGTATAATATAATTTTTACATTTCTTATTCAATTATGTTATATTATTATTATGATCAATGTGCATATTTATAAATGAAAATGTGAAATCAATCAAAAATATAAAATATTTGGATTTGAGTAGGTCGCGTGCGCGTCATCTGCGCAGACGCGCGGCTTCTGCTTTCCTAACCCCCCGGCCGCCATGTTATTTGCTTTGTTATTGTTTTGATTTTCAATGGTACTTTTCTAAATTCAATTTTAATTAATCTTAATGAGCATAATTCCACACACAAAAAATCACACCTGTAGTAGATGAACTGCCGTTTATTTTGGCGTGTGCAGAATTACTGTGCATTCAGAAATTATTGAGAAAAAAAATCCGAAAAGTCGCCTATTTTCGCGTTTTTTTTGTTGAAAAATTGGCCATATCTCGGAAACCGTGCATTTTTCGAGAAAAAGCCAAGAGATAAAAAGTGTTTATTTTGGTCGGTTTTTATTATTGAAAACGTTTTCAGAGCGATTTATTAAGTTTTTTTTTTTTACAACATTTTTGTTTATAACTATTGAAGGACCGCCTAAAAAATTATGCAAAAAATACGTAAATTGTCAGAAATATATGCTCTACAATGCTGAAAAAGTTTCAAGTAGAAGTCTTTTATTAAAAAAATTTAGTCGGTAACTCGCATTTCTAAGCGTCTTTTTAGGGGTGAACCGCTCGCCTAAATAGGGTCGGGTCATTCTGGGTGAAAACACATTATTTGTTTTTTCGTCGGAGGTTTTTAAAATTTAAAATTAATTTTTTTTGTTTTAATAAAGTACACGCTATTACGACGTTACATGTAATTTCATATTTCCTTTCAGGTCTCCCATCTCAGTATGGATTATACAGCGGCTTCATGGGCTGTTTTATTTACTTCATCTTAGGTAGCTGCAAAGACATAAATATTGGACCTACAGCAATTATGTCTCTGATGATACAACCCTACGTGACGAGTATGGGTGCAGCAGGAGCGGTACTGATATGCTTCTTGTCTGGGTGTATAATTTTTGCATTAGGACTACTCCATTTAGGTATGAATTTTCTATTTTTAGAAACTTTTCAGCATCGGCAGGGTTATCCTTGGAGATGACAAGACACTTTTAATAATGCTTCAGCAATTTATAAATTTATTTAACAAGATAACCCAAAAATTGTGATGTTATTATTTGATAATCCATATAGGATCAAATCTGCCATGAAATTTATATTGTTTTATGTATTTTTTTTATGAGAATCGTAAAGATTGTCTATTGCAAAATGATCACACACTGACTTGGAGGTTGGTATTGCGTTTGAGACGATTTGCTTTATACAGGAGGAGCTTGGGTCTGATTTTAAAACGCAATGGGTATTCTCACTAGGTGCCCGAAGTACTCAAATTTGTACCATTACAACGTATCTTGAGCTATTAGGTTTCGTGTACAATTTTTGCTTAGTTTTAGAAAAAAATATTTATTTATAGAACGCATTTTCAAATTTGGACGGGTCCATAACGCCACTGTAACTTAAACTGCATGCTAAATTTAGGCTATTTTTTTGCAGGGACAGGAAATTAAAAAAAAATACTCCGACAAAAAGCGCCGGATAGTGCCGGACTTTTACCGGCTGAAACCCCTACACTCTTCGGTGTTTCCTACTGATTTAGAACTTTCGTTTGCATCAAATCAACGGGCCATACTAATAAAAGAGGTGTTGTTCTCATCTTAAGGGTTCCAACCTACTTCTCTTTCTAGTCCAATAAATCTGTCGAAAATATCACGTTATTTTGCAAAAATGATTAACAGCAAACCAAGGTATGTGAAAAATCGGAAATTTTCCGTAGAATTCAATGAACTATTTTTAAAACAAATGACGAACTTGCGTCCTCTTCAAAATGGCGGCCAAAGTTTGCGAAAAACAGTTTTTTCGCGTTAAAAAAAAAGTTGGCGTTGCACAAAAAAAAGTTTAATAACAGAGTTCTGTAACTTCTTAATACGGATCGAGCTGGCCCGGTTCGATCTCAGAAAATTGCAAAATTATTTAGTTATTGCAAAAAAGATGTTAAAAATCGCATTATTTTGAAATACCTGTATCTCCGTGAAGAAAAGATATTCTTTAACGAAACTCGGTGAAAGCGTAGTCCAAGGTATATCGAATACAAGCACTTTTACAGATTTGCAAAATATTGCAAATTTCTTGCAGAAATCGATATTTTCGAAAAAAACACGTTTTTTTCAATGTCCAATAGCTCATACAGGTCTTCATATTTTTATATCGGACCAGTCCGAAAAGTTTCTTCAACAGTTGCGCTAAAATGGGCAGTTATTGCGCATATCACGAAACGAATATGCGAAAAATCGGTCAAAAAACCGATAATTTTCTTTACCCCAAAAAACTTTGAATATTTTTGACATTTCAAATTATATTGGAATACCATTATTGCCAATAGATAGCTGGCATTTTTATACAAATTTACAAAAAGAAAAAAAAATGCTCTCGGACTCTGGAGCCGAGATATTTTTTTTTTTTTAAGAAATTCTTGTGACGCCATTTTTTAAGGTGAAGGGCTGAAATTTGCAGAGGTTATTGTACAATACTTATATTTTCAATAAAAAATCTTCGGAACTTGACCGTTGCTGAGCATTGCAAATTCAATGAAACTCGGAGCTCGATGCTGTGGCGTACGCCTGCAGCTGCCGAAAACACGGCATAAAATGTTCAAATGTGTGTTCAACGTATGACGATGAAATTTGCTCAAATATTGAGTCGTCGCTGATGATATCGACGAAGAAATAGACCAGCCATATATCACAGAGACTGAGCTAGAAAGAGACGAATGTTCAAATGATGATAACGATAATGATGACTGTGATGACGATAATGCGGAAATAATATTAAATAACATTTACAGTGACAGTAGTAGTGGTAATGAAGACGAGTCTCCCATTAAAAAGCAAAAAAAAAAATATTAATGCAACGTATTCTACAAAAACAATTGGAATACATAAATGAGACATAATACAATTTTGATGTTTCTTTGGTAATGTAACAAATGTAATAAAGCGTAAAGGAATTAAAATTACTTGCCATACAATAGCACAATTTCGTAGATAGTTTGGGACGATATTTGACAAACCCTAAAATGTTATGGAGGCGGGCGATGTACTATTAGACTTTTTCAGCCATAGCTATGAAGTAATCTGTAGTAAATTTGCTAAATCGGAAATATTCTATTACCAGTAAAATACCCCTCATAAACTGATAAAAATCCGTTACGATCGATGTCATCGTCAAATTGCTTTTTATTAGAAATATAACAAACGCGCGGGTAATGAAACGAGGTGAATGTGTAAAATAAGCAAATCATAAATGGGGTAATTGATTACAAGAATTTCCCAAACTGCATATTAGGTAGGAACTAGTTGGTTTTTCCTATTCTAAGTCCACTCGTAAAACAAATAGGTTTTTTTCACCGACTAGGTATAATTAGCTATAGCTTAGATGTAGAATATTTAAGTTGTTTAAATGGACATGTTATATTTAAGGGAATCCATTTTGGCCATAGTTACTAAAGAGAACGCCACTTGCCAGGCGAGTACTATTTCGGTACATAATTTCTACTATAGAGGATGCAACCTTCCGGATGACTCGAGGCCTCTAAAAAGAGGCGGACTTTCATTCATTGATCTAGATTGCTTTGGAGTAGATAAGGACCACTAACTAAAAATTGACCAGGATAATCCCGTCCGGAAAGAAAGACACTTTCCGATCAGCTACTGGTGGTGTAACATCGGCCTACTTTTATCGTGATAATTTTAGTATTACCGGGTATAGGTATTTGTATTTTTGAGCTTCTGTTATAAAATTTAACTTCATGTCATCGAATTTCTCAAATTAAACGTTACCTCATTCATATTGTCACTGGCAACTGGCGTTTCTGCACTAGTTATAAAGTACAGTTTTCAGAAAAAATTAACTTCATGCTAGTTAAGGCTATTGTATTTTTTGGCACTTCTGGCAATCAGTTTGAATTTGAGTATAAATGATTTTTTCCTTTAACAAAGTAATTTTTCTTGCTTAAGTTAGAGACTACGGTCCAATTTTCTTATTTGTTTATCTTTTAAGTTGCATTTTCTTTTGTTTTAATTTAAGTATTAATTATTGTTGTTCTATTTTCCAAACTTATTGTTCTTTTGTAATGTGTTCTTTTGTAAAATATAGTTTAAGTTTTGTTGAAAATGCGTGTTTCATTTACTTGCTTATTAGTGGAAACTCGAGTCATCAAGGTTAGATAATCGGAGTGAAGCAACAGGCCTGACAAGGGAAAACAGGGTTAAGTTTTGAACTATAATCTTTTAAATGTACACATATCTCTGAGAACGGTCCACGTATAAAACGGTCTAGATCTACGTGGCTCACTGTGCATGGGTAGTGTGAGTATAGACGTAAAGATAGGCCCGATGTTAATGCATGAGTATTCCTTGGTAGTCGCACATATTGTAAATTGGGCTCATTTGAAAAGGGTACATTACTTTTTACGGATACAATCAATAAACATAATAACCCCCAAAGTAGTGTAAACAGGATATAGATCAGTTTTACGCAAGGCTTGACTGAGAGCTGGCGCTCCCCCCCCCCACTTCACCGTTACCGCTAGATAACACGCGCCGCAGCATCGAGCTCCGAGTTTAATTTTGCAATGCTTAGCAACGGCCGATCAAAATTTTTTTATTGAAAATGTAAATATTGTACAATAACCACTGCAAATTTCAGCCCTTTGCTTTAAAAAATAGCGCCACAAGAATTTCTTAAAAAAAAATATCTCGGCTTCAGAAGGTCGGAGAGCAATTATTTTTTTTGCAAATTTGTATAAAAATGCCAGCTATCTATTGGCAATAATGGCATTCCAATATAATTTAAAATCTCAAAAATATTCAAGATTTTTTGGGGTAAAAAAAATTATCGATTTTTTGACCGATTTTTCGCATATTAGGGAACGTTTCGTGATATGCGCAATAATTGCACAGGTTAGCGCAACTGTTAGAGAAACTTTTCGGACCGGTGCGGTATAGAAATATGATGGCCTGTATGAGCTATTGGACATTGAAAAAAACGCGTTTTTTTCGAAAAAATCGATTTTTGCAAGAAATTTGCAATAGTTTGCAAATCTGTAAAAATGTTCTTATTCGACATATCTTATAGATACAGAGATACAGGTATTTAAAAAAAATGCGATTTTAACGTCTTTTTTGCAATAACTAATTAATTTTGCAATTTTCTGAGATCGGACTGGGCCGGCTCGATCCGTATTAAAAAGTTACACAACTGTGCTGTTAAACTTTTTTTTGTGCAACGCCAACTTTTCTTTTTTAACGCAAAAAACTGTTTTTCGCAAACTTTGGCCGCCATTTTGAAGAGGACGCAAGTTCGTCATTTGTTTTAAAAATAGTTCATTGAACTCTACGGAAAATTTCCGATTTTTTACATACCTCGGTTTGCCGTTAATAATTTTTGTAGGTAAAATCCCTGACTTACTGGACTATTCATCCTCCTTTACCGTTTCAGGATGCTGCTGATGCCAGCCTCGATCCTCTGCCAGTTTTCCTCAAACTACAGCATAATACAGATTATATTTTCTGGGGATAGCTGTATTCCCGTTACTACCTGCACCCTTTCCTTCCTCCATCTGTTGGATCGGAACATGGGGTGCCCTGCACTATCTCACGTTAGTAATGAGACGTGTCTCGTCCATCTCCCTTTATTGCAGGTCTCCCACTTGCTTTGCCAACCTTGTAAGATCCTAACCCTGGCTACTGGTTTCTCCATTCCCCCGTATATTTCCAGTCGCTCTTTGGTCAGTAAATCCAGAGGGGGGGGGGATCCCCGCAATTATGACTGGCGCTTCATATGACACGGTCCAGTAGGCGCTGCAAACTTTTAATGCCACACAGTGCTGTGTCCTCGCCATCCTGGCATTCCTGGCTATTATTCTCCCCACGGCCATCGCCCTCTTTCAATCGGGAGCGGAGCCATATACAGATTCGGAAAATGCAGTTTAGGGTATAGGAATAACGATGTAATTGACCACGCCCCGCTAGTTCCATAAATCGTGAAAGCAGAGGCACACAATTAATTCAATTTAGTACGGCATGAACTAAGGATGGGTGCAGACGTAGGTAATAATTTCTAATATGGAACGAGACAATATCTCTTCGTCACATTTTTGACAAATAATTTCTTCTATTGAAAGCATTTCTGCAGTTTCTTTTTTAGCCGTAAATGATATGGGAATAAAATAATAATTATTATTAAAACCTAAATTAAAATAGAACAATAAAATAAAATTAAATAACTCGGAAACTAAAATCAACTAATAATTATCAAAAAATAAATTATTCTTATTAAATTACAAAAATAGACCATTAAAATAAAATTAAAAAACCCTCAGAAACTAAAATCAACTAATAATTATCAAACAATAAATTCATGAAATAAGGATTCAAACAAACCACCTTCCTGTGCCAAACAATAGCCAAACCGATTATACAATGAACCTCTCATATCATTGAGTTGATTTGGAGTAATGCTTGCACAAAGTTGGATAAGTTTTTCCCCGTAATTCAACTAAATTATTGGCTCGTTCAAACGCATGTTTGTACGCGGTTTCTTTTAAAAAGCCCCACGGAAAGAAATCATGGGGTGCTAGATCAGGTGACCTGAGGGGGGGGGCATTTTATCATTCCCCTCGTAGCTATTAAATGATTGAGAAATGTTCTTTCCAGAAAATTAATAACAGTTAAGGTATTGTGGCTTGGGCAGCTGTCTTGTTGAAACCAAATGTCGTCAACGTTGACAGGAAGATTTTGAACTGCAGGAATTATTTGGTTTTGTAAAAGCTTTAAATATTTATTGCCACTTAAATTGCCATCGATTAGCAGTGGACCTATAATATGATTGTCTAAAATTCCCGTCCAAACGTTCAACTTTTCAGGATAATGAGTTCGAACAGCAGCACTTAAATGTTTATTATTCCGAGACCAATATCGTACTACGGACGGATTGTGTTTCCTATGTAATGAAAAGGATGATTCATCTGTAAACGATATATTCTTTAAGAAGTTTTCATTCTCATTCACTTTATTTATCATGATTTCACAAAATTCCATCCATTTGAAATTGTCCTCGGGAAATATTTCTTGCGTTGTTTGAACTTTAAAACAACTGTACCCATTTCTTTTCAAAATATTTCTTACAGTTCTTTCCTTCATGTCAATTTCATCAGCAATTTGCCTGCTAGAAGAAGTTTCACTAGTTTCAACAAGTGCACAGACATTAGTTTCGCGAATTTCACGTTCTTCGCTTATTTGTTGATGACGGGGTTCGGGTTGACAGCATTTTTTACAATGATTCACGACGCACCCGAAATTCTCAAATTTTTAAATAATGTATGAAATTATGCTAGCTGAGGAGATTTGTCTGTCTTGATATGCCACAGTAAATAAATTTATTGTGTCATCAGTGGAATGGCCCCCGAAGTACCACTTCACAATTTGCACTTTTTCTGCAGTTGTATAAACACACGGCATTTTAATAACGAAATTGAGATTAATTTTATTTTATTTTATTATTTAATTTTATTCCCACACGTCTAAACAGCTACGCTATTAAAAGCAGAATGGGTGCGCTGTTCTCAACTCGACGTGGTCAAACGATGGCGCTATTGTTTTATACCAATGCCCTGCATTATTCTACGACAAGGCGTGGTTTATCTGCGCAGAAACAAGTTTACGTACCTTAAACTAAATTTGCTGAATCTGTAGAAAAATTATGGCTGTAACCTGCCTTCTCTGCTGTCTTCGTGGCATGTACTTCCAAAGGGAGCTCGGGTGCAGCCATACCTCCTCTGGGTATTTGAGGCAACCACTGGCACTTACTTCCCTCTGCCCTACGTTTACTGTAATGGATGGTGGATTTCTCATTCGGATAATTATTAATAATTCCGTTTTCTCCGGGGTTAACTCCTGCTACATTTTTCTTTGCCACCTCTTTATTTTCCTAATGGTATGTATCCTCGTCTTCCATTATGTCACGCGCCACCTTCCCTGCTAGGTCATCCGGGTACCCTGTAACCTTTACCCCTCCAATTGACCTAAGACAGAACGCCGTGTAAAACTTTAAGCTCCCTATGTTAGCTGCAGTAATTACGACAATTTGATAAGTGATGAACTGCCAGTCGGCTTCTGTCTTCACAGCAGAAAATGTTCCCAGTCTGAGGTACTCTCTTTTCTGCTTTTACTGTTTTTAAATCACAATTTTCTTCTATTTTCCTCTTGGGGAAGGTAAAGGAATACTGTATTTGGGGTACTAACGTTATTATTTGAACAACTTGGTACGAAACACTCCTTAAACGTCTTGTTTTAGCTGATAAAGATAATAGTTATTGTGACGTCATCCAAATTTAAAGGGCGCGCTTTATTACACAATTTCTATATTTATTTGTTCTGTAATGCTGTATATATATTTTTTATACCAATGTTATTTCAGTGAGTACTTAAAGTTTTTATATATTTGTTGAATATTCTATTAAAAAAATTGTAAGTTAATTTTTTAGATATAATTGCTATATTTGTAATTTTAGTCATCTAAAATGCTCGTCAGTATACTATGCTGTATTTTTGTTTATGTAGAATCATATCAAACACAAATACTAATTCGTACCAAGGGGTGTAGCAGAATAAGTGAGGCAAAACGGCCACAGAAGTTTTTGGACCTAGGTGTAAGTAGACCGACAACAGGAAAAGAAATATTTTCCTGGAGTCTTAGCCCCCTATCGCTACCAAGAACCCTTGTACCTTAATAAATAAAATGTTTGTTTTCATTTCTTATCTTTGCAAGTTGAGCGTTAATTATTATGAAAAAATTGAGGACGTAGATATGATTTAAATATACCTTAGGAAAAAAAATTGTGCTGATTTTGCTACCCTTCTCGAATAAAAAAAAAAATTATTCATTTATGAAAATAATTGATTTGCGTACACAAAATTTTTATGGAAGATACACTGCTATGAGTAGTTTTTTGTCATATAACCTCACTACCCCTTTATGGTTGTTTATTTTATTATTCACTAAAACGTAAATTGTTGACACAGAAATCGTACAAAGAAATTAAAAAAAATATTCACTTTTACTATAAGCTGCATATGTTATACAAAATTATTTGTAAGAGATAAAAAAGAAGTATTGGGTAAATATACAGGGTGTCCAACTTAAAACTCCCCGGGCCATTTTCCTAATAACTAAAAGAGATTTTTGAATTCTGTAAAAAGTACTCACTAGAATATACAGGGTGTTTGAAGTATTTTTGTTATATTTGAGCCTTGATACCTCAAAAGTGGTATTTGATGGAGCTTTTTATAAATCGGGTTAAATTCGCCGTAAAGAAATATTCAGGAATAACGTATCATAGAACAGAAGAAAAGTATTTTTTTCTTCAAACGTCAGAACATGACATTTCTTAACTCATTTCATGATATTAAAGTTTGACATTTTAGACGGCTATGCGTTGCCATTAGCGGCGAGGTAAAACTGCTTTTTCTGACGCTGTGAGCGGCAAATCATTGCACTTATACAGTGTAATAGTGTTGTGTATAAAAAGTATTGTGCATGCGTATAAGAATTTTGAGAAAAAGGTAGAACATGCCCAAAACGAATAGAAGCTGGATAATCTCGACTTCATAGTCGGAGAGTGAAGAAGATGCGATTAGTGTAGGGTATCGACAACCAGAAATACGAATTATTATTATATAATGGCTGAAGGATTTCGGTGATGGCGCCATTTGATTTATCCTATAAAATACTTGTATTATTATTATTACTGTCTGAGTTAGAAGTCCAATAATTATAAACATTTCCATAACAAAAAATGTTATCTGAGATTTTCCTTCAGTAACTGTTAGTGGAGGGATTATACATCACAAAACCACAAAAATCAGTTCTGGAGGTGCCGCGCAACCCCTCCAAAAAACCACCCCTTCGGTGAAAGAAGCCTTATTTTACTGACAAACTCGTTATCCGTTGAAGATATAAAAATTGCTCATGATGAAAAAGAGAGCTGGACTAGTTTCCTAAAAATGTCCTCTTGTAATTTTCTTGTATATGCCACGATTTTAGAGAAAATCGATGTAAAAAAAAATTGCATTTGTGTTTTTAATGCGTACGAATATTCCTTTATTGAAATTTTTTGTGCGCGGCCTATAGAAAATGTTGAATTGCTCGAAAACCAAACAATCTAGGAAGAAAAATCAAATTGGGATTTAAAGGGGATATAAAATGTGTTTCCATTTTTGATGGCTATTTATATCTATTAGTATATAAAAATTACAATATAATATAGTTACCTCTTGATTTTTTGCGCTTTTAACTATTCACAGGTCCATTAAAAACAAATGACTTTAATATATGTTATAAATGCATTATCTTTTAGTTCAAGGTAGTACTTCAATGCAGAAAAAGTTAGGAATAAAAATATTCACATTTACAAATTTACCAGCATGTTGAAATTAACCAAATTTTGGTCAATTGTTTCCTAAAAATAAAAAAAGACCCAAACATCTTGAAAATTTAGCTCATTTTTTTTTTAGTTTATGTATCATATAACTATTGTTTCTAATCATTTAATAGTTAAAAATTGCTTAAAAAAATATCAAGAAATTGAATATGCAGCCTTTTTTGGATTTTTTTTTGGCTAACTTCAACATGCTGGTAAATTTGTAAATGTGAATATTTTTATTCTGCATTGAAGTACTACCTTGAACTAAAAGATAATGCATTTATAACTTATATTAAAGTCAGTTATTTCTTATGGGCCTGTGAATAATCAGATGTACAAAAAATCAAGAGATTACTGTATTATATTGTTATTTTTATATACTAATAAATATCAATAGCCATCAAAAATGGCAACACAAGAGAGTATTTTATATCCCATTTAAAATCCATTTTGAATTTTCTTCCTAGCTTGTTTGGTATTCGAGCAATTTCATTTTTTCCATTGCCCCGCGCGCAAGAAATTTCAAATAAACGAAAATTCGCGAGCATTAAAAATACAAATTTTGCAATTTTTGTCAATATCGATTTTCTCGAAAACCATGGCATATGCAAGAAAATTACAAGAGGACTTTTTTTTAGGCAATTGATCAAGCCTTCTTTTTTATTACGAGCAATTTTTTATATCTTCAACGGTTAACAGTAAAATAAGGCTTTTTTCACCGAAGGGGTGGTTTTTTGGGGGTGTTGCGCGGCATCTCCAGAACTAATTTTTTAGTCTTGTGATGCTTAATCCTCCCACTAACAGTTACTGAAGGAAAATCTGAGATAACATTTTTGGCGAGCTTCTGGTGTATTTTTTACTTTACCAACTGGACCATAGGTGACTTAGAACGAGAAGTACGCAGAAACGTCGAATTTGAGGAGAGCGGCGATTCTGCTCAAGGAAAATTTTATTTTGGTTTCTGGCAGAGATTTGGCAGTGAGTAATTCTTCCGCTTTCATAACGCCATAATTACTAAATTCATAACTTTCAACATAATATTTTTGTTAATTTCTCCATCTGGGAAATTTTTTTTAGCATTAAATAAAGTGCAAAAAAAAGGAAGTTTTTAAAAATCTCTCTTTTCTACACGACCTGACCGTATACGTTAACATTAGGCAGATTTTGAAAAAAGACACCCGTAGTTTAAAATATCTCTTTCTGGGAGAATAGGAGGGGGATGAAAGGAAATGAGAAAATCGTCATCATTCCCTAAAAGCTAGAGAGACTTTGAGAACAGGAAGAAGAACTGGAAACTCTTACCTTTATTTTTACCTAGATATGATAGAAGTAAGCTAGTTAGAGAATTGCAAATACTTTTAATGAATAAGCAGCCACCTTATAGACTCACTACTTAGGTAGGATCTGCCCCCCCCGTATATAGGTTAAAAGTACGACGGAATATTTTTATCTGTTTTTATTTAAAAGACGTAAAATCTGGATTTAATTTGTTCAGTATTAATTTTATGATTTTTATGATTGCTGTGATAACTTATGAATTTACAAATCGGTCATATCGCAGTAAAATTATGTTGAAATAGTAGTCTACGTCTGGAAATGTGCGTCTAGATAATAATTACTAATCTAAAAAAAAAACAATAAAATTTAACTACTCTTAAAATAAAATAAATCAAAATAAGCAACGCAAAAAAAATCGATAGAAAAATATAAAACGCATTTGCAACCATGAAATGAAAAGAAATCGCAATGAAAGTGACAAGAAATTTTGAGTAAATTTTTTTTCACGTTCAAAATTAAGCAATTCGTTAGTAAAAAAAAAAAAAAACTTTAGTACAACTTTGAACGTCTCTTAATTTTCAGCATATGCATCGTGCAAACAAATAAAATTAAAGATGTTTTTAAAGGACCCTCGTACCATTAGCATTGGAAAAATCTGTTCGGTGAAATTTTCTTCTTGGAAATAGGCAGTTCAAGGGTTTCTGAATAAAAAATCTCATATAAAAATATTGATTTAAAGTTGATTTGGTTTAGGGTGAAGGAAGCGTTTTAGAGAAAATCTCCAATAGTGTGGGTCAAATGGGTAATTGAAATTGAAATTTTATCCCCTTCCTGTTGAGCGATTGATCTGAAATTTCGTAGACACCTTTAGTTCTGATGACAATACAATTATGTATATTCATTATCGTTGTAAATCCAAGGTGGCCCCGCCACAAAATGGCGGATTAAATTTTTTTCAACCCCCTCAATATGGGTATCAAATGAAAGGGCTTAACTAGTAGAATACAGTACACCATGAAAAAAATTAAAATTCAAGATGGCCGCCACCACAAAATGGCGGATTACTTTTTTTGAATCTAATTGTTAATTATAAATGAAACTGCTTCTAGATGAATCAATCAATATATTATAAATACATATGTTTCGGCTTATTAGGCCTTTATCAAGAGTATTACATAGTGAATACTAAAGTTTCCGACGTGCTTATTCTAATTTATACCTAAAAGTATTTATGTCTTAATCTATTTATGACCTAATCTATTTAAGACTTAATTTAACATCCTTAATTATTTGAATGTTTGGAGTGGACCTAGACTGATTATATAAATCAAAGGATAGTTCTTAACAATTGGTTTATTATAGGGGTATTCAAGAAATTTTGTTGGTCATTTGTGGTACAAGGGTTGTACTTGAAAGATTTTTTAATTTCTAGTTGTTCTAGAAGATCTAAACGTTTCCCTTTTCTTTCTGAACGAAATAAATTTGTGTTATCAATATCTATGAAATGGTTGTGTTCAATACAGTGTGTTGACATTTCTGTATTTTCATTGTTATTTAAGATTGATTTTTTGTGTTCTTTTACCCTGTTCACAACGCTTCTACCACTCTGAGCGATATAGACAGCATTGCAATCTTTACAATTAAATTTATATACACCAGATTTATCAATTTTATTTAGTTTTTCTTTGTTATTAACCAAAATGTTTTCTATATTTGTTTTGTTCACACTTATTGTAGAGATACCCAAATTATCTATTTTTTTTGAAATTTTGTTTTTTTTGAAATTTTGTAAAACTATATTTTGTAGGTTTGTTAGGCACAGTGAAAAATTCTTTTTGAAGCATTTTGCGTTGTTTGTTTTTGACCATGTTATCTATTAGTGACTCGTTGTTTAATTATATTTAATTCTCTATCATAATCACTTTGATCTAAAGGAAAATTCGTCAGTCTATGTATTAGACTATGAAAGGGTGAAATCTTAATTTGCCATGATTGCTGCGAATTATAATGTATTACTGTAGCTGTAGTAGTAGGTTTGCGGTAGATAAATTTCAACTGATTATGTTTATTGATATTATTAATATCTAGAAAGTTTAATTGACTATTTTGCTCCGATTCCATTGTGAACTGAATTTTACTATTAAAAGAATTTAAGAAATTGAGGTAATTACTTAGGTTCCTTTCTGTACCGGTCCATATACAAAAAATATCGTCTACATATCGAGTCCAATAAAACACATATGTATTTAAACTGTTCTTGCCATTTAAAATTAAATTCACATTGTTATTTCCTTCAGGGAGAAGGAAGCACTTTGGAAAAAATCACTAAGAGACAAAGATGCTTATTTTTGCCCAATTTGCCTGAATTTTTTCAGAATTCTTTGGCAACATTTCAGCGGCCCTCTCTCTCGAAGAGGGTGCAGTCACGTGGCCTGCCGTTAGGGGGGGGGCATGGTACCCACAGATGCCTACAACATCTCCACCAAGCGGTGGCAACTGCGGTGCCCGATCCACTTTTGTCGATGGGCTCCTGTACTATTTTGAAAAGATATGAAAGACACCTATTTTGCATTTTATTCTGTAAAAAATCATTTTAAAAAACTGCAACACCAGAAAAAGAAATATACAATGTCTCATTAATTTATATGAATTTACGGCCCCCCATATTTATATTAAATAGTTTATAGTGTTACGATATTCCGACATTCTCCTTTAGGTGCTGATTTTATATAAAAATAGTATAAAAACTTCTGAGGGAGTTAATAAAACATATATTTATGCACCATTCTCAAAGGGCCGTAGCTCCCCAAGGAAGCATTTCTGGATACAAGCTTATAGAAGGAAATTTTCTTACTATTTTTACTTTCCTTGCTTACCGAAAGGAAGTAGATTACGAAAATGAAGGTCTTTCAATTTCGTCGATCTATCTGTCTGTCTGGCTGATTTCAGTAAACTAGCGAGGAGTATAATATTTATATCTAGTTCTATTTTCTTCATTTCCAGTGCACCCATTAAACCATTGTTTGTTTTAGGATTCATTGTGGAATTCTTCTCATACCCAGTAATAGCGGGATTCACGACGGCTGCAGCTCTAAACATCGCATCGTCGCAACTAAAAGGACTTCTAGGTATCAGCGGGAAATCTAACGCCTTCTTGGAAGCCTGGATATCTGTGTTTGAGAACATCGGCGAAACGAGGAAATGGGATGTCACTTTAGGAGTCGTAACAATTGCTTTTCTCTTCTTTACAAAGGTAACAATTTGTTCACAGTTTGGTGCAAAAAATCAGTAGATATAAGAAGTGAATATTTTATTAATAAACTTTAGCAAGACACGTTGATATTTTGGAGTATCGGTGGCAGCGTTTATAGGTGATATACTGGTGATGTACTATATGCAAACGAAAAATTTCAAAAAAGTCGCAGTAAATCACTATTGCACATTATTCCTCTCAATAATTGAGCCTTAGAGCGAATTCTAATCATTTTGTCACACTATACGCCATAGCGAGTAGCTGCTAGAAGCTAACAAGATGGTGAGTGAAAACCATCGAGTTGAGGCCGGTTTATCAATGCGGGGTTAAAGAATAGACATATTTATTTATTTATTTATTTAATAATACACTACCCACCAGAGCATTCCAATTACAGGATAGGAAATAGTAATTATTTACAAATATTATAACGTATGAGAGTACAATACAAAGTAAACAAATAAGAACAAAGATAAAACAAAACAAAAAATTTTAAATTATGCAGTTAATATTTTTATCGCAGCTACATTGCAGTGGAATATATCAAACTGATCTTGTAGATTATTATAATTCTCACACATTTTGTATAGCGGCGAAAATTTCTGGACGTTAGTTCAGGGTGTCGGCAAATAGAACAATGAATTATGCCTAGAACCAGGTCTAGGAGTTCGAAAATTTAGTAAGTTTAAGATAACGCCGCAATCAGTTATATTATGTATTATTTTAAAAAGAAAAATTTGCTGTGAAATAGTTCTACGAGTCTCCAGACTCGATAGTGAGAATCTATTTAACAGTTCAGTCTGAGGAAAACCAATAGCAGGATAGATACCATATTCCTTATGACCCAAAGTCTTTAAAAAACGCCTCTGAATTCTCTTTATGCTCTGTATATGTGTGTTATAATGGGGCGACCAACTAATTGACGAATATTCCAATCTGGATCGAACAAACGATTGATGTAGTAGTTTCAGTGTGTTAATGTCCTTAAAATCTAGAGAACATCGTATTATGAGTCCCAGCGTTCTGAAACTTTCATTAGTGATGGTATTTATATGGCAATTAAATGATAGTTTGGTGTCAAATGTTACACCTAGGTCGCGGAATGTTGATGGACGTGTAAGCACTGAATCTTCTATACGGTAATTACATTCTACATATTGGTGTTTATTAGTACAAGTTAGGACATTACACTCTTTTATACTCAACTGTAATTTGTTTAAATTATACCATTCACTAAGTTAATCAAGGGCACTTTGTAATACCACACAGTCACTCACATCATTTACTTTATTGTATAACTTCATATCATCTGCGTATAAAAGACAATTCACACCCAATTCCTCTGCAATGTCATTAATGAAAATGTTGAAGAATAATGGGCCCAAAACAGAGCCTTGGGGTACACCGGAGGTAGATACGAATTCCGCAGATCGTTGTCCACAGTATTCAACATGGTGATGTCTATTTTCAAGATGTGATTTGAGAAATAACAACAAATTTCTTGAGAAGCCAAATTTTTGAAATTTAGAACATAAAATACTGTGATCTAGTCTGTTAAATGCTTTAGTAAAGTCTGTGTAAATTACGTCAACCTGTGAGTTAGTGTCGATAGCATTAGATATGTATTGAGTTATACAAAAGAGATTAGTTGATGTAGATCGTCCCTTGAAGAAACCGTGCTGGTATTCAGTAATGCGGTTTTTTGCATAAGAAAATGTTGGTTCATGTAACAGAATTTCGAACGCTTTTGAGAAATTGTCAATAATCTTTATAGGTCTGTAATTCTCAATATTATTTTTTTCGTCTTTTTTATATACAGGAATTATTTTAGAATATTTTAGTGCATCGGGAAATATATTAGATTTAATGGCTAAATTAAATAAAAATGTAAGAGGAGTTGTGAGCACGCTAGCATAATCACGTAGTATGAAGGCTGGAATTTTGTCAGGGCTCATTGTGTATTTAGGCTTGATTTTTTTCAAAATGAGAACAAAAGCCCAAAATGAATTTATTTATCTACCTTGCCTTAAAACAAAGTTCATTCCAATGGATTACATTTTCATAAAATCTATCATTCTGTTTCTTGGAAATGCTTAGCTTTTGAAACGTTTTTCGCCCTTATTCTGGAGCTCATCAGAAAGACATAAAGCCACTCATAAAGATGTTTCATGCAAAACCAAGACAATTTCTATGAATAAGTGTGAAATAATTATATTTGACATTGACTCATAAAAACAACCTCACGTGTCTATTAGCTAATAGTATTGGAGCCTATATACTCTATGCATGTTTAAAAATGAATTATTAATTGTTTGCTTATAATTGTATTGAAACATATTTATAGTATTTTGCAAACAGCAGAAAAACACAAAGTTTTTCTTTTAGTTATAGATAGTTTTTTTCTCACTTTAGGATTTTGTTCTCATTTCTAACTGAATCTTCATGATCGTAGGGGGTTATGTAGATACTAGTTTAATCTGCATGGCCGTAGGGGACTGTGTGGATGCTAGTGTTAGAATGAGAATTGTCAAATAAGAAATTAGACAAATTCATTTTAGGTTTTTATTAATATTTTTACACAAAGTGTTCTTTTAGTTATAGTTTCTTTTTCTGCTGTTTGCAAAATCCTATAAAGAATATGTTTGAAAACAAAAGTCATGTTGAAAATCTATGAATTCACGTATAATATAGAAAGCTTTATCAAGCAAATATGTAGCTTTCCTTTCTCCTTGAACTATTTTATGTTGAGAGACTTTATTTCAGGTGGTAATATATCGTAAAATTGAATTCCCATATTGCCAGTACGATTTCTAGTTCTAGTTAAACGTAAGAAAGTGGCTGTTTAAATTATCTTTGATATAAAAATTGATTTTGCTTGCTTCACTTATTTCCCCTTTATCCCCCACCCTCCACCCCTTCAAGGGAATCATCTCAATCAGATGTTATTACAATACATACGTGTATCAAATTTCAAGTCAATATCTTAATTTTATTTTGTCAACCTCTTTAATAATGGGATCGGGGTGGTGGGAAAGGGGATGTAAAACATTATAAAAAACCTGAGGTTTTGGCTTCTAGTATATGCACCAAATTTCAAATTTCTGTACTCCTACCAGCTTGTTTTACTTATTTTCACATATTTACCCCCATTTAACCCCCAACCCTTCACCGAAATTAGCGCAAATATAATCTAGTTCCTTTCAAGTCAATATCTTAAACCAAAACTTCTTAACTTCCAGGGAAAATGTGCGCACAAAAAAAAATTTTTTTTTGCTCAAATTTAAAATTTCGACGCTTCTTGACATTATACTGTGTGGGCAATCATCTAGCAGAAAAAGTGTCAAGTTTTGTGTAAAGATCTTTTTACGAGCTTTTTGTCAAATCTCAAAGCCTTGTAAATCGAGTTATTGAACATATAGACTCTTTGTGCTAAAAATGATCTTTATATGTCAAGAAATTCTGCTTATTAAAATGAATACACCACATATATTTGAAAATATGATTATTTTCAGGAAATAAGAAGGTTTGGTACACTTATCTCTCGTCCAGACTGGTCAAGAAGAAGAAATATTCTAGGAATATTCATTTTCATGTTTTCTTTAGCTAGAAACGCAATTGCTGTTATTATCGGGACTGCCATAGCGTATTCCTTTTATCTACAGGGTTATTCACCATTTATACTGACAGGTATTTGTGCCAACAATTTTATATTTAATTAGTCGTAATATTTCGACCAAAATTGCAACTTAATATCATTTAATTTAACGGTCAGTTTTTATACTTTTATTTTGTAAAAATTACAAATTTTTGCACAATTTTAAAATTTCAGGGAACGTCGTAGGAGGTCTACCATCGTTTAAACCTCCCCCTTTCAGCACCACCGTTAACGGTACACATTTCACCTTTATGGACATGATGCAAGACTATGGAAGTGTGATTATCTTTTGTCCGCTGATTGCGGTGATTGAGCACATTGCCATCGCAAAGGCATTTTGTAAGTAGACTATCAGATTGTTTAGTAGTCAATAATTAGATTATTTGTTCACACTCATACAAACGTAAGTGAGGAAAACATCATCCTCACTTATTTTTATTCATTTTAATATAATACCAATAGTAGAACTATCAGACTTTTCACTTATGACGTATCATAGTTTACATAATATGCATCGGATCGCAGAGCAAGTACCGATTTGTGAAGTAATCTGCGCATTGTATTGTACCAATCGTTGAAAGTTGCGTTTAGGCTTCATGATAGTTTATAATATCAATATTTTTCATATTTTCATCATCTACGCAGAATCCTGGCAGGTATACGTCACGCGACAAAAGCTGAAGGTGTGTACATAGGGAATACTATTATATCCCAATCAACCTGTCACGGCCTATAGTTAAATTTACCAAAATTCATACCCGGAAATAAAAAATACGGTTGTATAGAAAAAGAAATTCTAAGACAGATTTGTGTTCCTATGGACGCGATCTGAAGTGGCGAACTTAACCTAAAAAATTTGAAAATTCGAAAAAAGTTGAATGAGAAAGTTGTAGGTGCTATTTCTTTAAGTATCAGTTGCGACAACACTTTTCGAGACATATCGAAAAAACGGTAAAAAATCGGCCTTTTTCTTGTCTTCGCTGTATCTTTTTCAAATTTGCGTTTAAATACTTACTAGCAACCGTAAGCTATACTCACGGCAAGCCGAAGAAGCACGTTTTTAAAAAATTAAAAAATATAAATTTTTCAAAAATGCGCTTCCTCGGCTTGCCGTCAGCTATATTTGCAGTTGTAGTCCCTTCAAATAAGGAAAAATTAAGGAAATTTTTACCACAGCTATGAGACTTGTAAAAATTGAAGCATGTGGATTGTCTAAATATTATTTTCACCCCCCGCAGTTTTAAAAAAGGGTGGTTTTTAAGAAACATATACATATAAATGAATTTTATCGCTTTTTCGTCTTTTTCTCTATTTGTTTGGAGAGCAACGTTGTACACCATAAAATTTCTTACAAATTTTGTCTCTAGGTTTGTCCGAATTCCGTATAGTTTCACCGCTAGAGGATCTTGCGCCTCTTTTTAGATTTTCAGCCAAAATTATGCATTTTGGTGAAAAATATCAGGAGAGCAAAGTTGTAGAGCATAAAATTTTCTACGAATTTTGTCTCTACGCCTTTTAAAGTTTTTTTCGAATTTCGCATAGTTTCTCCGCTAGAGGGCGCGAAAGATATATATTAATAGACTTTCGCGCCCTCTAACGGCGAAACTATGCGGAATTCGATTGAAAACGAAAAGGCAAAATTTGTAGGAAATTTAATGTTCTACAACTTCGCTCTCCTGATATTTTTCACTAAAGTGCATAATTTTGGCTTAAAATCTAACAGGCTGTTTTACAATCGTTGGTTAACTTCCAGTCAGAGTTAACTTTTAGGTTATTATAGAAATTGGGTTTTACAATAGCTGGTCATTTTCAATGTTGTAGTTATCTAGTAAACTTTACTAGCAGATGAGGTGTGGGTTAACTAGAAGGTGGCAGTTTACTGGCAATTTATAACCTATAAAATAACTGTCACAAAATAATTTTTTGATATTTGGCTTAAGAATGGATATGTACGAGGTAAATGCATATAGTAGTGATGAGGAGCCAAGGTAATCCGGTACAGACCTAACTTTTTTGAGAAATACGATGAAAGAGATTTTTTTTAAAGTTCGAGACTAAATACTACCTACTTACTTAAAAATAGACCACTAACGGCCGTCTGCACCGTTTTGTATTTAAGCTAGGAATAACTAAGGACCCTTAAATTTTTAAGGAAGGTTTAACTTTCGTGCAGTTGCACCGTTCAAAATTTAAGTACAGTTAGTTAAGTGTGGAGTTATCGTGGCAACGCTGCAATTTAAGCGTCTGTTTGGGGAATTTTGCGTTAGACCGAAGAGAATCTAGTAACATTTGCGTCAGTTGTCAGAAGTAAAATAAAATCAAAATACGTAATAACTTTTTTTGCCTAAAATAAAATTAATTTATTGAACCCAAGCATTTTATCTACGACCCAAACTGAGGTAGGTATGTAGAGAGAGCTTCAATTCCGAAATTCTTGTAATCTTCATTTATCATATTTTAATTAAGTATTTCCAAAATCTATCTACGC
Source organism: Stenurella melanura (assembly GCA_963583905.1). Classification (NCBI taxonomy): domain Eukaryota; kingdom Metazoa; phylum Arthropoda; class Insecta; order Coleoptera; family Cerambycidae; genus Stenurella; species Stenurella melanura. The sequence goes on along the minus strand of OY757316.1, from coordinate 117,570,401 downwards.
TTTGAGGCTCAGATGTTCCCTAATTATAATCATATACATATTATAATAGCCGGGTATATTAGGCATTTAGATGTATTAGGGTTATTATTATATTTATTATAGATAGTCATTGTTTAGCATCAGTTCAGTTCTTTTTGTCTTTTGGTAAATTTAGTTGAATAAAATAGTATCAAACCAAAGTTCACCATATCTCCTCGGCACTTTCAATACCCACAAATTAAATCCGGAAAATGGAAAATAATTTTGAAATACACTGCTGGCCACTCAAACTTACACATAGAGACTTTTAGGTAAAATTTAAAGTTCAATATTTTCAACAGGAATGCAAATTTTTGAACGCGGCTTGCAAATTTTAAGAGCTAGTTTTTTTCGGATTAAGCTGCATGACGTATATTTATCGTAGGACCATAAGTTTATTATATACGGGGTGATCAATGAAGTCATGCAAAAAATCAAAAAGTTTGTATGAGTGAAATTTCCGCAAAAAATTTTTTTGGTCGTTGCAATATGGTTCCTTACTAAGGTAACATCAATATCTCTAGACGGTTTTGTCAGTTTTTGGATTAAGGCCCTTAGGCCTTGTACACACTACTCAACATAAAATTTGGATACCGAAATCTTTAAAATGCTATAACTTGACATTGGATTGACGGTTCTTGATGATTTTTGCGGATTTGGAATCCTTATTTCACGTAGATTTTCTATGGTCTAAGCATTTTATTTGAGGGTTGAAATTTACACATTATACCGGGTCGATAATAAACAAAAACGTAGCGACAAGAACAAGTTTATTACATTAAATTCTACAATATACAACATTGCTTAACAACGACCAAAAGTCAATTCTTAAAAAATTTATAATTCTAATTCTGGTAATTTTTAATAACTGAAAAAAAAAATTAACTAAAAAATTAAAAATTAATTTAATTTAAACTTAAATTAAAATTTCCTAAAAAAATTAGGTACATTAATTAAAAAAAAGAGAAGCTAATATTTTGTTGGTCCTCCTGCTCGAAATATTACTTCCCGACATCGATTTGGTAGAGTATCCACAAGATTATTTATAAAAGTGGAATATTCTCCCATTCTTCACGAATGGCCTCACTGAGCGTTTCTAAGGTTTCAGGGGGTACATCAAGAGATCTTACTTTGTTTTAAATAAGACTAAACGTGTTCGATGACATTAAGATCCGGAGACTTTGCAGGCCAGTCCATCCTATTGATGTTTTGTGCCTGCAAATACTCTGTGATCCTTCGCGCTCTGTGAGGTCGAGCGTTGTCATCCACCAATAGAATTTCTGGGCCGTAATGTCGAGCAAAAGGAACAACAATAGGTTCCAAAATTTCCTCCTGATAAACAGTAGCATTAATGGTTTGGTTGGTAATGAATCGCTCGGTTTTACCATTTCTTATGATATCTCCCCACACTATAACACCTCCGCCACCAAATGCTTCTTGAGGGGCCATATTTTCCTCCAAATATCGCTGATTTGGCCTTCTCCAAACTAACATTCGGCCATCGGAGAGTGAAACAAATTAAATCTTGTTTCGTCAGTAAATAAACAATGGCTCCACTCTGCATTACCCCAATTCGCATGCCGATTTGCCCATGCCCACCTATTCGCTCTATGGCGTTGTAATAACCGCACACATTTTGCTCTGCGACGCACGGGCTCTATAATTTAAAATGTTTGGCAATATGTTATGTTTAAAAAAAAAAAAATCTCACCTCAAGTTGTTTTTATTTAATGTTCTTCTCACTGTTCTGTCCGAAACTCTCACCCCAGTTTGTTGTCTTAAAGAGTTATTTAGTTTTCTAGAGTTCTTTGTTCTATTCCGCATAGTTTCTCTCATTAAAATTCTTTCGGTTCTTTGGTTTATTTTTTTTGTATGTCCACCCCCATGCCCATAATTATGATCACCAGTAGTTTCGACGCGGCGGTTCAAATTATAAATTGTCTTTCGGCTGACATTGTAAATGTGCGCAACTTGCTGTTTTGACATTCCTTCGTTCAGAAGTCGAATGCAATTCTCCCTTTCTGCCGTGGTTAAACGCCTCATATTAATTAAACTTTACAAAATTATAACATTGAAATATGTCAGATTATTTCTAAAATAATGTAAACAGTTTTTAATTCCCTAGCAACAAATTTGTTTTTCCAATGCCTACTTTGAAATTGACGCGTCGCGTAGAAATTACACCCGATCATAATTATGGGCATGGGGGTGGATAAAGAACTCTGTAAAACTGAATGATTCTTTGAGACAACAAACTGGGGTGTGAGTTTCGGACAGAACAGTGAGAAGAACATTAAATAAAAACAACTTGAGGTGAGAATTTATTTTTACAAAAACTTAAATAATGCCAAACTTTAGAGTGCGTCGTACCCTACGTTTTTGTTTATTATCGACCCGGTATAATGTGTAAATTTCAACCCTCAAATAAAATGCTTAGACCATAGAAAATCTACGTGAAATAAGGATTCCAAATCTGCAAAAATCATCAAGAACCGTCAATCCAATGTCAAGTTATAGCATTTTAAAGATTTCGGTATCCAAATTTTATGTTGAGTAGTGTGTACAAGGCCTAAGGGCCTTAATCCAAAAACTGACAAAACCGTCTAGAGATATTAATGTTACCTTAGTAAGGAACCATATTGCAACGACCAAAAAAATTTTTTGCGGAAGTAATTTCACTCATACAAACTTTTTGATTTTTTGCATGACTTCATTGATCACCCCGTATATAATAAACTTATGGTCCTACGATAAATATACGTCATGCAGCTTAATCCGAAAAAAACTAGCTGTTAAAATTTGCAAGCCGCGTTCAAAAATTTGCATTCCTGTTGAAAATATTGAACTTTAAATTTTGCCTAAAAGTCTCATAAGGTTTCAAAATTATACAGTGCTGGAAAAGCAGCATTTTTTGAGTAACAAATGAAATAAGTATAAAAGCAATTGAAAATAAAAAAACAGGTTAAGGTTACTTTAATTTTTTTTAGGTTAAGGAACACTGTCACTAATTTCTATTTTCAATTAAAACCGTCGACCGTCGTTAATGGACGAGCAAATTGCATTGCAAACTATTTCCTTTTCCGATGGCTATGAGCATGCGTGCTTTGTTGCTTAAAGTTAAGGTTAGTTTAAGCCAAACAAATCGGAGGCTTAAATTAAAGGGAGGCTTAGGGGATTAAAGCCAGGTTTTGTTAGCGGTGCAGACGAAATTTCATTTTAAAGTAAAACTTAACGCTAAGCCACCCTTAACGAAAACGGTGCAGACGGCTGTCATAAATTGCTTCTGACATTTATATTTGATAGCAGGTGACGTGACTTTGACAAAAATTCATACATTTTATGTATATTACCCTTTTTCCAGTACCAACATTATAAATGTTATTCATAACCTCTCGTTTACAAATCATCACTTAACTTTATACTGAAAAACGTAAGTGTCGGTAAAGTTGTAGTTAACCTGCAAGTAAGAGTCAACTAACATGTAAGTTAACCTGCGATTGTAAAACCGGCTGTAAGAGGCGCAAAAGTCTCTTTATATATATCTTTCGCGCCATCTAGCGACGAAACTATACGGAACTCGGATAAAACGTGGAGACGAAATTTGTAGAAAATTGTATGCTCTACAACTCCTGACATTTTTCACCAATATTCGTAGTTTTTCCGCAAAATAGAGAAAAAGGCGAAAACACGCTAAAATTCATATATATGTATATATTTTTGAAAAACCACCCTTTTTTAGAACTGTGGGGGTGAAAATCATGTTTAGACAACCCAAATGCTTCACTTTTTACAAGTTTCATAGCTATGGGAATTAAAAAAAAAAAAACAGCGATTTTTTTACTAATTTGAAGGGACTATTGATAGTAAGTATTTAAACATGAATTTGAAAAAGGTACAGTGAAAACAAGAAAAGTTGATTTTTGACGGTTTTTTTCAATATATCTCCAAAAGTGTTATCGCAACTGACCCTCAAAAAAAGTGCAATCGAAAGATCTTTTCTCATTCAACTTTTTACTTTCCTCGCATACCGAAGGGAACTATTGTATTCGAGAAAAAAATCACCCTCACAGCTTTCTTCGGATTTTCACGTTTCAGATCATGTGGATTACGAAACTATAGGTTTTTCAATTTCGTCATTCTGTCTGTCTGTTGATCTGTTGGTGCATTAACTGAAACACTACTTCACGAATGACAACCAAATTTGGTAGGTAGCTGACGCTACTGCCACCGAAGAAATTGTTAGACTTTCACTGGAAAATATACAGGATGGACCGTCTAAAAAAAATAAATAATGGAAAAATTTTGTTTTTGTTCAAATTTAAAATTTCCACGTTCATGACATTCTAAACCTATTAAAAAAAAAAATTCTTTTTGAAAATAAAAATGATTTTCAAAATTTTTTAAACCACAAAAAATATAATGGAAAAAAACAGTTTTGCTCAAATTTAAAATATTCACGTTTCATAACATTCTAAACTTATTTCAAACAATTTTTTTTTTAAATTTTTTCGAAAAAAAGTTTAAAATTTATCCTAAAAAATTTTTTTTATATATTTTTACCACTGCGCCCGCCCTGTATAAATAAAGAGGGAAGTTTTGTGTAAATACCTTTACAGATTTTTTCGATAAGAGTCATGGTTTTTTATTTCCCTCGCATACCGAAGGGAAGTATTGTATTCGAGAAAAAAATCACCCTCCAAGATTTTTTGGATTTTCACGTTTCAGATCACGTAGATTACGAAAATGTAGGTTTTTCAATTCCGTCAGTCTATCTGCCTGTTTGTCGGTTTGTTGGTGCATTAACTAAAAAACTACTTGACGGAGAACAGTCAAATTTGATAGGTAGCTGACGCTACTGTCAGTGAAGAAATGGTTAAACTCTCACTGGAAAATATACAGGGTCTAAAGGGAATAAATAATGAAACAAATTTTTTTTTTGCTCAAATTTAAAATTTCCACATTTCATGACATTCTAAACCTATTTCAATTAGAAAATTTTTTTACCACTAGAACGGATGGAAAAAAATGTTTTTGCTCAAATTTAAAATTCTCACGTTTCATGGCATTCTGAACCTATTTCAAAAAAGAAAAAGAATGAAAATATTTTTGAAAAAATCTTTTTTACCACTATTACAGAATAGACGAAAAAAACTTTTTTTTTGCTCAAATTTAAAATTTCCACGTTTCATGACATTCTAAACCTATTTCAGAAAAAAAATTGAACATATTTTTACCAACATTGTGGACAATTTTTTACCACTAGAATAGATGGACAAAAAATTGTTTTGCTCAAATTTAAAATTTCCACGTTTCATGGCATTCTAAACCTATTTAATTTTTTTTTAAAATTTGTATTCTCTTTTTACCGCTACTATAGAATGGAAATTTTCCTTGCTCAAATTTAAAATTTTTGAAAAATTTTTTACCACTAGAATAGATGGAAAATTTTGTTTTCCTAAAATTTAAAATTTCCACGTTTCATGGCATTCTAAACTTATTAAAAAAAAACAATTTTTTGAAAAAGTATAATTTTTTTACCATTACTATAGAATGTGACATGGCAGTAATATTTAGCATATACACCAATTATAGTATTATTGAAAAATCTACAGGGTGGTCATCCCAAGAAATAATTCAACCATGGTGGACATAGATATTTAGTATTAAATTTTTGCTGTCGGGTGACCACTCTGTATATTTTTTCGAGCAAAAGTTATCAGGTTTTCTTTGTAATAATAGTGACAACTATATTCCGATTATTATTCTCAGTCACTTCGTAATTAATAATTTTTAGTGTGACCGCCATGCACAAATAAAGAGGAAAGTTCTGTGTAAATACCTTTACCGATTTTTTTAATTTACGAACAACTGTTTTTTTCAACGTTTCAAATTTTTTAGGTTAAGTTCACCTCTTCACATCGCGTCCATCGAATCACAAATCTTTCTTAGAATTTTTTTCTTTATACAACCGTATTTTTTGTTTCCGGGTTTGAATTTGTGTATACCCTTCTACCTATTGATTGGGCTCTAAGTGAAAAGTCTGATTGTTCCAGTCTGTAATAATACAATATTCTTTTCTTTTCAAGCAAAAGGACGCACACTAGATGCAACTCAAGAACTTCTAGCTCTCGGATTATGCAACATAATGGGTTCCTTTGTTCAATCTATGCCAGTGACTGGTTCATTTACTAGAACTGCTGTAAATAATGCTTCGGGAGTGAAGACCACAGCGGGAGGTATTATTACGGGGGTGATGGTGCTCCTAGCATTGGGTTTTCTAACCTCAACTTTTCAATACATTCCAAAAGCTACCTTGTCTTCTGTGATCATAGTGGCCATGTACTACCTGTGTGAATTCGAGGCATTCCCGTTACTCTGGAGAACGAAAAGTAAGTGTTCTTAAAAAATGTATTTTAACACAAAACAGTGCGGTTGGATCAAAACACGTGGTTTTATCAACAATAACGGCATCATCGGGAGGTGATTAAAACTGATAGTTTAATCATCTCCTGTCGATGCCAATGTAGTTGGCAAAATTCACGTCAAGTGTTAGTATTCGATTGTAGTATTTAGGTGTTTTAGATGTGTAGAAGCTACTTAATTAAAGCGTATTAAATCATGAGAGTGCAGTACTTAAATCAGCAGCTTAATCAAAACATTTGTTTAATTTGAAAGGTAGAAATTATTAAAAAATAAAAATGAAAATATAAAACTTAACTTGGTCCATATCTTCACAAATAAAATATTTCTTCGAATTCGCCTCCAATTGTCTAGAAATTGTACAGGGTGTCCCAAATTACTTGATTTTGGCTGGTTTTCCTATTTTCAGACCAGGTAGAGAAAAACTGAGGTATGAGTCTAGAGCTCGATTTTTGTGAAACGCCGATTGGTAAAAACCGCATTTCGATATCTCTAATAGTTTCCGAGATATCGGCAAAAATTGACATTTGGCAGATTCCGAAAAACTGTCATAACTTTTTTATTTGTGAATATTTTTTCAAACGGCAAAAACTTTCTATAGGCACTTTTTGACGTAGAATATGATGCATTTGTCAAAAAATATATTGCTTTTCAATTGTTCGATATCAAAGCTAAACTTTGTTATTTCAAATGGAAACCATAGTTGGCTTTGACTTTAGAAAATAGGAAAAAAATAAGCTTTCCAAAAATATATATGTCAAGATATGTCTAGTCATCCTTGTTGCCAATATAACACATTTCTCTTTAATTTTTTTTTAACATTTAACATTTTGACCCAGTTGGCCACAGAAAAACAATTGCTTTGCATATCTAAAAGTTAGTTTGACAGTAAATAAAATAATAAAGTTGACATCTGTTATAATCTCTCTGCATTATTCCAAAATGTATGAAAACTTTGAAAAATGCCAGATGTTTATATGCTATATTGAATCCGAAATTCTGAAGATGCATTAAATCTATATTTCGAACGTTACCCTGAACGCCAGCAGCCAAGCGAACAAATATTTCCTAGATTGGAAAATGTTTTGATGAATTATGGATCATTTGTCAAGCCCAGACCTAAACAGTATGCTATTGAAGGTAGAGACGAGGTAGAGGTAGAAGTAATTGCTGTTTTAGAAAATCCTGAAATTTCTACCAGAGAAATAACTGTAACTAAGGGTGTGAGCAAAAGCCGTAGCCAAAGAATTCTCAAGAAATATAAATATAAACCTTATAAAATCAGGCTCACTCATCAAATATTCCCTGGTGATCAAGAACGCAGGATTAATTTCTGCAACTGGTTCATCAGAAAATGCAATGAAAATGAAAATTTTCACCGAAATGTCATTTGGACCGACGAAGCAAGAGTAACTAGCAACGGAATATTTAATCGACATAATCGGCATCGTTGGTCGGACCATAATGAGCATGTTTTCCAACCTAGAAATATGCAAGGACGATTTGGTTTCAATATTTGGATTGGAATAGTGGGGCAACGAATGATTGGACCTTTTATTTATGACGAAATAACGCCCAACGGTACGTTAATATTTTGGAAAACATTGTTGAACCATATTTAGAAGACTTGCCCCTTACCGACTTGGTACGAAAGTTTTATCAACAAGATGGCGCACCAGCCCATAACGCGGCGGTTACAAGGAACAAACTAAATCAAATGTTCGAGGATCGGTGGATGGGAACAAGGTGGCTCATACCATGGCCTGCAAGATCTCCGGACCTAAGTCCTTTGAACTTTTTTATTTGGGGTTTCGTCAAAGACCAGATATTTAAAACTATACTAGAAACGCGTCAAGATTTAGAGCAACGAGTGAGAAATACAATAGCTGGGATAACACCTTTACAACTCCTAAATGCCGACAAATCAGTAAAGAAGAGATGTCAATTGTGCATTGACCAAAATGGTAGACAATTTGAACACTATTTGTGATACTTCAATCGTTAAAGATTTGTTACCTACTTAATGAAATATGTTTAATTAATAAAATTAATTTAATAGAAAAACTATTGTTTTCATTTGAATAACTGAAACTCTTGTTTTCCATGGCCAACTCTGCTAAAATGTCATTTTTAAAGAGAAATTGTTATATTGCCAGCAAGAATGAGTAGACATATCTTGACATATATATTTTTGGAAAGCTTATTTTTTTCCTATTTTCTAAAGTCAAAGCCAACTATGGTTTCCATTTGAAATTACAAAGTTAGCTTTGATATCGAACAATTGAAAAGCGATATATTTTTTTGACAAATGCATCTAATTCTACGTCAAAAAGTGCCTGTAGAAAGTTTTTACCGTTTGAAGAAATATTCACAAATAATAAAGTTATGACAGTTATCTGCCAAATGTCAATTTTTGCCGATATCTCGGAAACGGTTAGAGATATCGAAATGCGGTTTTCGCCAATCGGCGTTTCACAAAAATCGAGCTCTAGACTCATACGTCAGTTTTTCTCTACCTGGTCTGAAAATAGGAAAACCAGCCAAAATCAAGCAATTTGGGGCACCCTGTACAAGTTCTGTGATTGTCATCAGAAATCTTCAAGATAGTACACAGGCCATTGGAAGTAACATTACGTTTACAACATTATCTGAAAGCAATTTTTTTTTAACTACACTGACCATTTGAATATTTTATTACTCAGACAAGTCACAAAGACTTTCTAACTTCAGCCACTTTTTATTTTCAGAATTGGATCTTATTCCTCTGACAGTAACGCTGATCTGCTGTCTGTTCATCAGTTTGGAATATGGAATTTTAATTGGGATAGCTACGAATGTAATTTTCGTTCTGTATACGTCCGCTCGTCCAAAATTAGACATCGAACATCCTTCTGGAGATGTATACCTTGTCAAACTCAAAACGGGGCTGCATTTTTCAGCCGCCGAATATGTGAGAGAGAGCATTTTGCAACAATGTGTCGCTAGTAAAAGTACCGTTATTATTGACGGTAAATACTTAGGAAATATAGACGCTACTGTTGCGAAGGTAAGAGATTTGGGTCAAGTACATTAATATACATAGTCTAGAAGGCCACAATTCAAAACTTGCCTCACAGAATACGTACATAGATTTTGTAAAATGTGGAAGAAAATATGTTCGTAAACACTGAACCGGTGGCAGACTTCATGAAATTTGTCACGATTATAGAGAATTATATGTTCTGTATATTTCTCATAGTCTGCCTGGTCGTACTTAGACCTACGTGCCTGGCAGACCACTGTAAAGATGTTCATTCGTGTTCATTATGTTACTTATTCTTTAAAATATAATAATAATAATAACAATAATAATAATAATACACTTTATTCAGTAAAATTACAAATACAAAAGTACAAAATATATTATCATTCGAAATGGCGAAGTTCAGCAGTACAGCACAATGCTAACAGCTGTTTTTACACTTAACCAAGTAAGAAGTAGATGGAGTTTAATTTTTAAGAAAACTTAAGTACACACAATATGTATTTGGATGACTATAACCTTATCTATTCTGCTTTATAGAGAATACCTATCACAATGAATACCTATTATGCTACACTCATCAACCAAGCAAAAGTCGTTTGTAATGTTTTGGGAAGCTAAAAACAGACTGGGATTTCAGAGGCAAAGGAAGGGAGCTGTAAAATTTAGCAATGTTGAAAGAGAATGATCTTTCAAACATTGCAGTTAGGTGACGAGGCGGAGTAAGAGAACCTTTAAATCTTATGTTTAGATTATGAACGTCAGTTCGGAACCTAATTTTTCTGTAGAGGTATGAGGGTATGCAGGAATGTATAATTTTATGATACAAGGTGGAGAAGGCGTCTATTTTTCATATTTAACCACTTGGATTCATTCAATTTATGACTAATTGGGTCTCGCTTCCTGATACCAAAAATAAATCTTAAGCAACAGTTTTGTATTTTTTGAGAAGCGGCAGCTGACAGACATGGTCCATAGACAGTGTCACAATAATTAAATATAGAAAGAACTAAAGAGTCACACAATGTTTTTTTTAAATTGAAGTTAAGAATATGACGAGAATTATATGAAAGTTTTAATTTAGATATGGCTTTTCTAATGCAGGGAGATATATGCTTCTGAAATCTTAATTCGGTGTCAACTGTTAAACCCAAAATTTTTACCTCTTCTTTTAACGGTATAGCAGTATTATTAATTTTTATTTGCACATTGCGTGTTAGTTTGATTCTGTCTATCCGTCTATCAAAAAACATTGCAGCACATTTTCTAGGATTAAGATGTAAAGAGTGTTGAAGTGAAATTGTGTACAACTTTTCTAGATCATTATTTATTATTTGGCAACTGTTGAGTAGGGTTTTTGGGTCAAATAAAAATATACTTGTGTATCGTCTGCATACATTTGCGCTCTACAGTAATCTAGAATGGAGGGAAACATGGACGTGTAAATAGTGAAAAGAACTGGTCCCAATGAAGAACCTTGCGGCACTCTACAAAGAATATCAAGTGAATGAGAAAGTACATTGTTAAGAACTACTCTTTGCTTTCTGTTTTGTAAATAATTATTTATAAAGTAACAACAAAGTCCCCTAATCCGATAAATTTTAAAATGTCTAACAAGGTGTCATGATGTAAGGTGTCAAATGCCTTTGAGTAATCTAACAAGACCAACACTGTACACATACCGTCGTCAATAGCTCTTAATATATTGTCCGTAACGTTTAAAAGAGCAGCCGCATAACTGTGACCTGTACTAAACCCCGATTGCTCTTCGGGTAGTATTTTATTCATTTCCAAATCGTCAACAATTTGAACTTTGATAATATGTTCTAAGAGTTTAGATAAAACGGAAAGGATACTTATTGGTCTAAGATCGTTAAAGTCCTGAGGGGATTTTGTTTTAGGAATCAAGATGGTATGAGCAATTTTCCAATCACTGGGAAAAACTGAATTTATCACACAGAAATTTAATTTATGACAAATATATTTTAAAATATATGGACAACAAAATATTATGAAATTTACATGAATACCATCTGCTCCAATTGCTCGAGATTTTACTGAAAATAAATATTTACTAACTTCAGTTTCAGAAACTGTTTTGAATGTAAGAATAGAGGTTACAGAGTCCTTTGTATTATTGTAGTAGTTTGTATTATTGTTGATATTATCGTTCCGTGGCGCAGAGTTTATAAAGTGTATTTGAATGTTTTTGTTTGCTAGCTTTTTTAAGTTTAAAGCTTAATTTGTCCTCCTAACAAATAGATAGATCAGTTTTTTGATATGGCAGACCGAATAGTCTAATTAACCTAATAATCTGGTTTTGATAAGTTTTATGTCAAAAACTATACGTTCTTGGAGGCTTTGCCGGTTGAGACGTTTCATCAGGAATACAAGCAGTACAGTACACCGTGACCCAGTGTTAAACCGCTAAACGTTCAGGATTGATTTCTCGGGTGAAAATAGGACTTTCCTCATCTATAAAGTTTTCTCCCGAAATGCACGGCCCTTCGAACTAGAGCAAAAAGGAAAAGAGACCAAGAAAATGCGTCTCGTTTCTTGGCATTTAGTACAAATCTGTGAAGTTTTGAAAATTCTCAAAAACCGCTCGAAATAACTGGCATCATTTTCAATGCAAAGCTCACATCTACAGAGGACAGACCGAGGAGCTGCAGGGCACTCTGATGGTGTGATCTCCCAGACTGCTTGAAAAATTCTTTCTTGTCCAATTTTTCTGCCTTCACGCCTAAATGATCCAGCTTTCTTCACTTATTGGAAAATGAATTTCAATCAATCTTGGACGACATGTCCTTAGTGATCGTTCCAATTAGATGGATGTTCAGCCCATTACACTTTACCAGTCCACCGATGGTTGGACGACTATTTTCCGGGAAGATGGATAGGTCGCGATCGAGACTACCCACGCCTTTGGCCTGCGCGCTCTCCGGACATGACTCCTATCGACTTTTTGTATGGGCTACGGTAAAGGACGCTTATGCGGAGCCCGTTCAGAAAAGGAGTGCCGTGCAGCTGCTGAGTTTGTCGTCCGTAGGTGTGACTTTTGCACTGAAAATGGTGGGTTTTCGTGAATTTTCAAAACTTCACCTTTCTGTAATAAATTCCATGAAACGAGACGCAATTTTCTGTTTTTCCTTTTTGCTGTACCTCGGGGAGGGTGCATTTCTGGAAAAAAACTTCATATATGAAAAAAGTCTTATTTTATCCTGAAAAATCAATCTGAATGTTTGGCGGTTTAACACTAGGTCACCCTGTATATTAAAATTACAGAATGTTTCATTGAAACCCAAGTTCCATTTAAATCGAGCGGGGTCTTTTGTTTGAGTCCGTCCCTCATAATTGTAAAATGGCCTGAGATACGAGCCCTATTAGTAAATCATTTTCAGTACCTTCCTGTTTCTTAAACACTGATTTTGTTTTTAGAGCTTCAGTGTACTTAAAGAAGAGTTGGCTTTAAGGGACCAAAAGCTATTATTTGTAAATTTTAAGAAATCTGTGATGGATACATGTCTTGGAGCAAATAAAGACTTGAACGAGTGTTTCAGAGAAAGTTTAGAGCAAGTCGTTGAAGGTAGGTACAATTTCAAAGCTTATTAAATATATTTATCTTGTTTTTTTTCTTTTTAGTTCCTTTGACTCTGAGGACGGACCATAACGCGTCAGTATACTCAATGCAATAGTATTTTTTATTCTATCGACAATTTTACTTGTATGTACATATTTTTGTTGTTGATTTTAATTATAAATTATTTTATACATACACAATTTATTATTAAACTTTATTAACTTACTACCCTAGTAGCACAAAATATTTAACCAATATACAGGGTGTTTGGTGCATCGTGTGCCAAATGGAAATGGCCGACAGAAAGGGTTATCTGCTATCCTTTCAGGCCCCTTAATACTTCCCATGCCCTGCGGGATTTTTCATATCGACCTTTTATCTTTTTAATGAAAAAAATCCCAAATTCTACATTTAAATTCAAATTATAAAAAAAGTATTAGGCGTAGACTGCGAATTTCATTTTTATTTTGATGTGTATTGTTGAAGGGTTCTTTTAAATCAAAAATTACTGGCATTAGTCATCTAGTTGTTTTTTTATTCACTCGCAAACTTTCGGAATAGGTAAAATTTAAATTTAAACTTAGACTTTACATGGCTATAAAAAAAAACTCAGAGCAACCGGGATCTTCCAACTCCCTCAAAATATCTCTAGTCTATCCTCTTGCTAGTGATGTGCCACATATCACAAAAATATTTTAATAACTTCGTGTATTCGCTAAATTAATGAATCGGGTCACATAAAGCTGTTATTCAAAATTCCGAATAAAAAATTATTTTTTCTTAAATTATGCATGGGTAACAGGTAAAATCTGTTATCTCACTCTTGCGAAGTAAAATCTATCTTCCGTCTCTTTCTGTTCATTGGTTTTCTTGAAATAAAGAAACAGTTACAATTTTATCATTTATTAAAAAAAAATAAAAATCTTGCTCAAAGTATTGGTCTCTGTTGCGAATGCAGGCCCGACATCTGCTTTGTATTTCGACAGTTGTTGTATGAAGTCGTATTTCCTCCCTAATTGTACCGAAAGCTGTTTACGCATACGCCTATAGTTTTTCAAAATGACGGCTGTCCCGCGCACTGGCGATTGATTGTAAGACAATATCTAGACAATGTGTTCCCAAATGCGTGGATTGGGCGGGATGGCCCTATTCAATGGCCTCCACGTTCCCCAGACCTAACTCCGTTGGATTTTTATGTCTGGGGACGTGCCAAAGAGCTCGCGTACACGACGGGGGTTGCGACTAGGGAGGAACATGTCCTCTTGTCCAACGCATAGAAACGGCTTTCGGTACAATTAGGGAGGAAATACGACTTCATACAACAACTGTCGAAATACGAAGCAGATGTCCGGCCTGCATTCGCAACAGAGACCTATACTTTGAGCAAGATTTTTAAATTTGTTTAATAAATGATAAAAATATAACTGTTTCTTTATTTCAAGAAAACCAATGAACAGAAAGAGATGGAAGATAGATTTTACTTCGCAAGAGTGAGATAACAGATTTTACCTGTTTGCCATGCATAATTTAAGCAAATATAATTTTTTATTCGAAATTTTGAATATTAGCCTTATGTGACCCGATTCATTAATTTAGCGAATTCACGAACTTATTAAAAGATTTTTATGACATGTGGCACATCATTAGCAAGAGGATAGACTAGAGAATTTTTGAGGGAGTTGGAAGATCCCGGTTGCTCTGAGTTTTTTTATAGCCGTCTAAAGTCTAAGTTTAAATTTAAATTTTACCTATTCCGAAAGTTTGCGAGTGAATAAAAAAACAACTAGATGACTAATGCCAGTAATTTTGGATTTAAAAGAACCCTTCAACAATACACATCAAAATAAAAATGAAATTCGCAGTCTACGCCTAACACTTTTTTTATAATTTGAATTTAAATGTAGAATTTGGGATTTTTTTCATTAAAAAGATAAAAGGTCGATATGAAAAATCCCGCAGGGCATGGGAAGTGTTAAGGGGCCTGAAAGGATAGCAGATAACCCTTTCTGTCGGCCATTTCAATTTGGCACACGATGCACCAAACACCCTATATAATCCACATATATTGATTATATATTGGTGCAATATTGGTGCTACTAGGGTAGATTATGTTCGAGTCTTCACTCGCGTAGATATTTCAACTTTTTTTTTACCGTTTCCAGGACATCTACTACTATCTTTCCTACCATCTCGCTGTAACACTCTGTATATACAGAGTTTTCATAAATGAACACATAACACGAGATGGGAAAACGTTTTAGTGTAGTTGATAGAGGCCAGACGTGTGCCGAGTCGCTCCACTTTAAATCACATGTAGCGTAGCCAATGTAGACAGAATATTCGTAAAATGGAACAAGAAGTACAAAATGAGGGGAAATTTAAATTTAAGTTGTTTGAAGGGTCTAATTTAAGAAACCGAAATCTTTACATTGCCAGGTTTTCTGTTTCCCGAAAAATTTTTGAGTCAAAAATTTTTTTTTGTTTTTTCAATGTAATTGTTTAAATAATGGAAATACGAAAAAATGTTTTAATTAAAATTTGTAGCTGGCGCATATATCTAAAAAATTTGTCTGAAGAATTTTTCGATATCTATATTAGTTCTTATGATATACAGGATTTTCCAATTACCATTTTTGATCATCATTTGTGATGTTTTTATTTTTGTTGTAGTAATTAAACAATCATATTTAGAAAAAATGTTACATATGAAAGTTGTAGTAAAATAAGTTATCTTCAACTAGGTTTCAAATTTTTATGAATATCTTTTTTTTTTTCGAGAAAATATCAGCGATTTTCCACGTAAAACTCCGGTAAAAAGTCATTTTTACTTCCCTCGCATACCGAAGGGAAGTATTGTATTCGAGAAAAAATCACCCTTCGAGATTTTTTCGGATTTTGACGTTTCAGATCACGTAGATTACGAAACTATAGGTTTTTCAATTCCGTCAGTCAGTCTGTCTGTCTGTCTGTCCGTCCGTCTGTCTGTCTGTTGGTGCATTTACAAAAAAACTACTTGACGGAGAGCAGTCAAATTTGGTAGGTAGTTGACCCTACTGTCAGCAAAGAAATGGTAAATCTTTCACTGGAAAATATACAGGGTGGGCCGTCTAAACGGAATAAATAATGAAAACAATTTTTTTCGCTCAGATTTAAAATTTCCACGTTTCATGACACGCTAAACCTATTTCAAAAAAAAAATATGTAGAAAATTTTTTTCATCAACATTTTTGAAAAAATTTTTACCACTAAAACAGATGGAAATTTTTTTTTTCTTTGCTCAAATTTAAAATTTTCACGTTTCATGGCATTCTAAACCAATTTAAAAAAATGCCACTGTAGAATAGAAGGAAACTTTCCTTTTTGTTCAAATTTAAAATTTCCACGTGTCATGGTATTCTAACCTATTTCAGAAGAAAAAAATATTTGAAAATTTTTTTCACCAACATTTTTGAAAAAATTTTTACCACTAAAACAGATGGAAATTTTTTTTTTCTTTGCTCAAATTTAAAATTTTCATGTTTCATGACATTCTAAACCGATTTCAAAAAAAAAAAAATGCCACTGTAGAATAGAAGGAAACTTTCCTTTTTGCTCAAATTTAAAATTTCCACGTGTCATGGCATTCTAAGCAGAAAAAAAATTTTGAAAAATTTTTTAAAAACATTTTTGAAAAATAAAAATAAATGAAAGTTTTTAACCACCACTATACTTCCACTCCACTACGCGTATGTGGAATTTAAAATGTGACAGATGGCAATAATATTAGGCATATGCACCTATTATACTATTATTTAAAAATGTACAGGGTGGTCATCCCATGAAATGGTGGACATTTATAAAGGTATATGCCCAAGCCTTCCATATTTAGCACCTGTTATTTAGTAATGAACCTTTGCTGTTGGATGAGCACTCTGTATATTTTTTTGACCAAAACTTATCAGGTGTTCATTGTAATAATAGTGATAACTATATTCCGATTATTATTTTCAATGTCACTTCGTAATTATTAATTTTTTAGAGTGACCGCCATGCACAAATAAAGAGGGAAGTTCTGTGTAAATACCTTTACCGATTTTTTTAATAGTTATCACTAGAAAACCTTGAAAAAATGAACAAATTTAACTATCCAATATAGTGTGTTAGAAAGATTATGACTTGATTTAAAAAATTTATTTGAAAATTTTTTTTGCTTCTTCATTTTCCTCAAAGGTACACACAGTTTTCCACGCGCTCGCACCAGAGTTACCACATTTTGTGAGCTTCATTCTTAAGATTAAGCAATATTGATGTGACTAAAATTATTTTATTTACATGAACATTATAGTTAATTGATGTATATACAATGCTGTTTGCAATTTTCATCTTTATTTTAAGTTTTCATGAAAATACTAGTGATTTTCCACATGAACATCTACTGATTTGTTTTTTTACAATTTTTCACAACAAAATATTAAAAAAATATAATTACTATTATTATTACTATTACTATTATTGATAATGTTTTTATTATTATTAGTGTATATTATTATTATTATAATAATAATTATTATTAGCAAAAAATACAGATAAAGTAGGAGAACCTGAAATGATTTTTGCAATTTTTGAAATTTCTATTTGTTTATTTATATATTTTTAATTTTTTTGTTTTTTAAACTTGAAAGTATATTCATTCGAAAGTTCAGTTAATTTTCTATATTTTACATTACTTTGTTCATTTTTTCCGAGCAGTAAAAGCCCCAAATTATTAATTTCAAAATTGAGGGATAATAAAATTCGATTAACTGGTCGTGTGCGCGCACCCATAAATAGACCACCGATAAAATTAATCATATCTCTTAAAATTTTAATTTTACAAAAATACTTTTCAGACAAATTTTATAAATAAATGCGTCAGCTACAAATTCGAATTCAATCATTTTTTTGTATTTCCGTTGTTTAAACAATTACATTGAAAAAACAAAAAAAAATTTTTGAGTCAAAAATTTTCCGGGAAACGGAAAACCCAGCAAGGTAAAGATTTTGGTTTCTTAAAGTAGACCCTTCAAACTACTTAACTTTAAATTTTTTCTCATATTGTACTTTTTGGGAGGTTATATGGCTACATTTACTACGCTAATAAAGACCGGTCAAACTTTGAGCGAATAAAACCAAAATTAATAATTGTTAATTAAGTATGGTGAATAATATCTGAATAACTCAGTCACATCTTGAAACGTAATAGTGGCTAAAGGTGCATCGAAAAGCATGTGTCCAGTGAAGTCTTACCTACGGTGAAGTGAATCGTACCCACTTATCAACATCTGGAAGGATGAAACCGAGAGTGCAAGAAGTGTGGATATACCACAGAAGGAAGAGGGAAGCTGCCAATATAAACACAAAGCGATCAAAAGATTGTAGATTGTAGCTCGGCTCTGAACAACCCGTCCTTCTCCACATCGACCTAAAAGATATTTTGCGAATTACCCAACAATTAGCTGTTGCCCAGGACTGCCTAGATCTTTACAAAGTTTGTGATTTTCTTGGGGGCTACTTTAGCCTAGTGCGGACCAGCAATTTGCAATCGCAAAGAATATGTTCCGCAGTTTCTATTGCAGTATCACAGTATCTGCACGTATCATCATCTGTCTTGCCCATATTCTTAAGATGATATCTCAAGGGGCAATGGCCTGTTAGAAGATCTGTCATTAGCCTTAAGTCGGACTTTTCAAGTTCGAGAAGCCTTGTGGCATTCTTTGTCGAATAAGGTATGAACTTTTTCGCTTGTCTTTGGCCTGGAGTATTCCTCCAGTAGGACCCTTTTTGTTCCTTTTGCCATTTTAGGATATCCTTCATTATGGACCCTTAGATAAGCCACAAAATGGTTCGGGCCCAAAATATGGGGCTTCAGCACCTCTTTTTGCAAGGGCGTCAGCTAATTCATTTCCTTCTATTCTTCTTGCCCTGGCATCCATATCAAGATATGTCAAGTCTAGTCTATTAATTGTATTTGTTTATTAATTTTTAGTTTATTACACAAGAGAGTAAAAAATTTAAAAGTAAAATTGAAAACGTATTAAATATAGGTAATGAAATAGAAATACAGGGTGTAATCAGTTTCATGTCATTAAAAAAAACTGGTAACGGGGGCTGACTAGAGAAACAAAAAACCTTTATGACTTTTCCCTCTAGGGGCACTTTGAAAAATCTGACCTAGGTCAACATTTTTAATATTTTCTTTTAATATTTTCTTTTAATATTAATGTAGAAAATAATTGAGAGCCACTGCTTTTCTTGGTCAATGGACTTGTAGATCCCAATTATACAACTTTTAAATTGTCATAAAAAAGTGCAAAGGCCTTGGATCACCGACCGCCTTTGATGGACCGCCTCAATCGAACTGAGGCAATTATAAAGAGGTAAATAATTCGTTATCTTT
The DNA here is from genome assembly GCA_963583905.1 of Stenurella melanura. NCBI lineage: Eukaryota > Metazoa > Arthropoda > Insecta > Coleoptera > Cerambycidae > Stenurella > Stenurella melanura. The sequence goes on along the minus strand of OY757316.1, from coordinate 117,550,946 downwards.
TCCTGCGCAACTGCAAACAAATAATGGCCATAGAAGTTTAAACAGAGCATTTCTTTACATGTGTGTCTTTTAATTTGGAACAAAATATTGGATTAATGTTTATAATTTAGAATATTTAAATGTGATTTTTTAACGTTTGTAACATAAATGAGTGTCCTGGGTTAAAAGCTTACCACCTAAGTAAATTATTCGAAATGTCTGCACCTGTATCAATACACAGTTCGGTACGTCGAATTAAGGACATACGTACTCCGTTCAACACTAAACAATAAACTATCAACTAACGTTGTCAATAAAGAAAAACTTGGTCCAAAATCCAAAACGGAATACAAAAAGAACGAACAAGTAAGTTGTGTCTGTACGTAATCAAGAATTTAACGATTTGAATGGTAAAGTCAATAAAATAAATCTTCATTATAAATACACAGCGACCCGAAATTCAAAAATAACAAAAACAACGAATGGCGGGTTGGACGTGTGTACATAACGAAACACCCACAGTAACTAAAATATTGCGCAAGGGAGAGTCAGAGTATAGTTTTCTTCAGATCAGATCTACTAAACACTCAGAAAACGTCGACGTCTTTCATCTTATTTACCGCATCGTTAAAGACCGCCGACATTTTATAGCTATCCACGCAAATATTGAGTATCATAGGCAAAGACACTCGCGACGATCTAAACCTACCTCAATATTCCAGCAGTTCTCAAAAGATTTTATTGAAAATTTGCGAAATTTTTGTTTATTTTTCTTCCCCATGTTATATAAGGTTTTTTGTTTGTTTTGTCGTTCCCTACCACCAGTTTTTTTTAATGACATGAAACTAATTACATCCTGTATGTCCGGAACTGAAAAGCCGGAATTGAAAAACGGAGATTAAAACTGATTGCCTCAAAAAAACAATATACAAGGTGTACAAACTATTCCCTCGAACCTGTTATAACTCGCTATAAAAAGCTCTTATTATTTTACCGCGAGATAGTGCCCTTCTCAGCACTTCCACCGTAAATGAATATTTACCTGTGGAACGGTTAATAAAATAAATAAAAATAAAAAATAAAAATAAAAGCTGCTAGATTCAGAAACAGAAGAAACAGAAAATTTAGAAGAAGAATAAATAAGGAGATGATGATAGATAGAAACTTAAAAGAAGCATCTCTCAAACACACCCACTTCCAATTCTGTATTCCTACTCCATGCGCCATGTGGCTGTCGCTGCTGACAACAAGCATGTCCAATGTCCAACCCGGCGTATGCAGCCAGTCCGGCGATATATAAAACATCCGAGGTTTGGTTCTCGCACGCGGTTTGGCTTTCCGTTGGGCGTAATCGGTGGACCACCAAGCTGCGTGTTGGAATGAACCTCCAGACTGGATGTCAGGATCGGCAGCAATGCTCACCTTACGCTGGAAAATCAATTAATCAATCAATGACCACATAACAGGAGATCAAGTCATTGAAACTTATGCTTGGGGCCAGGCTTTCTAGGGATTACTCATGAATTTTTAAATCATATGTATGCAATTTTTTTTTAAAAGAAGGGAAGTTCTCAATGCGACTTGTGTAATCAAAATTAAATCAAAGGCGTACTTATTTGCTTTTCTTTTTTTTTAAATCGAATAAATAAAAAAATAATGATTTACTAAAAATTATCACATGGTGGCCAAGGCTTTTTACTTCCCTCGCATACCGAAGGGAAGTACTGTATTCGAGAATTTTTCGGATTTTCACGTTTCAGATCATGTAGATTACGAAAATGTAGGTTTTTCAATTCCGTCAGTCTGTTTGTCTGTCGGTCTGTTGGTGCATTAGCTAAAAAACTAATTGACGGAGAACAGTCAAATTTGGTAGGTAGTTGACGCCACTGCCACCGAAGAAATGGTTAGACTTTCACTGGAAAATATACAGGGTGGACCGTCTAAAGGGAACAGATAATGGAAAAACAAATTTTTCGCTCCAATTTACAATTTCCACGTTTCGTGACATTCTAAACCTATTAAAAAATAAAAAAATCAAAATTTAAAAATAATTTTGAAATTTCGAAAATTTTGTATAAAATGGATGATGGAAAAACAAATTTTTAACTCAAATTAAAAAGTTCCACATTTTATGACATTCTAAACATTTCAAAAAAATTTTTTTTAGAAAATAAAAAAAAAATTGTAAAATTGGTGGTGGAAAAAAATTTCTTTTTGCTCAAATTTGAAATTTCCACGTTTCATAACATTCTAAATATATTTAAAAAAATAAATTTGTTAAAAAAAACAAAATTTTTAAAAAATTTTTCTTCAATTTTAAAATTTCCACGTTTCATTATATTCTAAACCCATTTCAACAAAAGTGTTTTGAAAATCATAAAAAAATTAAAAAATTTTACCCCACCATTGTACAGTAAATGACGGAAAAAAGTTATCAGGTTTTCTCTGTATTAATAGGGCTAACTACATGGCGAATATAATTCTCATGTCATCTCCTCAGTAATAATTTATTAGAGTGACCGTCTTGTATGAATAAAGAGGGAAGTTCTGTGTAAATACCTTTACGGATTTTTTAGAATTTGTTTGTCAATTTTTTCACAACAAGATCCATGTTATGAAAATATATACGAAAGTGTAGCAGCAAACAAACGAAAGATTTATTCAATATAGGACTAGGGATACATAACAGTTAATTATTACCCTGTAAAGTGGAATTCGTTTCATTCAGGGAAGCTAGGTTTAAAGCTATTTGGCCAACGCTCTCTGTAAATCCAAATATGATGCGGAAACAGATCGTGGGAAACATAATTTTAAACTTAGACACGCATGCAAAATGAGACATTTACTTGCCCCAGGTCAACATAATCAGAACACGTATTGTGTTTTATAATTTTCGTGGGTACTTAAATTAACTTCCACATCCACGTAAACAAAAATTATTTTTGTTGAAATAGGTTTAGAATGTCATTAAACGTCGAGGTTTTAAATTTGAGCAAAGAAAATATTCTGTCTGTCTGTCAGTCTGCCCTAACTTTTTTGCAGGTACGTTTTCTCTGAATTGGTTTAATGATATCTTCCACCTGCACCATCACCCTCACTCCTTTATTATAGGGGTTAACAAAATAAAATAAAAATATTGAGTTGGAATTTGGTGCACGTATGTATTATAACGAGATATGGAACTAAACTATATTTTGCGTTTATTACGTTGAAGGGTTGGGTATGAAACAGGGGTAAATAAGTAAAGCAAGCTAATAAGACTTTAGAAACTTGGGATTTGGTGTATATACCAGGAGCCAAGGTCTCTTAGTTTTTTTATAACATTTGCCGTTTTCACCATCACTCCCACTCTATTATTAAAGAGGTTAACAAGATAAAATTAATATATTGTCACGTGCTTCGACCTCTAGGAAACCACGTCACACTTTATTGAATAACTTATTGAAAACTTCACAATAGTTCTAGTAACTAAAGTACACGTTTACTGACTAAAATAACCGTTCACAATGTTTATTAAGTACCTAAAATTTTCACTACACTGTTCAGTTTTATCACTTTGGATTTTCTAGCCTCCATGCAATAAAAACTTTTCTTACCCGTGAATCTCGCCTTATATATCCCACAAATTGCACCTAGAAATCTTCCATACTCTGTTAGTATGGCAACCTACAATAATGTAGAAATCTCGATCCTTTTCTATAAGTTTCTAGTCTAGTCTAGTCTACAAATCATTCTACACTAGTACCTCAGAGATGGCGTACATAGGTAGTAAATTACAGATATGCAGTCTCCTAAGGTTCTAATACTGATGCACATACACTACATAGATACATATTTAAAAAAGTCACAATTCCTTGTTCCTGGGACCCTAAAACGTAGAGATTTGGTCGTACTACAGTTTACATACATATGTGGACTCGATAGTGCTTAAACTAGCGAACCATCTTTGACGAAATTTTGCACAAGGGTAATATTGTTACCCTTCTTTGGGACTTCCTGCCACATATATGTTTTCTTTTTAAGCGGTGCTCGGGGAATCTACAAAATATCACAATTAACTAGTATGTTACTGGTAAATAACCTCTACGCCTGTGACTTTTACGTCAAAGGATCAGTTAAAGGTTGCTTTTTTAAATAAACAACACAAATAAGTATAAAAACTTGAAATTAAATATTTCGCCGACGTTTCGGAAATCTATTCTGTTTCCTATTTCAAGGCTTTTTTTAAAAGTCTTTTTTTTTCTGTGTGTGATAAATACAGAGCTCTAAGAATGTTTGTTATATTCAATATCCATAGATACTTACTATTTACATAGAACTGTTCATATAGTTAACAGTTTTTTTAGTTTTTTATACAATGTTAAGTTTGTGAAGTTCTTCTTTTAACATTGGCAATCAAGTTGTACATACATCTACGGAGCAATTCGACACGCATCTATCCTCATTCAATAATATTATCGCGGATTTTTTAATTTTTCTTTTTTTACTATTTGCCTCTTTTGTTAAAATTTTTGCCGAGTCCCAGTTTATTCTGTGTCCATTCTCCAAGCGTGTGACCTCTGAATTTCATTTTTTCTTATAAAATTTTGATGTTTGCCCAATCTTACACTAAAAGGTCTGGATAACTCACCCACGTATTGTTTGTTGCACTCATACGGAATACTATAAATGCAGTTTTTTGAATTTTGCTCGTATAATAGGGCCAAAATCATTTCTTCTAATGATGAAATACTAAACAATGAGAAGCGGTTTATAAAGGAAGTACTTATAAATAACCAATACCCTGGGGGTTTTGTCGATAAAACCTTCATAAATATTGAAAATAACAATCAGGTACGACAAAAACCTGAAAAACGTTACACAGCGTTCATTCCTTATGCATGCAGATTATTTGAAAAGTTGCGCCGCATCGGTGATAGATTTGATATTAGGACGGTATTTCAAACAAACAACACTTTAAGATCTATTTTGACGAAGACGAAACCGAAGAACCACGAGCAAAATTTAAAAAACTGCATTTATAGTATTCCGTGTGAGTGCAACAAACAATACGTGGGTGAGTCATCCAGACCTTTTAGTGTAAGATTGGGCGAACATCAAAATTATATAAGAAAAAATGAAATTCAGAAGTCCAAGATCTGTGAACACGCTTGGGAAAATGGACACAGAATAAACTGGGACTCGGCAAAAATTTTAAAAGAGGCAGATAGCAAAAAAAGAAAAATTAAAGAATCCGCGATATTATTGAATGAGGATAGATGCGTGTCAAATTGTTCCGTAGATGTCTGTACAACTTGGTTGCCAATGTTAAAAGAACTTCACAAACTTAACATTGTATAAAAAACTAAAAAACTGTTAACTATATCAACAGTTCTATGTAAATAGTAAGTATCTATGGATATTGAATATAACAAACATTCTTAGAGCTGTGTATTTATCATACACAGCAAAAAGAGATTTTTCAAAAAACGCCTTGAAAAAGGAAACAATCGATTTCCAAAACGTCGTCGAAATATTTAATTTCAAGTTTTTATACTTATTTGTGTTGTTTATTTAAAAAAAGCAACCTTTAACTGTTCCTTTGACGTAAAAGTCACAGGCGTAGAGGTTATTTACCAGTAACATACTGGTTAATTGTGATATTTTGTAGATTCCCCGAGCACCGCTTAAAAAGAAAACATACATGTGGCAGGAAGTCCCAAAGAATTGAAGAAGGAAAAAAATAAGAAATGCCACAAATAACATTTAGACAAGGGTAATATTGGTATAATACATGGAAGAAAAATGTTTTGTTCCAAATCGGATAGCGCCTAATGCCGTTTTGGCTATAGGCTTCCATTTCTGTTATACGCGATATATTACACTTTTTCCCGTTCAATTTCTGTAAGCAAAGTTGACCGAGTCTCACGAAGAGCGAGTGAATCATAAAGCATAAGTTCTAGCACCCGCGGAATGTAGGCCTGCATCACATAGCTCAGCGGTGTCGAACCCAGTTATTAACTAAATTAACGAATTTTTCCGAACATTTGGTGGGAAGGTTCAAGCCGCTTTCAGCAGTTGCCTATTTTTTCAACACTAATCTTAAAAAAAAACAAAAACATTTTTTTATGAACTAGATTTTGTATTTCATGAAATGTGAACATTTTAAATTAAAGCAAAAAAATTCTGTCTGTTTACCTCTCTGTCGTTCTACTTGTCGGTCTGTATGTCGGTCGGTCGGTCTGTCCGTTTGTATGCTACTTTTATTTTGTGTGAGCGTTTCCTCTCGAACTGTTTAAGATACTGACTCCAAATTTGGTATACGTATGTATTATAACAAGATAACTAGGACTAGATTAGATTAGTAATATTAAATTTGGCAATCTGCTTTCTTTTGAGGATGCATATCAAGACACAAATAAAAATCTGTAGCTAAATCTTTGATTGGCAATGTAGATTTTGGTCATTGTTATAAGCAAAATTGATGTGATTTTGTAAGTCACATATCACCATTGTTTTAATTTTTGTAAAAGGATTAAAAGATTATGGGATCTTAGGATTTTAGCTTTATTAGAGATTAACAGTTTCAAAGTGAAAAACAAAGATTAGATATATGTTTTATATAGAGTGTCCCGCTGTCAAGTCTTCTGCTTTGTTTAAACACGGGGATATTATAGCATTTAAAACAAAATCTTCAGGACAGTATACAGACTATTTGAAATAAGATCACTATTACAAGAAAGGAGGAGGGTCCCTAAGGTCGGTTTTCGGCCCCCTTCAATTTTTGAATTACTTATGATGAATACTATGTTTTTATTGGCATTGCTGACAATTTCATGAATATGTATAGTGAAATTTACTTGGGGGTCAAAGGTGACTCCTATGTATTTAAATAGACACTGCAGATAGGTGTGGTCCAAACTATAAGGAAATATAATCGCGTTCTTCTTACGACAGAATGACATAATATTACACTTTTTACTGTTAAGTGCCAGATTATTTTTTGTACACCATCTACTTATGGTATCAAGAGAGTTAATACAGTTGCCTATGTCCGAGATTGAGCAGTACATTTTCATATCATCTACGCACAGTAGATGTTTTGTATTAAGATTGTACTTGATGTTATTTATGTAGATATTAAATAGCAGAGGACTCAAGACCGACCCTTGTGGAACTCCGGAAGTTGCGTTTAGATTTCTGGATTTGTAACCTTTGCGTTCAACAATTTATCCAATTTGATTTATACTGGTATCACGCTTTAGACTGAATTTCTCAATTGACATAGAAATACTATACTAATTCGCTCATAAGAAGAACAAATTTGCTCAGAGCAGTACATGTAAGAAACAAAACATATGCTTTGCCTTCAAGGATTAATGAAGATCAGTATACATTTTGCCCAATATTTTCTAAAGTGTATTTGCGACTTCATTTAAGTATTAAAAGGGTAGACTTTAGTAGAAATTTGCAACCTGCATAATTACTTATTTAGTTCATGACTGAGAGGTAATTTTTATAACCAATATTAGGTACATTTTTACCTTGAAGAAAGATGTAATAAGCCCGTAGACTTTGAGGGCATTTTTCTAAATAAAATTGTTATTACTTTGGACTTGTATAGTAACTCAATTTGTTTATGACACATTAAGGCATTTTTAAGGAAAGTTTTAGGCAATTCTTAACATAGTACAATAACTCACAAGAAATTTTCTAGGTAAAAAATAAGTTCTTATAATTTAAGCATACAATTACAAGTTGTTATGATTTCATAGTCAGCTATTTGGATGAAATTAAATAATTTTCGACTTCAAAAAATTATTCCTGTCTTAGTGGTTGGTCTATTTTGCTCCTTTGCTGACTGTGATTTCACTTCACTTCACTTTAATTATTATTGGGACACTGAGTATACACGCCTAATATTTTCTAATACCTCCACCAGAGAATGTAATTTATTGCGATAATGTAATTACTTACAATTTGAATTGAATATATAAATGCAACTGAATACCATTTAGAAATGCATCATAATTATATTTATAAAAATGGTGCCCAAGTTTGTACTCGCGATAAAATACCTACTCAAAATAATAATGGTTTAGATCAACTACAATAAAAATTTAACGTCTAGTTCTCGACGCGCCACAGTTCAACATGGACTCACAAGACAATGCTCCTCAGAAATTAGGTGAGTTTAAATACATTTTCAATATTTATAATTAAATGTTGATTTTTGTACCAGTACAAACTGAAACTAAATTAAAATGCAACAGAAGTTGTGTATAAGAGAACATATTAATTTTTAAAATTTAGTTTAGATAAGTAATAATAAATTGGTAAATAAATTATTGTTAGATTTGTAGCAGAGTCGTATTTAATTGAATATAATTTTGGCTCGCGATAAAAATGATGATTTTGGTGTTCTCAGTTGCCTAAAAAAATAGTGTACTATTTGTGTACAGAATAATGTAAGTACTTGGTCTTAGATAAACTACAAATAATAGTATAAATATTAATGGTATCGTATTTATAGCTTGAAAAGTGAGTGAGCGATTCTTAAGTTCTGGAATATCGACAATTAGATAAGATAAAGAAACATGCTGTGAAGACTAATATGAATTGTTTGTTTAAATCAATGCAACTTTTCTCATATTTATTTTAATGCTTAGAAACATATGTTTTAATTATGATAGTATAGGAGCCAGCGTGTAATTATCTGACACATTTAGAGTACGGCGGATAAGAATATTTTTTCGTGAGTAAATTATATTTTGACAATTGACAGCTACCAAATTCTGTCAGTTATTTATACTTTAATTAATTTTATTTACATTGTTGAAATAATAAAACTGTATGTTAGCAGATGTTATTCTTGCAATACTACATCGTCCAGTGTCAAAAGTAACTATTGACAGTTGACAGATGTCAAATGTTTGAGTGGTTAAAAATGAGTGTTCCCATTTGACAAGTGTCAAAGTAGCATACAAAACAATTGGCATTAGTGGAAGAAACAATATTATTATTTTATTTAATTTATTTTTTTATTTTATTCATACTCCATTTAAACAGTATAAGAAAATTTACAAGATGGAAACAACACATACATAATACAAAAATGACTTCAATTCACTAACCCACATTTCAATAAAGATATACAACAATGAAATAATACAAATATTAGAGAGAAGAGGGAGTTGAATTTCCTTACAATAAAGACAGGGAGAAAAAAAAATACATATACGATTTTAGACAAAATCTCCTATTTATTAAAGATGTCGAAATCACGCTGGCTGTGGTTATAGCTCGAGCACATGCTGTAGATTGGTGAAAACTTTAAAGTATTAGTCCGGGCTGTAGCAAGGTAGAAAGTTTGGTATTGCCTTGAATTTATTCGTGGAATAAATGGCAAAGTCGTTGCATTTTTCAGATAGGTTGCAGATTTTCTAATTTAAGACTATGAATGTTACAGCAGGGCTGCCAAACAAGAGACGCATACTCTAGTTTAGATCGCCAAAAAATACACATAATAGTTTTGAGGTTGTGATATTTGAGAAATCACGCCCATATGGTTATAATAAAACGAAGAGTTCTATTTACGTCGCAAATTAACGTGTCTACATGATTGACAAAGCTGAGTTTTTTGTCAAAAATTACTCCAAGGTCTTTAAATGAGGACCATCGAGTTAAAGGTTTGTTTTCTAGAGAGTAGTTAAAAGTATAATTAATATCCTACCTGGAAAATGCCATTACGTTACATTTTTGCACATTATGGTGAGGCTGTTCTCGACACACCAAGCGCTGAATTTAGATACTTTTCTAATTTAATGCAGTCACATACAGTGTGACCCATTGTGCACGGAAACACCCCTGTAAAAAATGTATCTATTATCTGATGTTAACGGGGCTTTTTTTAAAAGATAGGCCATCGAAAACTCTACTTTATGATAAAAATTTTGAGATAAATTTCAATTTTCAAGACCTGCTGTGATTTTTTTTCAATGTCAAAAATGGACAAGTTTGATTTTTTTGAATAAAATCTAACTATACCACTGGATTAATATAGGTAATATTTTATAATAACTTTTACATAATTTTTTCTAAAAATCGAAGTAGCCCATAAAAAATAAACAATAGAAAGATAAATTAAGTGGATAATTTTAATAAATATTGTCTTTTAAACAAACTTATTTTTGACTTAATAACATGTATGAGCAATTGGAAGTAATAATAATTAGGTATTTAATAAACAAAATAACAACACATTAAAACATTACACTAAAACTAAAACACGATAATACAATTTATCTTAAATTTTAGTATCCTCTACAAGGCCGCCGTTTATTTCGATGCATTTGTCGAATTGTTTTTTAATATTCTTTACGACATTCTGTAATTGTTGCCGGGTAACTTCTGCACAAGCTTGTCTTAGTCTTGCACACAAATCTTCTCTATTACTCGGGCGTGACCTGTAAACTTTAGACGTTATTAAACCCCGTAAAAAGAAGTCCATCGGTGTTAAGTCCGGGGATCGGGGTGGTCATCCAATTAACGGGCTACCTCGACTTATCCATCGATTAGGAAAGTTAGCATTAAGCCTCTGGTAACCACTCTGGCATTATAGACAGGGCTGCTATCTAACTGAAAGTGTAGATTTACTCTTTCTTGTATTGAAAGTTCATGCAGCATATTCCAAAATTCGTTTCTTAGGAACTGTAAAAACTACATGCTATTTATATTACCTTCAAAAAAGAAAGGACCAATGATTGTTTCAATGAGTAGCCCACACCAAACATTAACTTTTTGGGTATATTGTCTTTTACAATTAATGACCCACTCTGGGTTACGATACCACCCTACTTGTGGTGAAAGTTGCTTCATCGCTGAATAAAGTAGTTTTCAAAATATTTTCTGTTATTAAGATACTCTCCTTGAGCCCACAAGCAAAATTCCATCCGTGTTTCATCATCACCAGGCGCCAACGTATGTAAAATGTTGGGTTTGAATGGTTTTATATTATTCTTTTTAAGACATCGGCGAATATTTTCTCTAGGTAAATTCAAATCTAAGCTAGCTACTCTTACACAGGCGTTTGGATTGTTAAAATAATTTAAAACGGTCTGCTCGTACCTGGGTTTTCTTTGTACATTATCCGTTCTTATAATACGCCAAAGTTCTTTCATTATCTCCTCTAAGGCGCATAAGTTCAATTTTTTCTACTACATTTAGAGTATCCATAATTTTAACTTCAAACTAATAAACTAATATTTAAAAATGAATTATAATTGTATTGAAACATATTCTTTATAGGATATTCCAAAAAGAATGCAAAGATTTCATTCATATTTTTACACATAGTCTTTCTTTTAGTTATAGATAGTTACTTTTTCTGCTGTTTGCAAAATCCTATAAAGAATATGTTTTAATATAATAAACTAATACTTGATAATATTATTGATCAATTTTATAATTTCAATAACAATATGAAATTTTGGATTTACCCATTTGAGATGTTTCTGAATTCTGTGGTATAGTTAGATTTTATTAAAAAAATCGCTAATCAAATTTGTCAATTTTTAACATTGAGAAAAAATCATAGTAGGTCTTGAAATTTGAAATTTATCTCTAAATTCTTGTCATAAAGTAGAGCTTTTGATGGCCTATCTCTTAAAAAAGCCCCGTTAAAATCAGATAATAGACACATTTTTACAGAGGAGTTTCCGTGTAAAACGGGTCACACTGTATGTTAGAGATTCCATGTAGCTTGATGTCATCTGCATTCATTAAAAGATGAACATATAGCTCATATGCTATATCGTTGATAAACATTAAACAAGAGTGGTCCAAGAACAGCCCCTTGAGGTACACCGGAGCAAGATAGAGTCGTTGATAATTAAAAACTGCTTGTTGCACATTTTAGCTCTCCTTGTTGCACATTTTAATGCACTCCAGAACTTTTTAAATAATCTCTATTACAGCTATCAAAAGAATGAAGGAATCGTTGGGCTCAGATAAAAACAAAGACAAGAATAGTGCTATACCACCCAATACGCTACGCTGATGAGAAGTAATAACTTCGAAACCCATATTTCTTACCGAGGGATATAGCATTATTCTTGTTTTTGTTTTTCTTTTTTAATAAAAGCTTCATCTTTTGCAAATCTGTGTCTGCACAGTTTGAAACTTAAGTAAGGATATACCTAAGAGCATTCGTGACTTTTCTGTACATTTCAAATTCTAAATTATGTTCAGTATTCTTAATAACTAGTCTATCTTAAAATAGTAGTGGTCCATTGATTTCCATTTCATAAGTACATTTTTTTTGAAGTAAAGCAACTGTCTAATTTCGAAATAAAGCTGTCTACATACACATTTTTGGATTCAATATTTTAACGATACTCTAGGGAAATATATGAATTTTTCCTTTAGCTCTGTTTCGAACTTGTTTTTGAATAGACTGGCAATAAAAAGTTACAAGAAATTTTCCACTGCTGTCCTCTTATGCACAAAAATTTGTGAAATCAATATTTTCCTGATGGCTGACTATACCTTTAATCTGCGATAGAATTTGATTAAATCAAATAGTTATAACAAGGCGATGTTGTGCCTGAAGTCATTATTATATAAGCTCTTACGACGAGTACCTTTTTAATGAATGTCGGAATCTTTGATAAGTCATAATCGAACACATCTACATAACATATCTAACACATCTACATAAATCATAATCTAAATTATACTGCGTGTGGATAATTGACTTTGGAATAAAACAAGGGCACACTCTGTCATCCGGGGCGCTGTTAGGACATCAAGCAAAGAAACAGAGAGTGACCACGTACAAATTGTATTCAATTATCAATTTAACAATCACATAAGGACACAGGAAATAATCTATTCTAATATCTATCTGATATTTCTTTCTTATTTATCACATAAGTCAACAATTACTACTTCCATTTTTTCGTTAAAATTGATACCTACTACTATAAGTTAGAACTGCTTAGTTGTTTTTTTTATTGACTGTCCGGTTGAGATTAGCATCGTTTCATCAGTATTTATATAGCAACTAGATCTACATAAAGTACCCATAAACTTTACAATATGATGCGATAGGTATGTTTGCTACACTTGCACGATTAAATGTACTGTCAATATCAATTTGTTTATATCTGCAGATATGTTTTGCTGTGCTTTTAGTTATTACTACATACTTACGTAGGTATATCACATTTCATGCTTGAAAATGGCATTAAAATCATTTAATCTTGTACATTTTTACCCAACATTATCAATGCATTTTAATAATCTGTTGTTATTAGGATTGTTAAAAGTATTACGATTTACAAGCTTGATTAAATAAGTTTGTTGCCTAGTTACAACTACATATTTGTCAGATTACAAGATTGCAAAATAAAATTTGGATTAAGATATTTCGAATACATACAGGGTGTAATCAGTTTCATGTCATTAAAAAAAACTGGTAAGGGGAACCGACTAGACAAACAAAAAACCTTTATGACTTTTCCCTCTAGGGGCACTTTGAAAAAAACTGATCTGGATAACATATTTAATATTATGGAGACAACTATTGAGAACCACTGATTTTCTTGGTCGATGGACTTGTACTTCCCAATTACACAACTTTTAAATTGTCATAAAAAAGTGCTCGCCGGCACACGCGGTATCAAAGGATCATCGACCGCCTTTGATGGACCGCCTCAACTGAACTGAAGCAAGTATAAAGAGGTAAATAATTCGTTCTCTCTTCGTGCACAATTGCAAGCAAATAATGGCCATAGAGGTTTAAACAGAGCATTTCTTTACATGTGTCTTTTAATTCGGAACAAAATATTGGATTGTTTATAATTTAGAAAATTTAAATGTGGTTTATTAACATTTGTAACATAAATGAGTGTCCTGGGCTAAAAGCTTACTACCTACCTAAATGATTCAAAATCTTTGCATCTGTATCAATACACAGTTCGGTACGTCGAATTAAGTACATACGCACACTAAACTGTCACTATCGTTGTCAGTAAAGAAAAATAAAATAAAAACTTGGTACAAAAGCCAAAAAGGAATACAAAAAGAACGAACAAGTAAGTTGTGTCTGTACGTAATCAAGAATTTGACAACTTGAACGGTAAGTCAATAAAATAAATCTTAACTATAAATACACAATGACGCGAAATTCAAAAATAACAAAAACAACGAACGGTGGGTTGGACGTCTGTACATAACGAAGCACCGACAGTAACTAAAATATTACACAAGGGAGAGTTAGAGTATAGTTTTCTTCAGATCAGATCTAGATCTAAACCTACCTCAATATTCCAGCAGTTCTCAAAAATTTTTGTTGAAAATTTGCGAAATTTTTGTTTATTTTTTTTCTACAAAACTATGAGCTTTAGACCCCAAGTTATATAAGATTTTTTTGTTTGTCTTGTCGTTCCATACTACCAGTTTTTTTTATTGACATGAAACTAACTACACCCTGTATATCGAAATATAACGTTTTCTTCGTGTTAGTTTAGTGTTTCAACCAATTACAGAAACATTTCAAAAGTGGCTCTATGTCCCCCTGACGATACCTAACGAGGTTGAAGAACACAACAGTATAACCATGGTTAGTATTGTTTAAGAGTGAATGAAAGACTGTTTTATTTGACAGACATTCTGTGAATTATGCATTACTCAGGTTGGCCTCCCTTTGCTGTATTACACGCCTGACAGCATTACGCCACCAGTCATGGTTGCCTGTTAGGCGTACGACCTCTCGTCCGTTCTTTTGTTTTCCTTAACACTACTCTTAATGTTTCTGGGTGGCTTTAATTTGCCTGATCTGCAATCATAATTTATTTATTCATTTACTTAAAAATACAGCTGCCAGACAGCATCCAATTAAAAGACAGGAAACATACGTATGTAAAATACACAAAACAAACTTAATGATAAAGACAAAAACAAACAAACTAAAATTGTACAAAGCATGTTATTATCATTTATTATAACATATTAGAGATAAGCAAATAATAACAAAAATAAACGAAAATGAAAAAGATAAAAAGTGTTTTATGTACTAAACATGCATCAAGATTTGACTGATATAATAAATTATTTAAAAACATGCTACGAAAATAGACGAAATTTCTAATAAATTCGTTCTTCGACGGCTAAATAGATAAATAAAATAACGCATTTGAGCGAGTTTAAAAAGAAGGAATATTAAAATGTTTAGAGCCTAGAATATCCAGACTATCCATCTGATTAGTTAAAAGCTTATGTAAAAATATACAGAAACATGGGTCTCGCCGTGATCCGAAGTCATTTAAGTCAAACCTAACTAATAAATAAGATTGTTCAGTGCCCCTAGATGCACAAATACCGTCAGATTTAAAGGAAATATAGTTAAGCTTTCTATTAATGCATTCCAAAGTCAAAATATGAATATCATATTACGGATTACAAATAACACTCGCTTCTTATAATTTCTCATAAATGCATTAAACAGAAGAGAAAGTGTGGGGAAATGCCCTCAACATGCCTTGAATCTCTTATAACAAAAGTTAAAAATTTGTAAGCGTTAGCGTAGTTATGTGCAACAAAGGTTAATTTAACCATTTTATGTCTATTTTATAAGAAACATGTATGGAATTATTTCTCTTAGAAACGTCGTGGTATTACATTTTCAAACATTTAAAGGCAATATGTTCGATTTATATCATAAATTAATTTTGGAGAGATCATGTTACAAATGACGACAATAGTTCAAGATTATTAAAAAACATTACTTTGAATATCCTTACAAATATCCACGATTCACAGAACAAATAACGATGGTCCCAGAACGGAACCCTGCGGAACTCCAGATGTTGCTAACACACCAATAGATAAAAAGCCGATATACTGCATATCTGATTTTGTTTACCATGATAGGACGCAAAAAGTTATAAATCTGAACTTTGATCATTCTTGCAGTAGAAACCCATGATCGTGTATGCTAAATGGTTTTGACAAGCCAGTATAAATTACGTCCACTAAACCACCATGACCCAGTGTGTTTACAATAAAATGGGTAACACTTACCAAAGTAGTTATTGAGGATCTACCCGCTATAAACGGTAGGAAATTTGAGATTTAACATGAACAGAGATTGCAGTGTTTAATTGTTTTCACAAATTTTAAAATCCCTTTGACTGCGAAGATAATACTTAACTTTTCCCAAGCAATCTATTTATTTCTTAAAATAAGCCCTTTTAAATTTGAATTGAAATTTTACCGCGAAAAACCCTATCCCGCACTGATGACGTCAGAGGTTATATTGTTGGTAAACAAACATGGGTTGTGTATTATAAATACACGTTATTTTGCAAAACCTTAAGATTTTATAATGGAAAATAAGTGGTGTTTTGTGCCAGGAAGCAAAAATACATCTAAGAACGCACCTGAAGAGGCTTTCGTGACAGTACCAAAACAAAAACAACGCAAAATAAAGTGACTTAAAGTCGCTTGACGTGATCCACCTACAACAGCATCAGTATTTTTCTGCTGTGAGGATAATTTCAAAGTAAGTTGAGTAAGTAAAGTGAATTTAGAACTTCATTATTATGCATGAGTATTAGTCTAAAATAATGAATAACTAACTAGCTACCTAACCCTGTTTACATTACAAGTTTATGAGCAATATTTATAGGTTTTGTTTATATAATATCAACCTTGTACCCTTGTATATTATATTGAGTAGCTATACCGGGTGGCCACGAGTCAATGTACTCCCCCAATATTTTGGTTGTTTTTGTATTTAAAAATTTGGTTTTTGGCACACATAAATTAGACAATAATAAGCTACTTTTAGACTAACAGGAATGAAAATATCACTTCCAGTTGAACCGGAAGTGACATCAACTTTTCTTTCTTAAATGGAATGACTATATTTTTTGATGGCTTCTCATTAAGCATAAATTTCTAAGTGCAACAGTTTTTTCAGATGTAAAAAATTCCAAAAAATAAGTGAGATACAAACAATTTTTTAAGTTTTTCAAAATGGCCGCGTCAGATGAATGCGATGTAAGAAAATTACTAAGTAGGCTATGGAAATTATTAGTAAGGTTGTAGACGTGTCTATAAAGCAGAAAATAGTGGTTTGAATTACTGATAGGTACTTACCAGTATTTTTAGTTTTTTTTTTAAACGGAATTTCATTTTCATTTTCATCTCCGTAGGGGTCCTATGGAATTTTTTTTAATGGAACTGTGCTATTTCTTTTATTAATCAGAAATAATGATCCATAAACTACAATTTTTTCGTCATTAATCATTTCTTAACAATATCCTTCGTAATAATAGAAGTATTTTTAAAAAGTAAGCGCCAACAAATCATTTTAATAAGGTACCTATCTACATTTAAATCCAAAACTGCAGATAGCCATGAAAATGACAGACATTCGCAACAATTGAATTAGTCTTGACTTACTCACTAATTTTCTGAAGCAAGTGTATTAAAGTTGTTATAAACAAGAAAATTAATATAAAATGGCTGAAAATTATTCAAGAGATGAGAAAGTTGACATGATCATTATTTATGGAGAGACTCGACGTAATGCAACTAGAGCACGAAGTCTGTATGGACGGAGATATCCAGAAAAAAGTCAACTTCTGAGAAACTATTTCGCCGGGTTGGAGCAACAATTTAGAACTGAACCTAATCTAGAAATTGAACAAAGATTTATTGTGGATGAAAAAACGCAAATTAATGTATTAGCTTTAGTGCATGTTGACCCAACCATTTCGATAAGACAAATTGAACATGAATTACCAGTTTCCAAAGAATCAGCCAGAAAAATTTGAAAGAAACACGGCTATCGTTCTTATAAATATCAATTACATCAATTTTTGTATGAGAATGATTATCAACGAAGAATAACCTTTTGTAATTGGTTACAGTTACGCCAATTAAGAAATGAGAATTTTATCAAAAACATTTTGTTCACTGATGAAACGAGATTTACAAACCTTGGGTGATTTAATCGAAGCAACACTCGATATTGGGCAATTGATAATCCTCACATTATGAGACAGGGGCGGTTTCAGGAGCGGTTTGGCTTCAATGTTTGGTTAGGTGTACTGGGCGACCATATCATAGGTCCAATAATTTTTAACGAAACTCTAACTGTACCAAAACATCTAGAATTTCTCCAAAATATAATAGTTCCAGAGACTAATCAAATTCCCAATACCAATATTGACGAGGTTTACTTCTAACAAGACGGGGCTGCAACACACAATGCTATTAGCGTTAGGGATTACTTAAATCAATTATTTTCAGATCGTTGGATTGGGACCCATGGTCCAGTCAGATGGTCTGCAATGTCGCCTGACTTAACCATGAATAAGTATAAAATAATTATAATTGACATTGACTGATAAAAAACAACAGATCTTCACCTATTGTCTTAGTTTTGCATGGAACATCGTTATGAGTGGCTTTAGGCTTTTCTGATGAGTCCACAATAAGAACGAAAAACGTTTCAAAGGCTAAGCATTTCCAAGAAACTGAATGAGATTTTATCAAAATGTAATTCATTAGAATGAAAAAAATTTTTAAAGACAAGGTACGTAAATAAATTAATTTCAGGCCTTTGCTCTCATTTTTAACTGAATTTACATATCGTAGGGGATCATGTATATACTAGTTTAGCCTGCTTAGCCGTAGGGGACTAGGTTGGATGCTAGTGTTAAAATGAGAAGGAAAATAAGAATTTTTACTTGTTAGCATAACCAGAAGTCAGGTTATCGAAAGAATGCAAAGATTTCATTAATATTTTTATATGTAGTTTTTCCTTTAGTTCTCATAGAGAGCTTTTCTTTCCACTGTTTGCAAAATCCTATAAAGAATATGTTTCAACAGGCATGTACACTTGCCTGTAAACAAAATAGTACATTATTATTTATTATCTAAATTGCCGGCTACTATGCAAACAAAAACCACAAGTAAAGTTGGACGCCGGAAGTTTTGTCTCGAAACGCTGCCAATACCGTTAGAATTATGAAATAAATGGACATAAACAATTTTATGGAGAACTAAATTTTCTATAAAAAGTCGTTGGTAGCATATGTCTATCTTCAATACGTTAGGCGTGAGAGTGATTGAAAGTTGAATACAAAATTTACAATTGTCCAGTGCGCAACTTTCAACCACCCTCTCGCCAAAAGTATTTAAGATAGACATATGCTATGTTCAATATAATGGTTTTAAGTCGAATACTCACCTAGCAACATCAGGGATATCTCAAGGTTCAAACTCGGGGCCACTTTTGTTTGTTATATTTATAAATGATTTATGCGATATGTTAGATTGCGAAAAACTTTAACTAACTTATAACTAAGAGCAAATACGCAAAACCGAATTATGGTGTACTTCTAACATATTAGATATGAACGTATAAAAATGCAAGGTAGTAACGTACACGCGTAAAATCAGTTTTATAGAGTTATTGTATACCTTTAATGACACGGAATTGTCAAGAGCTCAATCAACTAAGGATCTGGGAGTATTATTCGACTGTAAATTTAATTTTACAGAATATATAAACCCATCCACAAATTCGGTACTAAAATTACTAGGCTTTATAACAAGAAATCGTCAACAATTCTCTAATGTAGGTGCACTTAAAACGTTGTATATCTCAATGGTACGATCAAAACTTGAGTATGGTATGAAAATTTGGAACCCAATTTATAACGTTCACTCACAAGCAGTAGAGAAAATTCAACGAACATTTATGAAGTACTTACTTATTTTTTAGAATTCATATGAACTATCCAGAGCAGGGATATCCAAACACTCTGTTACGTAATGTACATGCTGTTCTTCTTATAATTTTAAATCCGGTGGTAGACGTATGCTTATTGCTTATACTAATTTGTATTAAATTCTGCTGTAAGAGTTAACTTAACATAAATCCCAATATTTCCTAGTATAGTATATACGATCCCAGTTGAGACAGCATAAAACCGAAAATTCGGAGTAAAGTTGGCATCTTTATGTTGCCAAATCAAACTCAGTAGGCATCTAATACCGCCCCCATTTCATTGTGCAGGCGGATCAAGTCCCCGTGGACTGTAGACAATATAAAGGAGATATCGACCTTACTTCGAGTTTCCGTTTTTATGCTGTCTCAATTGAGATCATATTAACTATAATTTTAGTATTTATTTTATTCTATAATATGCTATTTTGTTTTGTTTAGTAAAAGATTCAAGCAAAACATTCAACTGGAAAGACATAGTTAAGAGAAAAATACCAATATTGAGCTGGCTGCCTGCTTACACATTTTCATTATTCTTGCAAGATTCTCTAGGCGGTTTCACTGTGGCATTGACCGAAGTACCTCAGGGTATTGCTTACGCTATAGTAGCAGGTAACCATATAATTTAATGCTTGAGCTATTACAGCTAAATATCCATTTTAGGACTACCATCTCAATATGGATTATATTGTGGATTCATGGGGCCTTTTGTCTATATCATTTTGGGAAGTTGTACGAGTTTAACCATTGGACCTACAGCGATTATGGCACTTATGATACAACCCCACGTTACGCGGATGGGAGAAGCGGGAGCAATTCTGATTTGCTTCTTGTCTGGATGTATTATTTTTCTACTGGGAATACTTAATTTAGGTATGTATCTATTCTTAAATTAATAGTCCGCTTGAAGGCCAAGAGCGCAAAGAAATTAGATATACACAACTATATTCATATTTAAAATATTAAATATAATGAGCACGGAATGGTACTTCATATTCTTAGATATTGAGAAAGCCTTTGATCCGGTCTGGACCCCAGGTTAATTTCAAAGATGATCAATTACCGTTTTCGGCCACACATCATTAACTCATTCGTTCGTATCTGACCGGCAGAAGGTTACAGGTGCGATTAAACAACAAACTGTGAAAATATGGAAGACATGAGTTCCGCAGGGGTCAGTTCTCGGCCCGAAATTGTATAGTTTGTACGCACCCGACTTCCCCACATTCCCAAATATTAAATTTGCCAACTACTCCGATGACACAGCCATGTACGCGCATAGTTATAATGCATAAGAGGTAATAAGCTTCTCAATATCCACATGGCACATGCCACGCCATATTAGGACAAGTAGAAGATACGGGTAAATGCGGAGAAGTCGGAATCTATAACCTTCATGCGCAGATTTACATAGAATAAGATGCTAATACCAATCTCGGTAATGGGGAAGAAAATTTCAGGAAAAGAGTATCTCTGAGTAGGACTGGATAAGCGACTGACGTTCAACCGACACACTAACGGAACTGTACAGACAGTCTATTCCACGTTTAGGAGTCTGTATCCGCACTTGGCCAGGAAAAACAGACCTAGCAAACATAATAAAAACTTTCCACTCTTATAACGCTACTACAGGTATCAAAGTTACACTAGATTCTACCAACTTAAATTTGGTAATAGTCCGCTATGAAACAACATTACCCGAATCGGAGAGCATAATTCACTTTTTCTCATAAAACACAAATTACTATACTATACATTGCCTATCCTTTGGCAACGTATCTAGCCTTTTCTCTCTGCATCTAAAAAACAGGCACATTTTCAGATCTTAACCTTTTTCTCTATCCTCTTTTTCAATTCCTTTCGGCATTTTTTTGTTAATACATTGCACCAAGAATCTTTTCCAATATAGAAAGGTTGATCTCATCAAGGAACTGATAGGAATGAATTTTTTTGAGGCCGTGCCCCTAAAGGACAACAGATGACGTGATTCTGTTAGACGTGCCATACAGTAAAAGTGGGTCAACTAGAATAACGTCTATCAAGATGTTCTGAATGGCAAAAAAGCTTATTTTAATTGTTGAAAACTTAAAGCAATATAATCTGAGTATCTATTCTATATTTAGCGATCTCATCTATTTTGTTATCGATAATTAGAATAATCAGATAATCACCAGTCAAATGCCCATCGATATAAAAGTATGAAGCGTTCAAAGGAAAAATACAAGTCTGTAGTCGTTATATGTATAATTGCCTATGGAGATAAAAAAATTAGTCTAAAATATTTAAAAAGAAAATTAAAAAATGATGTATTTATAAAACCTAGATTATACTTATCAATTACGTGATAAAAAAATGCTAACCAAGTTGACATGTATATGCATATTGCATATAGTATGTTCACTGTTACTGAACTTTTTATGTAATTGTTGTACATTCTACCATACTCTTCGCCGTTTTATGAAAATAATTCAATGTCTCAGGTATATTTAATCTATTGTCAATTTTAACAATCTCCTGATGATGTCACCTTAGTTGCCGAAACGAGTGCGGTAAATAAATGTTTTTGTTTTGTAATATCTATCTATTGAAATGTTTAATACCTCTCACATTCACTGACCACTTTTTTTACAAAACAGCGGAGACTTCCTTCATGATTACACAAAACGCGACGAACGGACAGATGTATAGACAGAAGAACAGACTGAGAGACGGGTATTTTAAAGCGTATTATATTTTATATCTATTTTCAATAGTAAAATTAACACTCATATAATAAAATTTGTAAATGATTTTTTTTAGGTTTCATAGTAGAATTCTTCTCTTACCCAGTTATAGCAGGCTTCACAACAGCTGCAGCTCTCAACATAGCTGCTTCACAACTAAAGAGTCTTTTTGGTATAAGTGGTAACTCTGAAAGCTTCATGGACACATTGATATACGTTTTTGGACACATAACCGAGACGAGGAAATGGGATACCATATTGGGTTTCCTTAGTATTATTTTCCTAGTCTTTGCCAAGGTAATACTTATTAGCCATTGAAATCAAAACACAGATGTGAAAATTACCATTTAAAACAAAAATTGCTCTAAGCGTACCAGACAGCAGACTTGCTTCTTAAAATATATTAACCAATCAACTTTTTGAATAAAAAAATTGATTTATGTCATCATACTAATACTAATTTAAGCCAACTGGTATGGCTTGGCATGCGGTCACAAGTAAAACTAGATTTAATTTAAGTTAAAGATTTGTGCTCAAATGATAATTCATTGTCTATAATCAATTATTGATGGTATTACTTCCACATCCACGAAGTGGATTTTGTACACGTATATATCATAACGAGATCTGGAACTGGATTGTTTTTTGAGGATATCCGGTGAAGGGTTGGGGGTTAAATAGGGGTAAATATGGGAAAATAAGTAAAGCAAGCTTGTAAAAGTACAGAAACTTGAAATTCGGTGTATGTATTAGAAGTTAAGGCCTCAGATTTTTCATAATATTTTTCAACCCCCCCACCACCCCTACCCCATTAATGGGGTTGATAAAATAAAGTTGAGATATTCATTTGAAATTTCATACACGTATGTATCATAACGACGTTTGGAATTAGATTATATTTTGAGATGATTTCGTTGAAGGGTTGGGGGTTAATTTGGGGTAAATAGGGGAATATAAGTAAAACAAGTTGGTAAGAGTACAGAAACTTGAAATTCGATGTATGTACTAGAAGCCAAAGCGTCAGATTTTTTTATACCATTTTTTCACCCCCAACCACCCCTACTCCAATATGAAAAGGGTTGATAAAATAAAATTGAGATATTATTCATTTGAAATTTGGTACACGTATGTATTATAACGACATCTGGAACTAGATTATAATTTGAGATGATTCCGTTGAAGGGTTGGGGGTTAAATAGGGGTAAGTAGGGGAAAAAAGGTAAAGCAAGCTGGTAAGACTACAGAAACTTGAAATTCGGTGTATGTACTAGAAGCCAAAGCGTCAGATTTTTTTAATAATATTATCCAACCCCCACCACCCCTACTCCAAGATGAAAAGGGTTGATAAAATAAAATTGACATATATTCATTTGAAATTTGGTACACGTATGTATTATAACGACATCTGGAACTAGATTATATTTTGAGATGATTTCGTTGAAGGGTTGGGGGTTAAATAGGGGTAAATAGGGGAAAATAAGTAAAACAAGCTAGTACGACTACAGAAATTTGAAATTCGGTGCATGTACTAGAAGCCAAAGTGTCAGATTTTTTTTATAAAATTGTTCAACCCCCACCACCCCTACTCCAATATGAAAAGGGGTTGATAAAATAAAATTAAGATGTTCACATGAAATTTAGTACGCATATGACGACATCTGGAACTAGATTATATTTTGAGATGATTCCGTTGCAGGGTTGGGGGTTAAATAGGGGTAAATAGGGGAAAATAAGTAAAGCACGCTGGTAAGACTACAGAAACTTGAAATTCGGTGTATGTACTAGAAGCCAAGGGCTCAGATTATTTACAATATTTTTCAACCCCCACCAACCCCTACCTCATTATTAAAAGGGTTCATAAAATAAAATTGAGATATTCATTTGAAATTTGGACACATATGAATTATAACGACATCTGGAACTAGATTATATTTTGAGATGATTCCGTTGAAGGGTTCGGGGTTAAATAGGGGTATATAGGGGAAAATAAGTAAAGCAAGGTGGTAAAAGTACAGAAATTTGGGATTTGGTGTATATACTAGAAGCGAAGGTCTCGGGTTTTTTAATTAGTATTTTTCATCTCCCCACCACCCCACCCCCACTCCCTTATTAAAACAGTTGATAAAATTAAATTTAAATTTTCACTTGAAATTTGGTACATTTATGTATTATAACTATATCTGAAACTAGATTATGTTTTGACATGATTGCGTTGAAGGAGTGGGGGTAAGTAGAGGTAAATAGGGAAGAATAAGTAAAGCAAGCTGGTAAGAGTACTGCAACTTGAAATTAGGTGTCTGTGTCCTAGAAGCCAAGGCCTCAGATTTTTTTGATAATATCTTCCAACCCTTCCACTACCATTACTACATTATTAAAGGGGTTGATAAAATAAAATCGAGATATTCACTTGTAATTGGGTAGACGTATGTATTATAACGACATCTGGAACTAGACTATATTTTGGGATGATTCCGTAGAAGAGTTGGGGTTAATAGGAGTAACTAGGGGAAAATAAGTAAATCAAGCTGGTAAGAGTACAGAAATTTGGGATTCGGTGTATATACTAGCAACCAAGGCCTCATATTTCTTTCTAATATTTTTCAAACTCCACCACCTCCCCTTCATTATTAATGGGATTGATAACATCAAATTGAGACATTCACTTGAAAGTTAGTACACGTATGTATTGTAGTGACATCCGACTGAGATAACTCCATTGAAGGGGTGGGAGGTGGTAGATTGTGAATAGTGGAAAATAAGTAGGGTAAACTAGAAACTTCATTTTTAACTTATATGGAAAGAAACCAACGCCTCAAACTTTTCTATGACATCTGCCCCAAATACTATTAAAATTCTATGACCAATAATGTTCACATACTAGTGCAAATATAGTCAAGATGTTTCCATTAAAGTAACTTGAGTGAAGAATCTGGATGTGGAAGTAGTGATTCCTTAGGCAGCGGTTTTTTTATATTTTCTTGCTCTTTAGAAATTAAGCTACAAATGAAATATGCGTGGAGCAACAACCATAATATGATACAATGGAAAAATTCTGGACAAAGATAGTAACCGAAATAAAGGAAAACTTAAGGAATCCGCTAGTATTTTGTTAAATAAATATGGAATTATTGTATTATTTATTATATATCAAATTATTCCATACATTTCTGTGCTAGGTGGATGCCTATTCTCAGTGACGAAGTAAAAATCAAGAAGCGTAAACTAGCAAGTGCTTAATCGCCATAAGCAATCTAAGCAAATTGGAAAGAGTCGAAACATATGATGATTTGTTTTGGTGCTGTTCATATTAACAGTTTGTAGTTTTCATTAATGTTATGTGGCTTTTCTTGGTTTTTCTGTTGCGATTCTGTATTAAAATATTCAACAAACGTTATAGTTTTAAATTACTGATACAGATGGATCTTAGTGCATGCATTATTTATTATACATAAGGATAATTATTTGAAAAGTAGGTAAGTAGTGTTACTTATTAATAAATAAAAATAGGTTTAAATATTTTCGGTTTCTACTAATAAGGTGACCATTTAATGGCTTTTACTAAACTGTAAATCGTAGCCATGAATCTCTTGCAATTCCTTTTCAATTTTCAAAGTGATCTACTAATCTATGATCTAATGACACATCTGTTATCTATCAGGAAGTTGAGTTACTAAAATTGGGCTATGCCTTTTCTATTTTATTTCAGGGTATCTACAATGTCTACCAGGTGCATTGTAAAATCCTGTCGCAATAATAATTAAAATACTAAATTTTCAAAGAATTCTAACCACAAACTCAAACTCAAGGAATGATAGCTCGAAAGAAATGGGTTTTTACCTAAGATAATTCCGTCTCTAAGGCCCGGTTTATCAATGCGAGGATAAAAGTTATCCTGTAGTTAAAGCACAGTTTAATAATGGTGATAACTCACTTCCCCCACTGAGTGTAGCCAATGTGTTAATAGCAGGAGTAGGGAGGGGGTCATAGACAAAACATGATTGGAAGTGACCCTACTGTAATTATTAAACTGTGCTTTAACCATAGGATAACTCTATCCTCGCATTGATAAACTGGCCTTAACACAAGTCGAATTCATTTCTTATATTTCAGGAAACGCGATTTTCGAAGAGATTTACGCAGAGAACTAGAAGGTAATTAAATTCTGTCATTCTTCTAGTAATCATTAAATATTTTCAATATTTGTTGATTTATTGTTTTGCCTATTTTATTATTATTTAATATTACTTAAATATTGAGGTTATCTGATAACTAAAAGATAAAATTAAAACCTAAGTACGTAAATACTCCTTAGGTATACCTTTTGTAACACAGGTCAAGCCTTATATTTCGTATTATCGCGTTTTATACTAATTTAGGTAATTTGTTAATTTCCGGAAATTTATTAATTATGTTTTGCTACTCGATTGATAATATGGATATTTGTGAATTAGCATAAAATATAGGTTAAATAAATAACACCGATATTTCATGACACTTTAATTTGCAGGTGGGATGTTACGAAAAATAGTGAAGGATAATGCTGCTTCCAGTCTTTTATTGGAGAGTGAGAAAGTCAAAGAGGGAAAGAAGCATAAGCGTTAGGTAAAACGAGCAGGAGCATTGGAAGCGAATAAAATTTTACAAGAATACTGTGAAAAACAGCCTTTTTTTCTTCCTCAGATTATTGGCCTTACAGGCAAAGTGTTTAGGAAATGAAACAAAACTAAGCAGCCAAATATATTATTGTTGATTGTATCGAACATTGCACTGATAATTATAAAGAAATGTGTGTAGAAGATGACAGGGGCGAGGGGCGTTTTAGGGCGGATCTACTAGATTTAAGCCTCATGTTGATAAATACAGTATAATCACATAAATAACACAGCATGTCAAATAATAATGTCCTATTGTTGAAAATGCAAACAATACCACGTAATACTTTCTTAATGAGCTTAGCAGTCCGCAACCACTAGTCCTGCAATCTCGCAATGTGTCTACAAAATTTATAAAGTTTATACCACAGGACTCTCAAGGGGTTTTGTTCTGCTCGCCGGAGAGAGGGTTTCTACCAGGGTACTGCAGACGTCGCCTGTTGCACATTATTTATTTATTTATTTATTTATTTATTTATTTAATCATACATCATCCAACAGTACAAAACCATTTATAGGATGGAAATCTAAACTAACTTAACCTAACCTAACTAAAATATACAAATATAAATTATGAAGGCGATTACGACAGTAGATTAAATTTCTGGCTGCTAGGCAAATATGTCCAATTCACTGCAATGAGTTTCATAGCAAGTACAAATATTAAACAGAAGAGAAAATTTTAATACGTTAGATCTAGGAGTGGATAAATAAAAGCTTTGAGAATGACGAGAATTAATCCGTGGGACATAAAAGTTCAGTTGGCTTAATATTTCACTACAATCTATTTTATTATGCATAATTTTATCTAGAAAACGCAAAGCAAAGGACTCACGCCTTTCGGAAAGACTGATAATATCAAATTTTTAAAGTAATTGATTTTGAGAAGCTCCAATTGGTGGATATGTACCTTCAGTTTTCCAGTTTAAAAATTTCAGAAAGCGGCGCTGAATATTTTCCAATTTATCATTATGAGTATTATACCCAGGTTGCCAGACAAGTGAAGCATACTCCAGCTTAGATCGAGAGAAAGCAAAATAAAGTATCTTTAAGGTTTTCGCATCATTAAAATCATGGCTGTTACGCAAAATGAAGCCCAACATTCTGTATGCATGCGAAATTACAAATATGGTTAGTGAATGTTAATATTTTATCAAAAGTTACACCTAGATCCTTATAATTATATATAATTGGGGACTCCTTGGTTGTATAACTCATAACATTGCACTTCCCAACATTTAGGTGAAGATCATTTTCATCGCACCAAGCCGATAACTTAGTTAAGTTGTCTTGAAGTTTTTCGCAGTCATTAAAATCATTAATCCTATGCAACATCTTGACGTCATCGGCATATATTAAGAAATATACGTCTAAGTGATCACTGATGTCGTTAATAAAAATATTAAAGAAAAGGGGTCCAAGTATTGATCCCTGTGGTACTCATGACGTGGCTCGGTATTCAATAGATTTATATCCATTATAAGATACGAATTGAACTCTATCAGTCAAGTAACTCTCAAGAAATTGAAGTAAACCGTCAGATAATCCGAATTTGTCAAGTTTGCTATGGTTCAGTCTGTCAAACGCCTTAGAAAAGTCGGTATAGACTGAGTCTACCGGTATTTGAGAATCAATTGATTCAGCAATGTACTGAGTAGCGCAGATTAAGTTCGTTACGGTGGAGCGACCTTTCATAAAACCGTGTTGTTGCGTAGATATTTTCAGTTGAACATGTGCATAAATGTTATCATGCAGTAGCATTTCTAAAGCTTTACCAAAGTTACATATGATTGTTATCGGTCTATAATTGGTAACATCATCTCTTTCACCTTTTTTATACACAGGGCACACTTTGGAGTATTTCCAAATATCAGGAAAATAGCATTTCCTAAGACATAAATTAAAAATTATGCAGAGAGGATATGCAAGAATGCTGACACAGTCTTTCAGTAGAAATGCTGGAATTCCATCTGGGCCCGCAGTAAGTTTAGGTTTAATTCTTTTTAACGCCATGCAAACTTCCGCCTTGGAAAAGCGTTTAATGTCCAAGCAGTCAAACGAAAGATTATTAGACATGGTTACAGGGGCGTCCGAGATGTTAAGGAAGTAAGATTGCTCGACAAAGTTAGCAAATGCATCGACGATATCATTAGGGGTCTCCAGAGGTTCATTGTTATAAGTCATGTCTTTAGGTATGCTAGTTTTCCCTTTTTTTCCATTGATGTAAGCCCAGAATTTATTAGGTTTAGATGTGATATTATTTTCAATTCGATTTGTATAAATTTGAAATGCAGTTTTAATATCCGACTTGATTTGTGATCTAAGTCTACGAAATTCAGTTAGCGATTCGTTATTACCATGGCGTTTAAATAATGTCAATTTCTTATGCTTTAGTTTTATATTTTTTATAATTTCACCGTTAAACCAAGGGGGAAACTGTCTTTTATTTTTTGGAGTTTTGAACTTGGGTACGTTCTCATTAAAAACTTCAGTTAATTTCTTTTAAAATAAGTCAACACAGATGTTAACATCATCATAGTAATTTAGAAACGACTAGTTAATGTGCAGTAATTGTTCATACAGAAGAGGAAAATTTGCATTTCGAAAGTTGAAAGAATTAGTAGATTTCATTGGAAATTTGACGTTCGGATTTACAAACTGAGTTTGGAAGTTAACAATAAGAGCAGGATGATGTATAGAAACCAAGTAAATAAAACTCGTCCTGTATTAACATAAATATTAGGTATTTAAGTACTTTGAAAAATATAATTTTTAATCTGTCTTACCTACACATTGCTTGATAATCACAAAGTGGATAATAATTATTTTGTATTATATTGTTTTACAATTTAAATATTTTATGATTTGCAGCCCTAACAAATACCATGTAATTTAGGGGCTAATACCTTGGACTTAATTTTTTTCCCTTATTTTTCTTCTCTACATGGTTCAATGAGCTTTTTTTTGTTTCTGTGCCTTATTATTATTGTTGTAAATATTTGCAGATAATAAATAAAAACTACTAACATTTCTTCGTATTTCTAGATTTTCGATTTAAAAAAGCCAGGCCAGTGTAGCCCCATATAAACGTGAATTTATTATAGTCTTACATTTCACTATGAAGTGATTTTAAAAAATGTGGCTTCTGCTATAATACACTGATTATCGATTTATAATACAAAATTGATTGCTTTATACATTTCTAACGATAGAATAATAACCAACATGAACATAAAACTAAAACTTAACAAGCTAAAAAAAAACTACATTTTGATATGCTTTTTATCCCTGTTGGGATGATTTAGTACATTTTCAGCAGAGGGTCGTAAGATGACTCAGTACATTTTGACATGTTTTCTTTTTTTCTTTTTGCATTGACTAAAGTAAAGGCTAATTACATTTTGAAACACAGAAAGCGCATCGGTTCTATTTTTATTTAGTAAATGAAAATGGGTCAAATATTTATAGATATAGAATTTTCTCCGGTATGATTTTAATTTTTTTTGGTTTGGACACATATAGCTAATTTCGTGTATAATTAAAATAGATAATTTTTCGAGAAAGCATGATATCAAAATCTGTTACATAGTAAAACCTGTTTTGTATTGCATTCATATGTTTCTTTTACAATGGGTACAATGCAGGAATTGAAATTTATTTTTTTCTGATTAAACTTATTTAAAATATCAAAATTTTACAAAAGATACAAATTTATCATAATCAGTTTTTTTACTTTATAAAGTTGGAATTATTTTAGCTACAATAATTTAAGCTTAAAGCCTACTTCGTACAACCCCAAAAATTTCACACCATTACTTAACCAAATAAGGAAATGAATGATGATATTTTAAATATAACAGTACATTATTTTTTTGCACCTATATCGCACGGAGAATTTATCAATTTGTAACTTAAAAATAAAATTCTTTAAAAATTTTAATAGAGACAGTTTTTTCTCATCCAACCTTTCATACCAGCTTTCAATTAAAAAACTAATGATTATGCTACCTTTGCACAGTCAAAATACTGCGGCCATTTAAATGTTCAGTGGGCAGGCTAGACCTTATATTATTAACAAAAAGCCATGTTTTTAATAAACAAGTGGAAAAATTTTTGCCGAATTCCTTTATTAAACCTAATTTATTAATTAAATTTTAAATTTTTAAAATAATTCTATGGAATACATCTTCGTAAATAACTCGTTTATTTTTAATTTTTCGAAAAAACTCTGTTTCAGATTTTTTGTCCAAAAAGGTCCGTTCCTTATACTGGTTATAGAGATTGATAGACGGAATACTTAATTTTCGATTTTTTTAAGGAAACTGTTCGTAGAATTAAAAAAAAAATCAAGTTTTCCAGAATTTGTAGATTTGCTTTTGTTTTGTCAAATTTCTCACAAACGTCACCCAATAGACCTAATCGAGCCCTACAATCGCCATTTTTGAAAATCAAAACCAGACCTTCGGTTCGGGAGTTATTAATTTCTTTGGAAAATCGTACTCGGCCCTGAAAAAAATACTTGCGGTCAACGGATTCGGACCGTCAGTAAAAGGTTTCATTTGTGGCCGTGTCTCATCGAAATCTATCAATATCCTCTGGACAGTTATTGTGCTTCCTAGCTCGATTTCGAGAAAAACAGTTTTTTGCAAAAAAATTAAATTTTCATTTGTTTTTCGACATAGTCTCTGGTATACTTATTTATACAGCGTTTCCAACGGCACCATTCCTTTTTTGAAATATCTCGGTCTGATTGCCCGTTACCGAGTTATTCAATTTTTCCCGAAAAATTCGAAACGTCTATATCGGGTACTTCCGGTTTCCGAACGGAGCCGAGCTTCTGGCGTTAAGGTTTTCTGAAGGCCTCCTATTCACCAAATAAGTTTCATCGAAATACGAAAACGGATTAGGGGGACTGGGCGTGACAGATAGACAGACCGATGGACGGAATTTTCTAAATTCACTTTCGGGTCGATAGATATGACTTTTATTTCGACGTTTCTTTCGGGTTTCGATGGCCCACCGGAAAAATGCAAAACTACATTTTTTCACAAAATCTAGTAACTAGCCTCAAACATCCGTATTTCATTTTTTTTTGATTTTGTGTCATTATAGGGAAAGTTCATATTCTAAATTTTCATGAATGTACTAATTTAGGACACATTATATGTGTTGTTGGGTTTCTAATGTTTATCCAATGACATTACCGCGACGCCTGTCGTACCCTTAATATTTGATTGGCTAAAGCCATATTAAGGACTCCTAATGTCTCACTTGTCTATGAAAATACATAAACAGCAAACTTCCATGTTTAACATCTTGAAAATTTTGATAAGGGAAAGAGGAATTTTTTCCGAAACGTTAACAGTATTAGTTTTTATTTTCAATTATTATTTACCAACCTTAAACAAGAGCAAGAAAAAAAACTACAATTCCATTAAAAATATTCACCTCATCATATTCTATACCACAGAAATGTATTCTTTCACTTTTAAACCGTTTTATTATTACTTCTTTAAGGAAATAAGAAGATATGGCACACTCAATGATCGTCCTGATTGGTCGAGGAAAAGAAACAACATAGGAAGATGTATTTTTATGTTTTCTCTAGCCAGCAATGCAATAGCTGTTATCATTGGCACCTCTCTTGCCTACATATTCTATAAACATGGGTCTTCACCATTCAAATTAACAGGTAATGAATATGTATTAGTGTTCAAAATCCATATTCTAAATAAGATTTAGTTTAATTTTAAGAAATCATACTGATGATGTGTCTCTTAGTTTCTAGCTTGTCTTAATAAAACAGCCCCAGTAGCACCAATATTACACCAATATATAATCCATATAGGACCAATATATGAATATTGGTCCTACATAGGACCAATATTCATATATTGCTCCTATATGAATTATATATTGGTCCAATATGTTGTGCTACTAGGGAGCAGATGATAAAGTAATTTATGAAAAATAAAAAAGAATATAATTATATAATACATTTCAAATTTTTGTATTCTTCTGATAACCTACGTTCTGATTATGCTAGAAATTAAAAAAAATCTAAAATTTTGTAGGATAATGAAGTAAAAATTATTAGATCACAAAATTATTACTTTTTATTTCTGATGAAACATTCGGTAGCCTAATTTTTCCCCAAGGTATATGGTCTACTCATACTTATTTTGTTACATTTTCAGGCGACGTTGAAGGAGGGTTACCACCTTTTTCCCCTCCTCCTTTCGGTACCAGTTTTAATGGTACAGATTTTACCTTTCTCGATATGGCCAAGGATTATGGAACTGTCATCATTTTCTGCCCACTGGTTGCCATTCTAGAACATGTCGCCATTGCGAAAGCGTTCTGTAAGTAGAAAAACACATAATTGGTAGTTGGGGGGAGGGGTAAGGAGAGAGATAGAGAGGAAAAGAGGGCGGGGAAAGAGAGACATTTTTTCAAAGAGACAAATATGTAGACACACGTCAGTGTTGCCACATTTTTAGAAACAAGAAAGCAAGAAAACATTGCTTACAAGCCAGACTTAGTTACAAATAGATGATTTACTTTCAGTTACATACTAAAATTTGAAAATCTTTGGACATTTCAATTATTTATACACATTGTATTACAAATTAAAAACCTAAAATGATTATAAGATGTTCGTATTTTGTAAAATACATGTTCTCTCAAAATTTTTTTTACTTGTTTTGAAATTTATATTCACGTAATTCACTTGGTTTCGATTTAGTAGTTAAAAATATTCTTTTTGGCATAATATACCCATTCGTAATTGGTTTGTAGACGTTAGAGTTCTTAACCTTTTAAATAAAGGTGGTATATGCGAGTCTCTGCTTTTAGAATTTGTAATGGTTTTAATTCCATGTTTTTGGAGACAGTACTTTTACTTCCACATCCACGTAGTGGATTGGAAGTATAGTAATCGCAAAAAAATTTTCAAAAATTTTTATTCGTGAAATAGGTTTAGAATGTCATGAAACGTCGAGATTTTAAATTTGAGCGAAAAAAAAATTCTGTCTGTCTGTCTGTCGGTCTGTCGGTCTGTCTGTAACTTTTTTTGTCAGCACGTTTTCTCCGGAACAGTTTGAGATATTGACTTGAAATTTTGTACACGTATATATTATGACGAGATCTGGAACTGGATTGTTGAGGAAATCCGGTGAAGGGTCGGGGGTTAAATAGGGGAAAATAGGGAAAAATAAGTAAAGCAAGCTTGTAAGAGAACAGACACTTGAAATTTGGTGTATGTACTAGAAGTTAAGGCCTAAGATTTTTTTATAACATCTTTCAACCCCCCACCACCCCTACCCCATTAATGGGGTTGATAAAATAAAGTTGAGATTTTCATTTGAAATTTCGTACACGTATGTATTATAACGACGTCTGAAATTAGATTATATTTTGAGATGATTCCGTTGAAGGGTTGGGGGTTAATTTGGGGTAAATAGGGGAATATAAGTAAAACAAGTTGGTAAGAGTACAGAAACTTGAAATTCGGTATACGTACTAGAAGCCAAGGAGTCAGATTTTTTTATAATATTTTTCAACCCCCACCACCCCTACTCCAATATGAAAAGGGTTGATTAAATAAAATTGAGATATTCATTTGAAATTTGGTACACGTATGTATTATAACGACATCTGGAACTAGATTATAATTTGAGATGATTCCGTTGAAGGGTTGGGGGTTAAATAGGGGTAAATAGGGGAAAATAAGTAAAGCAAGCTGGTAAGACTACAGAAACTTTAAATTCGGTGTATATACGAGAAGCCAAGGTCTCAGATTATTTATAATATTTTTCAACCTCCACCACCCCTACTTCATTATTACAAGGGTTGATAAAATAAAATTGAGATATTCATTTGAAATTTGATACACGTATGAATTATAACGACATCTGGAACTAGATTATTCTTTGAGATGATTCCTTTGAAGGGTTCGGGGTTATTTAGGGGTAAATAGGGGGAAATAAGTAAAGCAAGCAGGTATGACTACAGAAACTTGAAATTCGGTGTATGTACAAGAGGCAAATGCCCCAGATTTTTTGATAATTTATTTCAGCCCCCACCACCCCTACTCCATTATTCAAGGGGTTGATAAAATAAAATTGAGATATTCACATGAAATTTAGTACGCATATGTGTCCTAACGACACTGGAACTAGATTATATTTTGAGATGATTCCGTTGAAGGGTTGGAGGTTAAATAGGGGTAAATAGGGGAAAATAAGTAAAGCAAGCTGGTAAGACTACAGAAACTTGAAATTCGGTGTATGTACTAGAAGCGAAGGTCTCAGGTTTTATTATTAGTATTTTCTATTTCTCCCCACCACCCCCACTCCCTTATTAAGAGTTGATAAAATTAAATTTAAATTTTCACTTGAAATTTGATACATTTATATATTATAATTATATCTGAAACTAGATTATATTTTGACATGATTGCGTTGAAGGAGTGGGGGTAAGTAGAGGTAAATAGGGAAAAATAAGTAAAGCAAGCTGGTAAGAGTATTGCAACTTAAAATTCGGTGTATGTCCTAGAAGCCAAGACCTCAAATTTTTTAACAATATGTTTCAACCCTTCCACTACCCTTACTACATTATTAAAGGGGTTGATAAAATAAAATTGAGATATTCACTTGTAATTTGGTAGACATATGTATTATAACGACATCTGGAACTAGATTATATTTTGGGATGATTCCGTAGAAGGGTTAGGGTTAATAGGAGTGACTAGGGGAAAATAAGTAAATCAAGGTGATAAGAGTACAGAAATTTGGGATTCGGTGTATATACTAGAAACCAAGACCTCAGATTTCTTTCTAATATTTTTCAAACTCCACCACCTCCGCTTCATTATTAATGGGATTGATAACATCAAATTGAGATATTCACTTGAGATTAGTACACGTATGTATTGTAGTGACATCTGATTGAGATGCCTCCATTGAATGGGTGGGAGGTGAATAGTAGAAAATAAGTAGGGTGAACTAAAAACTTCATTTTTAACGTATATGGTAGAAACCAACTCCTCAAACTTTTCTATGACATCTGCCCCAAATATTATTAAAATTCTATGACCAATAATTTCCACATACTAGAGTGCAAATATAGTCAAGATGTTTCCTTTAAAACGACTTGGATCAAGAATCTGGATGTGGAAGTAGTGATTCCTTTGGCAGCGGTTTTATAGTATGTGTCGTGCTGCATTACAATAGGATCCCATGACTCATAATACTATCAGACAGGAGATAATAGCTATTAAACTAATATTCTCATTTATAGAGTTGGTTATTATCAAAAGGTACATAGCTGAACAATATTTTCTGAAAGGGTAATTATGTATTGCTCCAAGATAACTTGCTATCTAATGTAATAACTAAGCGTTTGACCCAGTCATCAATAATGTTCTTGTGAGGATTGGGACTGAATGGTTTTAGTTCGTTATTTAAACATAATTCAATATTATTATAGTAGTCTAAAGCTTTTTCTTTCATGTAAGTCTGGATATCTAATACCTTATTAATTACCAACAGCGTGATATCATCTGCATATCATACACATTTCGATGTATTGAAATCAACCATATCGTTTATATACATTATGAATAGAACTGCGCCTAGTATTGATCCCTGTGGGACTCCATATTCAAGCAATTTAAAAGTAGATGTTTCTCCATTTATGTGAAAACACTAATAATAATTTATAACCATGTAGCTTTTTATAAATGACAAATATGATTTATACATATATTGTCTATTTTTTTTCAGCAAAGGGTAGAACATTGGACGCCACCCAGGAACTAATAGCCCTAGGAGTTTCTAACATACTGGGATCGTTTGTGAAGTCCATGCCTGTAACTGGTTCCTTTACAAGAACTGCTGTGAATAACGCTTCTGGTGCCAGAACTACAGCTGGAGGCATTATAACTGGGATCATGATATTACTAGCATTGGGTTTCTTAACTAATACTTTCGAATATATTCCGAAAGCTACTTTGGCTGCTGTGATTCTAGTCTCTATGTATTATCTCTGTGACTTTGCGGCGTTCCCAATGCTGTGGAGAACAAAAAGTAAGTTTTAAGAGGCATTTATTACCTTGGCTAGTAACGACGCAACTTCGCACTTTTTATATACAGACTGTCTATTTTACGAGGGCCACACCAAATATCTCGCTTAATATCTATTGTAGAAGAATAAAGTTTTAGAAACAGTTGTCCCATTTTTTGTGAGATATATTTCAGTAAAAAGAAATTTGAAATCCATAGCCTACTTTATGAGATATATTACAAAAACCTGAAAAATAGGAAAACCACAAACGGTTATAGCTTCCTTATTTGAGGAGATACGAAAAAAGTTAAAGGAATGAAAGTTGACGGCAAAGACAATAAGAATAATAACGTGTAACAAAAAAATCGAAAAATGCAGTTGGCTTTGACATACGCTATTGTGCAAAAATGAAAAATACATATCTCAAAGTAGGCCATGACGCCATTAATTCCGTTATTTTTTTCTCATTCCAACGATATAAAACATGTCACAGAAATTTTAACCGATAGTGTCAATATTTAATATTTTATGAATACCACAATTCATATAATTGAATCGTAAAATTCATATAATTGAATCGTAACAATCAGCTGTGCCATAATTAGTGAAAAACAATGTATACAGTTATTAATAAATTTGACAGATTGTCACTGTTGTATGTTGTATGTTGCGTTGTCGAGTTCTAAGACAAATTTTATATCAGTAATTATGGTGTACACCAATAATAACAAATTCGATATGATTAGCATTTATTGTCAGTGCAATTTTGACGCTGAGATGGCAGTCACGGTTTACGGAGATAGATTTCCAGATGCTCCGCAGCCAAATCGAACTATGTTTAGGAAGTTAGTTCAAAATCTAAAAACGCACGGTTCATTTTCAAAAAAAGTAGTAAGGCGAGCGCATGTTGCGGATAATGTAAGAAAAGTGAATAGAGTAATGAATTATGTTAACCAAAATGAGGAAACCTCTTTGACACAAATTCAGAGAAACTGTCGCATAAAAAAAGACAGTGCAAGAAAAATATTGAAAAAAAACGGATTTTGATGCTACAAAATGAGGAAAGTTCAACATTTAAATGAGGGAGATAAGCCAAGGAGAGTAAGATTTTGTAGATGGTTATTAAATAAGAAAAGGAATGACGCGCTGATATGTAGCAAAATTCTTTGGTCGGACGAATCAAATTTTTCTAATAATGGATTTTTCAATAGAAATATGCATTATAACTGGACACGAGAAAATACACATTGGTTCAGAGAGACTGCTTTCCAAGAAAGATTTTCTACGAATGTTTGGTTGGGTCTTTTAGGGACTAAAGTAATTGGACCTTATTTTTATGATGGCAAATTAACCGCTCGTAGATACCTTAATTTCCTGCAAAACGAATTTCAAGATTTTCTTTATGAATTAACAGTGGCAGAAAGATTAAATTATTCATATTTTCAACAAGATGGGGCTCCACCTCACACTGCTGTAATATGTACAAATTATTTAAATCAAGTTATGCCAGATAGCTGGATATGCACCTATGGACCCATTCTATGGCCAGCTCGATCACCAGAAATTGCTCGAATGGATTTTTTCGTCTGGGTTTACATTAAAGACAAGGTATTTCAAACTGCCCCTGAAAATATTGAGGACATCAAAACCAGAATTCAAAACGCATGTGAGGCAATTACTCCTGAGATGCTCCAAAATGTAATGCGTGACGTGTCTCGTAGAGCACGTTTATGTGTCAGAATGCATGGTGCACAATTTGAGCATTTGTAGTTAGAAAAATAAATACACACAATTTCTTTTCAATATAGTAGCAGGTAGTACTGTTATACATAGTTTTTCGTTTTTTTCTTTGGATGTTCGTTTTGTACTTGTATTTTTATTTATGAGATATTTATTGGTTTGTATTAAATTGTAATAAATAATTACGGAATTATAATTATTATAAAGTGCATTTTTACTATTATGGCACAGCTGATTGTTACGATTCAATTATATGAATTGTGGTATTCGTAAAATATTAAATATTGACACTATCGGTTAAAATTTCTGTGACATGTTTTATATCGTTGGAATGAGAAAAAAATAACGGAATTAATGGCGTCATGGCCTACTTTGAGATATGTATTTTTAATTTTTGCACAATAGCGTATGTCAAAGCCAACTGCATTTTTCGATTTTTTTGTTACACGTTATTATTCTTATTGTCTTTGCCGTCAACTTTCATTCCTTTAACTTTTTTCGTATCTCCTCAAATAAGTAAGCTATAACCGTTTGTGGTTTTCCTATTTTTCAGGTTTTTGTAATATATCTCATAAAGTAGGCTATGGATTTCAAATTTCTTTTTACTGAAATATAGCTCACAAAAAATGGGATAACTGTTTCTAAAACTTTATTCTTCTACAATAGATATTAAGCGAGATATTTGGTGTGGCCCTCGTAAAATAGACAGTCTGTATATCAAGTAGAAAAGAATTTTAGAAAAACAAGTATGATTGACGATAAAATGGGGTTTATGAATGAAAAAGACAGGAAATACCATGAGTATAGATAGATAGAATAATTGAGAAATAATGTTTGCAACTGTTAGGCCGCCCTTCCACTCCCCCGGGACTTAAAAAACATAGAAATGTGTGCATTTGGGATACTACAGGGTGGGTTAAAACGTGTGCAAAAAAATACAACTCGTAATGATGATGACAGTTTACATTGTTGCAAAATTTACAGTAAATGTATGCGTGTTTCTTAGTGTTATAAATCCATTGAAAATATTAATATTTTATTTTAATTCACTTTGTGATTTTCTTTAGAACTGGATCTAATACCACTTTTAGTAACGCTCGTCTGTGGTCTAGCTCTCAGTCTTGAATACGGAATATTGATTGGCATTGGAACGAATATAGTTTTCCTCCTATATGCATCCGCTCGTCCTAAATTGGATATTGAAAAGCAAGCGAACGATGTTTACTTAGTAAGAATCAAAGCTGGTATGTACTTTTCGGCTGCCGAATACCTGAGAGAACATATTCTACTGAATTGTATTGGAGAAAAGACTACAGTGATTGTCGACGGAAAATATTTGGGAAATATTGATGCCACAGTAGCAAAGGTACGTACACGTTTTAGTTAGTACGAAAATTTCTTAATAACTTGTGTGATAGGATAGTATGCATTAAAAGGCAGTAGGTAGACACATAATATTCGAATAGACCAGGAATAATTATCTTTCCTGTTTCCAGTCTTTATTCAGACAACACACGCACACTTCCTCACAAATATCATTAACGTTATTTAATATTAACACCATATTTTTTAGAGTATCGGTGTTCTAAGAGAAGAATTAGAAATAAGGAACCAGCAACTAGTATTGGCGAATTTCAAAAAATCTGTGATGGGCATATGTATTGGAGCTGACAAGAATTTAGAGCGATATTTTAGAGACGAAAGTTTAGAGCAAATTGTGATCCCTCTAACCCCAAAAGAGCCAAACGATAAAGATAAATAATTAAAATTGAAGTGATTATCTCCTTTTATTGTTAAACAGTTTTGTATTTTTTATATCTAATATATTTTAATAAAATGAAACAAGTAAATTGAATTTATTAGAATTTCAGGTTAAAATATCTGACGTTATCCTCGGAAAAATATTTAGTGTGTGTGTGTGTGTGTATACAGATTCAGCAAATTTAGTTTAAGGTACGTAAACTTGATTCTGCGTAGATAAAACACGCCTTGTCGTAGAACAATGCAGGGCATTGGTATAAAACAATAGCGCCATCGCTTGACCGCGTCGAGTTGAGAACAGCGCACCCATTCTGCTTTTAATAACTTAGCTGTTTAGACGTGTGGGAATAAAATAAATTAATCTCAATTTCGTTATTAAAATGCCGTATGTTTATACAACTGCAGAAAAAGTGCAAATTGTGAAGTGGTACATCGGGGGCCATTCCACTGAAGACAATGAATTTATTTACTGTGGCATATCAAGACAGACCAATCCCCATAGCTAGCATAATTTCATACATTATTAAAAAAATTGAGAATTTCGGGTGTGTCGTGAATGATTGTAAAAAATGCTGTCAATCCGAACCCCGTCATCAACAAATGAGCGAAGAACGTGAAATTCGCGAAACTAATGTCTGTGCACTTGTTGAAACTAGTGAACCTTGTTCTAGCAGGCAAATTGCTGATGAAGTTGCCATGAAGGAAATAATTGTAAGAAATATTTTGAAAAGAAATGGGTACAGTTGTTTTAAAGTTCAAACAACGCAAGAAATATTTCCCGAGGACAATTTCCAACGCATGGAATTTTGTGGAAACAGTATAAATAAAGTGAATGAGAATGAAAACTTCTTAAGGTGCGTATAAGCTTGGCGAACCGAACATGTAATGTAACATGCAATGCAACAGATTCGTCAAATTGGGACGGTCTTGCGAACACGATACGAATGGCTATTTCGGAGCGCGCTGCGAACCACCGCTTGTCGGTTTTTTCGACGAACACAAAGGGATTCGCAGTGCGTAGTGGGACGGCATTCGTGATGTTTTAATGTTTTAACGAACATGGACTAATCGGAGGAGGCGGCTTTGCTGTTAATAGAAATTTACAAGTATCATAGTGTTCTTTGGGACCAAACGGACCCGAATTATTTTAATAAAAACAAAAAGAAAGATGCGTGGATGGAAATTGCTGCTTCCATGTAGCAACCAGAGGAAGCATGTAAAAAAAAAAGTTCATTATTATTGTTTTATTATATAAGTTGATTATCATAAAATTTTTATATTGGCCGTTACTGTGCTAGAACTTCAAAACTCCCAGTAGATCGTAGAAGCTTTCGTTTTTTACTTCCCTCACATACCGAAGGGAAGTATTGTATTCGAGAAAAAATCACCCTCCGAGATTTTTTCGGATTCTGACGTTTCAGATCACGGAGATTACGAAAATATAGGTTTTTCAATTCCGTTAGTCTGTCTGTCTGTCTGTTGGTGCATTTACTAAAAAACTACTTGACGGAGAGCAGTCAAATTTGGTAGGTAGTTAACCCCACTGTTAGCGAAGAAATGGTAGAACTTTCACTGGAAAATATACAAGGAGGATCGTCTAAAGGGAATAAATAATGAAAAAAAATTTTTTTTGGTCAAATTTAACGTTTCTACGTTTCATGACACGCTAAACCTATTTCAGAAAAAAAAAAATTCAAATTTTTTTGAAAAATTTTTTACCACTAAAAAATTTTTTTGTCTTTGTTCAAATTTAAAATTCCCACGTTTCATGGCATTCTAAACCAATTTCAAAAAAAAATACCACTGTAGAATAGAAGGAAACTTTCCTTTTTGCTCAAATTTAAAATTTCCACGTGTCAAAAATTTTGATTTTTTTTTTTAAACTTTTTTGAAAAACAAAAAAAAAATGAAATTTTTTAACCACCACTGTATTTTCACTCCACTACGTGTATGTGGAATTGAAAATGTGACAGATGGCAATAATATTAGGCATATGCACCTATTACACTATTATTGAAAAATGTACAGGGTGGTCATCCCAAGAAATAATTCAGTCATGGTGGACATTTGTAAAGGTCTTTGGCCAAGCCTTCCATATTTGGCACCTGTTATTTAGTATTGAACTTTTGCTGTTGGATGAGCACTCTGTATATTTTTTTGACCAAAACTTATCAGGTGTTCTTTGTAATAATAGTGATAACTATATTCCGATTATTATTTTTAATAAAGAGGGAAGTTCTGTGTAAATACCTTTACCGATTTTTTTTTTATATTTGCGATAATTAATAAGGCACTACTGCCTAAAACCAAAGCTTCAGCTTTACCGTCGGACATGTTTTTGGTCTGTTACCATCGGATAGACTAAACAGTTCACCTCGCTTGCTCGCGGCGTGTTCGTCAAATCGCACGGTTCGTAAGATGTTCGTGGCGTGATCGCGGGAGACAAATTTCAACGAGCATTGCATTGCATGTTACATTACATGTTCGGTTCGCCAAGCTTATACGCACCTTTTAAGAATATATTGTTTACAGATGAATCATCCTTTTCATTACATAGGGAACACAATCCATCCGTGGTACGATATTGATCTCGGAAAAATAAACATTTGAGTGTTGCTGTGCGAACTCAGTATCCTCAAAAGTTGAACGTTTGGACGGGAATTTTAGATAAAGTCGGGTACAATTCAAACTGACGTGTGTCATGGCCGCTAAAACGTCTGAACTAAGATTTTATTTAAAGCATAAGAAATACCAGTAGTTCTCAAACAATTCTCAGCAATGATATCGCTAAATAATTTTAAAAATATATAAAAGATACTATCATAAAATGTTAAGATTATTAATTTAGTAACTTTATAATTTTAGTGGAATTCTGATTATACAGTGTCCATAAAGTTGGCTACATATGGGAAAAAATTGTATTTTTTACATTTCTAAAAAACTCTATTGGGGGGTTTGTTTATGCATGACACATGACACATGTCATGCGATCACCGGTTTGGCAGGACTGTAAAAAATAGTTGACGGTGGTACCGAAAAATGGGTCAAATTGTTAAGATATCGAAAAATTTGATGAAGAAAAAGTGCATATAGAATACAAGGACTCCGTATAGTCGCGTCATTTTAGCATGAAAAATCTGAAAACCTCAAAAAAAAGGTACAGGGTCAATTGACTTAATTCTTGTTGCAAAGAGTTCAGAAAGGCATTTAAAAAAACAGTACCTTTTATTTTTTGGCGGAAATGTTTTGGTTTCATTTCTTTTCCGATAATTGGCCAATTTAATTAAATTAATTGAAAAATTTGTTATCATACACAATATGCCATATAATTAAATAAAAATGGTTACTCGGGGGTTTCTGGGGTCGCTGATCACCAATTTGAAGTCCAATTTGGGAAAATGGCGGACCGGAAATCGGTCCATCTTCCAGAAGAAGAATGAGAATGGATATCTTGGCCTTGAAAATCTGTACTCGGGAGTTTTCGGGGTCTCTGATTACGAATGCGAAGCCTGATTTGGTAAATTCAAAATGGCGGACCGGAAGTAGAGTCAATTTATCAGGAAAAATTCATATTTTTTCGTTCTTGGGCTGAAAATGACTACTCAGAGGTTTTTAAGGTCGCTGATTACGGATCATAGGTCCAATTTACGAAATTCAAAATGTCGGACACGGGAGGAACAGTCAATCTCTTCGGAAAACCTCGTATTATTTATTTTTTCGGGCTGAAAGTATGAAAAATAAAAAAGTATTTCCTGAAAAATATACTACTTCCGGTCCGCCATTTTGAATTCTCCCTAACTGGACATCAGATTCGTTATCAGCGATAACGAGAATCTCCGAGTCCCCCCCCACGTTCAGCCCAAAAAAGAAAATAATACGAGTTTTCAGGAGAAATAGAGTGTTATTCCGGTTCGGCATTTTGTATTTCGTGAATTAGGCCTTTGATTCGTTATCAGAGACCTCAGAAACTCCCGAGTACTCATTTTCAGTCCAAAAGCGAAAAAGATACGAGTTTTTCTTGATAAATGAACTCTACTTCCGGTCCGCCATTTTGAATTTACCAAGTCAGACCTCAGATTCGTAATCGATCAGCAACCTCGAAAACCTCCTAGCACAGATTTTCAAGGCCAAGATATCCATTGTCATTTCTTATGGAAAATGGCCCGATTTCCGGGCCGCCATTTTGA
Source organism: Stenurella melanura (assembly GCA_963583905.1). Lineage (NCBI taxonomy): Eukaryota > Metazoa > Arthropoda > Insecta > Coleoptera > Cerambycidae > Stenurella > Stenurella melanura. Next base: position 117,506,056 of record OY757316.1, on the reverse strand, counting down.
ATTCCCCAAATCGGATTTCAGATTGGTGATCAGCGACTTCAAAAACCCCAGAGTAACCATTTTCGTCTAATTCTATGGCATATTGTGTATGATAACAAATTTTTCAATTAATTAAATTAAATTGGCCATTAATATTGTCCAATTATTGGTCCAAAATTTAAACCAAATATTTCCGCTAAAAAATAAAATCTATTTTGAAGCAGATATGAGGAAAATAAAAAAGTGCAAATTTTACCCCTACCATTAATTACTATATGAAAAATCATAAACTCTTGTGTCTATTTCACAAATATTTGACTAGTTTCGACAAAAACTGTATGTATTTTAGTTGAATAAAGGTATTTGCATGTAAAAAAAGAAACGAACCCCCAATATAGTATTTTTTAGAAATCTCAATAATACAAATTTTTCCGATATGTAGCCAACTTTACGACGGACACTGTAGGTATATAGGTTCAGGCACAAATGAAACTGATAACAAAAAATGAATTGCCCAATTCAGTCAATAACAATGAGTAATCAGAAAAAGAAATCAAAGACTAATATTGCCACAGTCCAGCAAGAGACACGGGAAGGTTTGGGCATTTCTTGCCAGGAAAGGTAGGATCGTAGTATTAGTAGGGGAAACGATGTCAGTAAAAATAAAATATTTCATATAACAAAACAAAATCTGAAATCTCTATGAGAATAACGAAAATAAATTATTTTTCTTTTAGCGGTAATAAATAAAAATTCTAGTTGACAAAATAAAAAGACACGTTTTTGGGGAAAATATAGTTTCAACAAAACTCGAGGCGCAGTTTAATAAAATAAAAATTATAGAACGAAAATTATTAACTTTTAATAGAGCTTAAATAAAAAAAAAAGTAGATGGCGTTGGGGATCGATCCCGCGCCAACCCCATTTATATTTATTGTCTCGAGCATCTTACCGATTGAGCTAAGCTAGCTACTGTGTTCCTTTCTAAGACGTGTAATATGTACGTAATAGAAAATTGAAAGACTTAGTGATTTGATATTGTTCGTTTAACGGATGAATATCCACTATTTACCACTAAAAATAACTTAAATATTTCATATAAAGACGTTTTTCTTATTTAGAGTGGTGTTAGTTCACGGAAATAAATAATATTCGTCGTCAAATCACACAGTTTGAGAATCGCTGAGCTTATAACTACGTTTCTCACTCCTCAGTGTGCATTTCATATTTCCGTCTCAAAAAAAGTGGGAAAGAATCTTGGTAGACATACATTGACAATGTCTTTAGGCTATGGCTTTAAGTTTGTGTGCAAGAGATAGTGAAAACGTATGTGCAATATTAATTCATACAACGGTCTTTTTAAATTTTACCCGACTATAATCATATTCATATTATAGTCCCACTGCTAATCGATGGCAATTTAAATTGCAGTAAGTATTTAGAGCTTTTACAAAACCAAATAATTCCTATAGTTTAAAATCTTCCTGTCAACTTTGACGATATTTGGTTTCAACAAGAAGGCTGCCCAAGTCACAATACCTTAACTGTTATTGATTTTCTGGAAGGAACATTTCCCAATCGTTTAATAGCTACGAGGGGAATGATAAAATGCCCCCCCCCCCCCAGGTCACCTGATCTAGCACCCCATGATTTTTTTCGGTGGGGCTTTTTAAAGGAAACCGTGTACAAACATCCGTTTGAACGAGCCAATAAGTTAGTTGAATAACGGGAAAAACTTATCCAACTTTGTGCAGGCATTACTCCAAATCAACTCAATGATATGAGAGGTTCATTGTATAATTGGTTTGGCTATGTTTGGCACAAGAAGGTGGTTTGTTTGAATCCTTACTTCATCAATTTATTGTTTGATAATTATTAGTTGATTTAGTTTCCGAGTTATTTAATTTTATTTTAATGTTCTATTTTCATTTCGGTTTTATAAGAATTATTATTTTATCCCCATAGCATTTACTGCTAAAAGAGAAACTGCAGAAATGCTTTCAACAGAAGAAATTATTTGCCAAAAATGTGACAAATAACTTCTTCGCTTTTGACGAAGAGATATTGTCTCGTTTCGTATTAGAAACTATTACTTACGTCCGCAACCATCCTTAGTTCAGGCCGTACTAATGAATATTCTACATTACCACCTATTAATCGAATTATAATTAATCTAAAAACCGATTCAAGTTCTGAAAACTCGGATAGTGACGAATGAATTATTGTTTATTTAAAGTTCATAGACAAAGTTTTTTTGAAATTTGTTTATTTAACGTCGACCTATATCCGTTACTGAGACCAATTACCGATGCCAGGAAACGAGTTCCCCCTTTAAAATTTTGCCGAGTCTTTCCTTTATAGAATAGTAGACATTTTTTACCTGCCTAACATCGTGATACTGCAAAGTTCATAATATCATGGCCTAACATTTAATAAACAAGACAGTCGTTGATTTACGTCCCTTCGGAAGGATTTTATACAACTATGCAACTCCCGCCTAAGATAGACGTAGCCTTAATATATCATTTATGTGACTTATCAGATGTGATATATTTTCATTAACCACTTCTATTGGATAAATGTATTATAGAAATATATATACTATATGTCATTTTTTTTTAAATAAAAAGAAGTGAATGCACACAAATTACTCGAGAACGGCTTAGTTTATCGAAATGCAATAAGAATACCTTTTTTATCAAATGATCTGAAAGATAGTTTTTTACAAGAATTTTTATAAATTTGAAAAATTATTGGTCATATAATTTTAATAACATTAGAAGGAAATCTTCTTGGTTTCTAGTATATACAGCAAATCCCAAATTTATGTTCTCTTACCAGCTTGATTTACTTATTTTTCCCCTATTTACTCCCATTTAACACCCAACCCTTCAAAGAAATCATCTTAAAATATAATCTAGTTCCAGATGTCGTTATAATACAAACGTCTACCAAATTTCAAGTGAATATCTCAATTTAATTTTATACCATGTAATAATGGAGTAAGGGTGGTGGGGGGTTGAAAAATATTATTAAAAAATCTGTGGTCTTGGCTACTAGGTAATACACTGAATTTCAAGTTTTTGTACTCTTACCAGCTTGCTTTACTTAATATCCTCTATTTACCCCTATTTAACCTTTCATCAGAATAATCCCAAAATATAATCTAGTTACTGATGTATTAAATATCAAGTGAATATCTCAATTTTATTTTATCAACCCCTTTAATAATGGAGGGGGGGTGGTGGGGGGATGAAAAATAAAAATAATCTTTAGATCAAAAATTTGTATTTTGATGGTCACTATCTCAAACATCTTTGAACCCACTACTATTATGTAATCTTGTACAAGGGGGTTTCTAAATATGTTGATTAAGAATACAATACAAATAAAAATTAATTTGAAAATGTCGCTGCAATCGGGGAAACTTTCTTTATACCCTTATAATTCGTCAAGTACGTATAATTATTGACCCTTAAATTGGCAGACGCTAACTAATCATTCTTAGGGATCTGTCACCACTTCCCGGTCTAAAAGCTTCCATCCACCGCGCACCTTACGCTCATGTTTATGGAAGGAAGGGTCCAATTAAACAATGAATTAATAGTATTTATTTAAATATCATCTGTTTTATGATTTATTATATGACGTTGATTAGATTTGAAATAACACCTGAATGATAAAGATATAAAAATTACGACGTACAACTGTTTTTAAGAAACAGTCGAAATATTTTGATCAAGTATGAACGAAGATTTACCATCAAGTTCTCGTCTCACTGTGAGCTCCCAAGAAGTTGCTAGTTACAAAGATGGTAGGTTATAAAAAACTGTAAATACTTATTATTTTATTTATCTACAACTCTCCAAAGGGATTATATCCCAGACAAAATTAGCAGAATTTCGATAATATTTTTCTATATATTAATAGATTACTATAATTATATACAGGGTGTGAATAGTGCGTGGTAACAAACCATGCTCTATTCACACTTTTTCTCAACCACTTGATTTAAAATTTTAAAAAATGTCTCAGATAGAAATCGAGGAAGATAAAAAGTGGCATGTTTTAAAATCATTTTTAAATCTACGTGCTGACAATAAACCTAACCTAATACATATAGACATTATATTTTGTTTAAGTAACAAAATCGAGAAGGATGTTAATAGCGTTAAAGTCGTATGACTACAAAGCCGCAATTAAAAGAAAACTACCAATATTGAGCTGGCTACCTACTTACACGATTGGAAACTTTTTCTACGACTTTTTGGGTGGACTAACAGTAGCTTTGGCTTTAGTACCACAGGGAATTGCTTACGCCATAGCAGCAGGTAAGATTTTAACGTAAAGTTATAATAATGCCGTCTGTGTATACAAACCCTTTGAATTAATATAATACAAGATCAAAATAAACACATCTAAAACCCAATTTTTAACGAGCGTAAAGTGATCATAAACAACTACATTTTATACAGAAATTTATTTCGCATCGGTTGCTACGCAACAAATGCATATGAACTATTTCGTGTTCAGAATTTCATTTCGTATAGGTTGCTAGGGATACGGAATATTTCGTGTTCCGGGTGTTCCGGTTATAAAGCTACATAATTCGGCTGTCTCTCTTCCCTGGGTTGATTGCAATAGACAAATTATAGCGAAATGCCGAGAATGTAGTAAAATCAATTTCGCGAATTGTCAAAAAAACGTAATTTTTGGTTCACTCACACCGCAGTGCAATATACGACGCCAATAAAGTGCCAGTTTCCGTTTTTCCATAGAGACATCATGCAGACTTCTAACCTATGGATGTATTTGGTTATAAATGTATAAATATTTTATGCTTTAGCATCTTCGACGAAATTATTTCAAATTTAAATCAATAATCCGCAGCAGCCCATCCTATTAAGTGGCGGGTTTCACTTTACTTTTATAAAATTTCTTTTCAACTTTTCAAAGCCAGATTGATATTTAGGAAACAAGTTATTTACATTAAGGTAGCTAAATATGTGTTTGTAACTAAGTTTCAGTAACAATTCTACCCTTATTTTCGATTCGTACTTTAAGTTGCCGATTAATTGAATTTGTTGAACCATAGTTTACTATAAATAAAATCGGTAAAGGTATTTACACAGAACTTCCCTCGTTATTTGTGGATGGCGGTCACTTTAAAAAATTATTAATTACGAAATGACATTAAGAATAATAATCGGAATATAGTTATTGCTATTATTACAAAGAAAACCTGATAACTTTTCGTCAAGAAAATATACAAAATTCTCATCCAACAGCAAAAATTCAATACTAAATAACAGGTGCCAAATATGGAAGGCTTGCGCAAATACCTTTACAAATGTCCACCATGACTGAATTATTTCTTGGAATGACCACCCTGTACATTTTTCAATAAAAGTGCATATGCTAAATATTATTGCCATCTGTCACATTTTCAATACCACATTCACGTAATGGAATGGAAGTATAGTGGTGGTTAAAAAATTTCATCTTTTTTTTTAATTCTTCAAAAATGTTGGTAAAAAAAGTTTACAAATTTAAAAATTATATTTTTTTTAATAGGTTTAGAATGTCATGAAATGCGAAAATTTTAAATTTGAGCAAAAAAATTTTTTCCATCTATTCTAGTACATTTTTTTCCAAAATGGTAAAAAAATTTTGCAATTTTTTCCGAAATAGGTTTGGAATGTCATGAAACATGGAAATTTTAAATTTGGGCAAAAAAAAATTTTTTTCGTGTATTCAATAGTAGTGATAGATTAAAAATGTTTTCAAAAAATTTTAAAAATTTTTCAAAAACATTTTAAAATTTGTTTGAATAGTTTTAGAATGCCATGGAAACGTAGAAATTTTAAATCTGAACAAAGAAAAAAAATTCCATCAATTTTAGTGGTAAAATTTTTTCAAAAATGGTAAAAACAATTCTAATTTAAAAAAAAATAGATTTAGAAAACTATGAAACGTGGAAATTTTAAATTTGAAGAAAGAAAAAAAATTCCATCTATTTTAGTGGTAATTTTCTTTTTTAGTGGTAAATTTTTTTCAAAAATGGCAAAAAAAATTCTGATTTAAAAAAATATAGATTTAGAAAACTATGAAACGCGGAAATTTCAAATTTGAAGAAAGAAAAAAAATTCCATCTATTTTAGTGGTAATTTTCTTTTTTAAAATAATTTTTTTTTAATTTTTGAAATAGGTTTAGAATGCCATGAAACATGGAAATTTTAAATTTGAACAAAAAATTTTTTTTTCATCTATTTTAGTGGTAAAAAATTTTTAAAAAATGGTGAACAAAATTTTTTTTTCATTATTTATTCCGTTTAGACGGTTCACCCTGTATATTTTCCAGTGAAAGTTTAACCATTTTTTCGCTGGCAGTAGGGGGTCAACTACCTACCAAATTTGACTGCTCTCCGTCAAGTAGTTTTTTAGTTAATGCACCAATATACATACAGACAGACAGACAGACTGACGTAATCTACGTGATCTGAAACGTCAGAATCCGAAAAAATCTCGAAGAGTGATTTTTTCTTGAATACAACACTTCCCTTCGGTATGCGAGGGAAGTAATAAGATACATTGTATGTCTTATAGTTTAAATTATCTGCTGATGTTGCCTACATAAGTGGTGAAACTAACGTCAATTATTGGAGTGGTCTAGTGATTTGGTGTTTGTGAACTATTCAATTACTCACAATTATTGTAAACTTGCATTCAATCAAATAAAAATGTTTTAGGACTCCCCACTCAATATGGATTATACTGTGGATTTATGGCACCTTTTGTATACGTCATCTTAGGTAGTTCTAAGAGTGTAACTATTGGACCTTCGGCAATTCTGGCTTTCATGATGCAACCTCATATTACGCGATTGGGTGAAGGGGGAGCAGTCTTGATTACCTTTTTGTCAGGATGTATCATTACTGTAATGGGAGTATTTCATTGGGGTAAGTCTTATACGATATACTTATACCATTTGTTGTTTAGTTTGGAAGCACCAAAGTAACCAATACAACAAAAAAGTACAAAGAAGACCAGAAAGCGTTGGAACATTTTATTGAAAGTAATCACTTTTTCGAAAATTTCAGCAAAATATCTCAACAAATTCTTTGCAATTCATTTTTATTCAATGCAGCATATTATATCAACCAGTATCTAACATATACAATGGAAAATTTTATATCACGATAAACTGAAATCGAGATTAAGCATAAAATAAAATTTAGGATCTTTGTCTTTATCCATGTTATTTAACAAGAGATAACACACACATTTAATTAATATCACACCAGACATTTATTTGGTTGTACAGGGTGGTGCGCTGATGACTTTTGTCATAATAAGATAAGTAAACAAAATGCTTTTAAGTTAAACGGTTTTATTCTAAAGAAACAGATGCAGATAATGTATTAAAAGCTAAAAAATAATTAAGTAGGTACCAAGTAGCAGTCATCGCACCACTCTCCTCATTAATCTAGAGTATAGACCAGACTAAAATAAAATCGTGGGGCGAGTCGAATTTCTATTATCTACAGTCAACTGCTCATATCATTATAGGTATGCTTTGGATGCATCTTCTCAATAGACAACTTATACAAAATACTTGCATATAGTGGAGTCAATGAGGCCTTTCTCCTAGGAATGCTCGTCAAGTCCGCAAGCGGCTACAACTCTCGCTAGAAGATTTTCTCCAGAAATTCCACCAAACTCCAAAGGAAAAAGTCGAGCGAATTAAGATAGCGAGATCAAGCCACAGGACCTCCTCTTCCATTCCACCCGTTCGGAAAACGCTGTTCCACATTCTGATTCACATTAAAACTGAGGTGTGGGGAGTGCCCTGTCGGGCTAAAATCACAATTTCGTCTTATTTCCAAAGGGTCATTTTCTAGAAATCGAAGCAAAATATTTTGCAAGAACTTGGAGATAAATATGACTGCTCAAGCGAGATGGTATTGTGGATGTACTCAGTACCACGCATCTGAAGGACGCAACAAAAATGTACAACTGGCTGGCGCTAGACGTGCCTTCCCAATGGTCTGTGGCTATCTCCACTCTTAGGCGGATTCTTACAACTCCAAAGACCCGCCAAAGTTTACTTTCCATAATATTGCTACTATCTACCTTCCGTCGTATCTTGTTGACTAGCGGTCAATAAGTACATAAATAGAAATATTCAACTCTGTCTAACTGTCAGTGTACAATTATGTGAACACTTGTAGAAGGTTCCCGTGCTACACGGTTTAAGACTTCTTCTTCTATCGCCACCGAATGTACTCTTCCTGGACTACTACAATCACACTTCAGGGTGCCATTTTCTCGAAGGCGACGTTGAATGGACAACTGTAGTATGATGAGGCTGAGGATAATTAAAATCTTCGTTTGGTACACGCATGCTACTGCTTTTCCATTACATTGCATTTCTCCACGCCGTAAACAAGATGTCAGTCTGTTCATGAAAAGAAAAACTGTTGTCCGTTTTGAAGACGACTTTCGAATAAGTCAATAAAAGAAAAGTTCCTTCTCTTTGTGTCCTCTATAACCCCTCCTTTGTCGGTATCTTTCCGATTCATCTTATATAATGTTACATTATAAATAATGTAGAGTTTTCAAGTCTCAGTATACTTCCTGTTGTAGGATATTGCAGCAACCACTCGTAAAATCGAATCGTGATGAGTTGGAAGGTCAAAACGATAAGTTTTTCCCCAACTGCTTTGAAATTGTTCATTTCAGACGGTTTAATACCACATACGTAGCAGATTTGAGCCGATTCTGTATATGTGAGTGCATTGCAGATCTTCCCACCAATCATTGTTAAGACCAGTTCATGTTTTACTAATATATTTCTGCCTCCCGTGGTTATCTTTGTCGCTTCTATTAATATTCGGGAATTTGACCTCCCCTTTGAGCCATTCAGCATTTTTCCTTTTAACATTCCTTTGACTTTTTTGCCACCTTGTCGAAAATTGATTACAAACGTTGTACAGGGCCTGTCGTATTTGACTTTTGATAAATTCTCTTGTGCCAGTTTCTCTTGTACCGCATTTCGGAGGTACTGAGATTTGTCATTTGATGTTCCAGGTTGATTTTTCCATATAGGAATAAGTCAAGACGGCTCGATTTATATTTTGGGACAAGAGCTTCTGAACCTACAAAATTAATTATTAAATTATTATATGTAATTAGAAAATAGATGCTTAAAAAATGATCTGCAAAAGATGTTGTTTGTATTTTATTTGCATTTAAAAAAATGGTGGTTGAAGTGGAGCCACCCCCTTCTTCAAATGCAATTTAATCGTCAACAGTAAATAATTTCATGAATTAAATTGGATCAGTCGTTGTAGTATCAATTACTACTAGTGAGATTTTTAATATGCATCATTATCTTTAAAACGTAGATACAGTAAAAAGAAGCAGCTAAAAGCAGTCAAAAATTACGGAACGTCGAAGTCCATACTTTATTAAATACAAAAAGAAATACGGCAAGGCCAAAGTCTGTTAAAGTTAAATTGAAATCGAAGGATAAAATTTAATTTATCTGATTTCACTGCCAGGTGCCCGAAACCTCTTATCTGATGACAGGCTTCAAGTCACAAGCCACATATTATTATATAAAGTGAAGTATTTATCTAAAATATATTCCTTCCTTGTTCTGTATGAGATATGGATGATTTTTCAAGTTCAAAATCACAATCACGAAAACACGAAATCTCACTGCAAAAATACACATATAAATATCTCTTCGTTCTAAGGGCTGCAGAATGCAAACGGCACAGTTAAAGAGATTATGGTCATTTGTTCCTTCAACACTAAGTTTTGTTTTCAGTAATTACCCAGTCAATTATCTATTTCCTGGAAGTCGTAAAAACCCAATCATTCTTGCTTTTGCCAGAAATTGCTTAAATTGATCCACTGTGAAGTGGATGCATAGTATAATATTAACTATTAAACATTTTTTCAGATTTTCTAGTGGAATTCTTCTCATACCCAATTATATCAGCTTTCACAACAGCTTCTGGTGCGACTATAGCCATGTCCCAGCTGCGAAACATTTTTGGCTTGGGTGGCCCATCTCGGAACTTTGTTGATTCAATAGTATTTGCTGTCACACATATAACCGAGACGCGGAAATGGGACGCCACACTAGGTCTGATTAGTATTGTTTTCCTGCTATTTGCTACGGTACAACTTACAATAATATAATTACTTTACTCTAATGTTATCTTTTGAAGGAAATGAGAAGATTCGGAACACTTACTGATCGTCCAGGATGGTCCAGGAAAAGGAATAATATAGGAAAATATATTTATTTGTTTTCGTTAGCAAGCAATGCGATCACTGTCATAATTGGTACAGCTCTTGGTTATATATTTTATACAAATGGACAAGCGCCGTTTCTATTAACAGGTACACAATATTACAATAACCATTAAGAATAAGGAAAAAAATGTAATAACATACTATTTACTTGTATAAATTTCAGAAAAATAATACCATATGTTTAACTTAAAAAAAATCAATATACAATAACATTCATAATTTATTTTCATATAACTTACTGTTATATGTAATTGCCAACTTAGTTTTGTTTACAAATCTGGGAGAAAGAACATGCTATAAATTACCTCAAGTAAAATCCATCTGTCGAAATTATGATAATTCTCCTTTCATAAAACATAAGAGTAGATATGTGGCTACTTAAAACCATCCCCACCACTATTTTCAAATGATGCCCACGAGCCGAATAAAGTACACCAATCATTATGGCACAAACTTTGACATATCTATCAAACATTGCCACAAAAACAACAGAGCGAAAATATTTCTTTGGTATTAAACGCATGTTTGTATTTTGTAAACACCTCTAAACTCAATTTTGATTTTTTTGAATAATCTAAATGCAAGGTACTCACTTTTTACATTTTCAGGCAACGTTGAAGGAGGTTTACCACCATTTGCTCCTCCTCCCTTCACAACTAGTTTCAATGGCACAGATTTCTCTTTCATCAAAATGCTCCAGGATTATGGAACGGGCGTTCTGTTCTGTCCTTTGGTTTCTATTTTGGCCCATCTCTCGATAGTGAAAGCGTTCTGTAAGTATAAGAAAGACAGACTTCAGTGAAAGATTACTATAAATTAATCAAAAATACTCAAATTAAGAAAACTAAATAGTTTTCAAAACGACATACAAGGTAACGACATAAAATATTATAAATATGATTTGAATCTGTGGATTTCTAGACTTTCAAGGAAAATCCCAGACAGCAGATCGAGAATGGGTAATCAACAGCACCATAGGTCAGCGGTCCATGTCCATTGCAATCGAAGCAGTAGCCTGGCGTGATCATACTAGTTACAAAGTATGCTTCTAGGGGGCAGAATATTTACCAAACGCAGTATGTCAAACTGCTCAATGAACATCGACCGTTAGATGGTTTCTCCGCGTTACTACATTTCGAAATGTATATAGGTTGGCGCCTTGAAGACAGTTGTTACTAACCTTACACTGACGAGACCGGCTTGAAACTGCATTAGCACGTTATAATTTAGTCGATAGGAGACTGTTTAATTACACAGCCCCTCAAAGAAAAAGTTCTGTACCACAGACATGAGTACATAGATTTTGTGTATCTTTTATGCTGAATCAGAATCCACAGCCCAAAGATCAAATAGCAAATGTTAGTGCAAAACAATGAAAAAAAAAACACAGTCTTGTAGTTTATAATTAAAAATATATAAATGTAGGTAGGGGTGTAGTTAACCCCCTCGTAGGAGTGGTTTTAATTTCTTTAATTTATTTCTAATGCTCAAGATTTTATTTTAAAATGTTTTCATTATAAAGCTTTACCCTATCCTCACTATTTGACTCTATTCTAGGGAATGTTTTTGCGTTTTACTAAAAAATTACCTTTTAAATCGGTTTTTGGGGTGCGGATTCGGATTCAGTACCAAAAAATACACAAAATCTATGTATTCATGTCTCTGGTACATTTTTTGTGTGGCTGTGTTATTAAACTAGGAATAACCTTAGAATTTCCATATGCACACATTTTTGGATAATAAGATAATACTGGTGCGGTAGTGCAGTGGGCTAAACAGTCTTAGTGGCGAACAAACTTAGCCACACTGTGTATGGTGTACTGGGCTCGATCCTCAGCTCCGACACTGGGAATGCCGGTGGGTAATGATGGTTGTCAGCGTTTTTTCAAATGTGTAACCCCTTCTAGACAGCCTAGGCTTTAAATGTGGGGGGTTGTGTAATGCCTTTATATTGATGTTTACTGATAGCACAATTTTTCTTTTAGCAAAGGGTAAATCGATGGACACTTCCCAGGAATTAATAGCCCTAGGAATTTCTAACATGATGGGATCATTTATGAGGTCTATGCCGGTAACTGGTTCCTCTTCTAGAACTGCTGTGAACCATGCCACTGGAGTGAGAACTCCTGCTGGTGGCATCATAACTGGGGGCATAGTATTGCTAGCATTGGCTTTCTTAACCAACACCTTCGAATATATGCCGAAAGCCACTTTAGCTGCTGTTATCATGGTCGATATGTACTATCTGTGTGATTTTGCGACCATCAACATAATATGGAAAACGAAGAGTAAGTTTTTGTATATATGAACATAAATAGCAGTACTACTGCAAATTTGAAATAATTGTAATGAAACTATAACGCAAAAAGAATGTCAATACTCTTCAAAGATGGAATTTATCAACACCTGTTTGATCGATTCTAGTTAATCTCGATGAGTAATAGACTCGCCTACCAAGAAATTATTAATATAAAAAAATATTTCCCCCTCTACACTCAGTCAAAGAAAATTCTTACATAATGGAAAAAATGTGATGTAAGATATAAATAGTCGCGTCATTTTGGCATTTTACTTCTAAAATTGAAGGTACAGGGTCAATTGACTTAATTTTTGTTGCAGAGTTCAGAAAGGCATTTAGAAAAAACAATACCTTTTATTTTTTAGCGGAAATGTTTGATTTCCTTTTTTGTCCAATATTAATGGTCAATTCAATTAAATTCATTGAAAAATTTGTTATCATACACAATATGCCATAGAATTAGACGAAAATGGTTAGTCGGTGGGTTTTTGGGGTGGCTGATCACGAATCTGATTCAAATTCAAAATGGCGCACCGGAAATACGGGCCATTTCCCAGAAAAAAATGATAATGTATATCTTGACCTTAAAAATCTGTACTGAGGGGTTTTCGAGGAATTTACGAAATTCAAAATGGCGGACCGGAATAATAGTCAGTTTCTCCGGAAAACTCGTATGGCGGACCGGAAGTAGTGTATTTTTCAGGAAATACTCGTATTCCTCATACTTTCTGCCTAAAAAAAATAAAATATACGAGATTTTCGCGGAGAGATTGACTGTTTTTTCTGTCCGCTATTTTGAGTTTCGTAAATTACCCCTGAGTACTCATTTTCAGCCCAAAAACGAAATAAATACGAGTTTTTCCTGAGAAATTGACTCTACTTCCGATCCGTCATTTTGAATTTACCAAATAAGTCCTCGGATTTGTAATCTGCGACCTCGAAAACCCCCAAGTACAGATATTCAAGGCCAAGATACCCATTCCAATTTCTTCCCGAAATTGGCCCGATATCTGGTCCGCCATTTTGAATTTCCCAAATTGGACTACAGATTAGCGACCCCGAGAACCCCTGAGGAAATATTTTCGTCTAATTCTATGGCATATTGTGTATAATAACAATTTTTTCAGTTAATTTAATTAAATTGGCCACTAATATTGGCCAGTTTTTGGACAAAAATGAAACCAAACATTTCCACGGAAAAATAAAAGGTACTAAATGCCTTTCTGAACACTTTGCAACAAAAATGAAGTCAATTGACCCCGTACCTTAAATTTTAGAGGTTTTCAGATTTTTCATGCTCAAATGATGCGACTAAAAGGAATGCTCATGAAAGAGAAAAAACAAATTACGGCTACTTGAAATAGGAAAAAAATTACGGAAAGTGTGTGGAAGTTGCAATTTCTAGAATTTGTCTTTCGCGCGGGCGAGGCATGTTTCCACTTCCCATTACGGTGAAAACCCCACACCTGTTTACTAAATAAACCAAATGGTCGATCAAAAGCAAATAAATCGTAAAAAAAACTTTAGTATTTTAACTTTCTTTTCGTCAGACTCGTCAAAATCCCTCTTAAAACCTAACGGATTTTGAAAATGTGAGACGACTGATGTCAACTTATTAACATAGAGTCTTATGGAAACTGGAGGATAAGTGTTTTTGAGATGGAAAATCCGTTAGGTTTTCGGTCCACAATGTGAAAGTCCACGGTCCACAATGTGAAAGTAATGAGTGGTCATTTTCAAAATTCTAGCCCACGCTTAATTTTTGATCAAATTGGACGAAATTAGGCGTAAAATGTTCGAGTATTGTACTTTATGAGGTAACAGCTGGTGTCACAATTAAGGTATTATATTATTATGACAGTTGCCAAAACCCCGCGAAAATTGAAAAACATTTAGAATATGTTTAGTCTAAGTTTTGGTATAACGGATTTTTATGAATCAAATGAATGGTTTTTGGGTCGATGATTACGAATTCAATATTTATTTTAGTTGAAATTGGCCTAAGCGTGGTCCTTTTGATCTAAAGTGGTCCAAGTTCAAGATATTGAGCATTTTAAAAATTTAATTTTTTAAAAAATTTTCGCGATTTTTGACAGCTGTGAATTGTCATATAATACCTTAATTGTAAAACCAGTAGTTACCTCATAAAGTACCTACTTTCTCAAACATTTTGCGCAGAATTTCATCCGATTTGATAAAAAATTGAGCGAGGCTAGAATTTTCAAAATGATGACTCATTAATTCCACACTGTGTGGCCGTTCTAGAGAGTGACTGAATGTGGCTAAAATTTTAACAGCACTTTCTCACACTTTCTCAAGGGTTTCGGATTTACTGTTTTATTTATTAGAAATCATTTCCGCTGTCAAACATATTTGGGTTAGAACATCTTTAATTTCTACATTTAACAAAACGGCTAAATTATACATTTTTTATTTTTTAGAACTGGACATGATACCATTTCAGGTAACAGTAATAAGTTCCATAGCTCTTGGCCTGGAATGGGGAATTTTATTTGGAGTAGTAACGAACTTATTTTTCCTCTTATATGCTGCCGCTCGACCCAAACTAGATATTGAAAAAGTGAGGGACGATCTCTATCTAGTAAAATTCAAAACTGGATTATATTACTCCGCTGCCGAATATATAAGAATACGTATTTTAGAGAAATGTGTTGGTGAGAGAACGACAGTGATTTTAGATGGAAAATATTTGGGAAATATTGATGCAACAGTGGCAAAGGTACGACTCTAGATTTAGATAATCCGAAATATACTTACCGCAGTTAATGTGGCTCATTTGATTACCAAAGGATACCTTCTACGGGGGAAGTTATACAGGGTGTCTCACCAGGAAATGAATCGTTCGATATAGAGAAAAGTACGCATCAGAAATTTGTGAAAATTTATATAGTTACTAATATCGGTGTGGCCAATCCAACTAAAATAATTAGAAGCATGGGGTACTTCCGGTTATACCGGAAGTCGATACAAACTTACCTATTTTAAATGGAACGTCCTATATATTTTCGACTTTTCCAGATGACGATAAAATTCTGAGTTCAGGCATGAAGCACACCCTGTATCTAAACCCAGTAGTTTCGAAGATATTTGACATTTTATAAAAAATTTGACAGGTGCAACGGTTTGCAAGAACCGTTATAACTATTTCTGTGTAGGACATCCTCATTTGCACTTTGGCAGGAAGAAAGAACACAAGGAGAACTACGTTGTACAACTGAAATAAATTCAATAATATCATGCTCCGTTTTTCGCGTTACATTTTGTCAACTTCAAGCAGCGAAAACTTGTTTAGGTTAAATGGAATACCCTGTATTTTTTTACGTCAAGTTGTGTAAAATTGAATTCCATTTTTTCTGATATCAGCATTGAGAGGTTAAAGTTTTCAACTTTTTGAAATATTTGCGATTTTATTAGAAATTCATGAATTGTAATCATTTCAACAAAATTAGTCCAGTCAATGAACTCTCAAAAGTGGGGTGTAGAGGACATGGTCGGGAACAGAATTTTTGACTTTAGGGCTGTGTTTGGAATACTTAGGAGGTAAACATACTAAAAGTCCCCGAACCTACGAGGTGAGCGGAGTGCAGGGGGGGCCATTGAAGGTCACTTTTTTTGGATTTTCGCTGATATCTCGAAAACAGTGCATCATAGCTAAAATAGTAATCTATTCAAAATTAAAGCTGACAAAATTTCTTACAAGATTGTCATTATTCATTATTCTTCTATTCCTAATGGCTTTCGAGATATCCGCTAGCGAAAATCACCAATTTTCGAAATACGCATTTTTGCCTCACGCTTCTTGACAAACTTTGCCTTCTAGCTCCTCAGCCTTTAGTTTCACGGTAATATCTTCACAGTAGAGCATTAGTTGTAGAGCATTCAATTTTTTTTAAAATGAGTTGTTATTAATACTCCTCCATTAGCTTGACTTGTAACATTCTAAGCAAATCTTACAACTCACTTTTCACACACTTCCAGATGTAGGGTTGACTTGAAACTTGGGACGTGTATATGGTTCACGTAACAATACAATTTGGCAACTTTTGTAAAAAATCCAAGATGGCGTTTCGAAGATGGAGGGTAGTCTATTATCATTTAATATCCGATTCTACTGAAAATTGGTATTCGGGGTTTCTTGACATCGCAGATTACAGACATCTGATCAAGATACAAAAATTCAAAATGGCGGCGTCAATATGGCGGACAGGTTTTATCATTTATCGTCTGATTCGACGTAAAATCGATATCTGAGTATTATCGAGGTTGCAGAGTACAATTATCTAGTCTAAATTTAATAATTCAAAATGGTGGCGTCAAAATGGCGGATGAGTTTTGTAATTTACAGTTTCATTCGTCGATATCTGCGAATTTTCAAGGTCGCAGATTATAAATATTTAGTCGAAATTTATAAATTCAAAACGGCGGCTTTAGAATGACGAATAGGTTTTGTCATTTATAGAAAAGGAATCATATCGAATAGATACACTACTCCAATTGGAACAGAACTGAAAAGAAGATAATAAATAAATAATTTTAAAAAATCAGGAACACACTTTTAAACAAAAACTGTTAAAAAATGCACCAAAAGGAAGAAACTAATGCCAATTATAATAATAATTATGTTAATGAACGTAAAGGCGTGGGGAGCCCAAAGCATCTGGATGAACAGAGAATTTTAGCCAACAGGCGTCCTACGCATTTGCATTTATTAATATAGTTATTTTAATTATTAACATTATTCTCTTCCTTTTATGGCATTTTTTAACAGTTTCAGGGGTTTAAATACATGTTTTTGAAATTATTAATTTATTTTTTTCCTTCTTCAATTCTTTGGGACTTCCTGCCACATGTATGTTTTCTTTTCAAGCGGTGCTCGGGGAATCTATAAAATATCACAATTAACCAGTATGTTACTGGTAAATAACCTCTACGTCTGTCATTTTTACGTCAAAGGATCAGTTAAAGGTTGCTTTTTTAAATAAACAACACAAAAAGGTATAAAAACTTGAAATTAAATATTTCGCCGACGTTTCGAAAATCTATTCTGTTTCCTTTTTCAAAGCTTTTTTTGAAAAATCTTTTTTGCTGTGTATGATAAATAAACAGCTCTAAGAATGTTTGTTATATTCAATATTCATAGATACTTACTATTCACATAGAACTGTTGATATAGTTAACAATTTTTTTAGTTTTTATACAATGTTAACTTTGTGACGTTCATCTTTTAACATTGGCAACCAAGTTGTACAGACATCTACGGAACAATTCGACAATTTAATGCTCTACAACTAATGCTCTACTGTGAGGATATTGAGGTAAAACTGAAGGCTGAGGCGCTAGTAGGCAAAGCTGGCCGAGAAGCGTGAGGAAAAAAACCGTTTTTCGAAGACTTTCGATTTTCACCAGCTGATATCTCGAAAGCTATTGGGAATAGATGAATATTGAATATTGTAGGAAATTTTGTCACCTCTAATTTTGAATAGAATAACCTGTTCGAGATATAAATGACGGAACATATTCGTTATCCTAAAGCCGCCATTTTGAATTTTTGAATTTCGACTAAATATTTATAATCTACGACCTTGAAAATCCGCAGATATCGATTTTCATGCGAATTAACCTATAAATTACAATACTTAACCGCCATCTTGACTCCGCCATTTTGAATTATGAAATTCAGAATATATGATTGTCCTCTGTAACCTCGATAATGCTCAGATATCGATGCTTAATCGAATCAGATGATAAATGACAAAACCCATCCGCCATATTGACGCCGCCATTTTGAATTTTTGAGTTTTGATCAGATGTCTGTAATCTGCGATCTCTAGAAACCCCGGATACCACTTTTCAGTAGAATTGGATATTAAATGACAATAGACTACCCGCCATCTTCGAAACGCCATCTTGGATTTTTTACAAAAGTTGCCAAATTGTATTGTTACGTGAACCATATATACGTCCCAAATTTCAAGTCAATCCTATGTCTGGAAGTGTGTGAAAAGTGAGTTGTAAAATTTGCTTAGGATGTTACAGGCCAAGCTAATGGAGGAGTATTAATAACAACTCAATTTAAAAAAAATGAATGCGCCACAACTAATACTCTACTGTGAAGATATTACCGTGAAACTAAAGGCTGAGGCGCTAGAAGGCAAAGTTTGTCAAGAAACGTGAGGCAAAAATGCGTATTTCGAAAATTGGTGATTTTCGCCAGCGGATATCTCGAAAGCCATTAGGAATAGAAGAATAATGAATAACGGCAATCTTGTAGGAAATTTTGTCAGCTTTAATTTTGAATAGATTAATACTTTAGCTATGATGCACTATTTTCGAGATATCAGCGAAAATCCAAAAAAAGTGACCTTCAATGGCCCCCCCTGCACTCCGCTCACCTCGCAGATTCGGGGACTTTTAGTATGTTTACCTCCTAAGTATTCCAAACACAGCCATGAAGTCAAAAATTCTGTTCCCGATCATGTCCTCTACAACCAGTTCATTGACTGGACTAAATAACCATGATTAGAAATAATCAGTGATTATCTTATGTCAAAAAAATGCCAGCACGTTTAAATTACACCCACGAAGACTTTTTAAATTTGCTTATTATTTATGGAGAATGTGATAAGGTAATATCAAGAACTTGCTACTCGATATCCAGAAAAACGGAAACCGTCACCAAACACTGTAAAACGCATATTGAAAAATGTTTAAAATTATGGCCCTGTCAAGGCAAAAATGCAAAGAAGAAATTGTTGATGACGAAAACATTAAAACAGTCATTCTGGAATATTTTCATGCCTTTCCAAGAATGTCATTAAGACAAGCTGCTCTGGAATCGGGACTATGCAAGGATTCAATTCACAGACTCTTATTAAAACATAAGTTTCACCCGTTCTCATTCCATATGGTTCAAGGATTAAAAGAAACAGATTTCCTAAGAAGACAGAATTTTTGTGAGTTTATTCTAATAAGGTCTGAGGGTGACGATTCTTATTTGGGAAATATTATATGGACAGATGAAGCAAAATTTACTAAAAATGGACTTTTTAATAGACACAATTCGCATTATTGCAGTGACTCAAATCCTCATATGTTCAGAGAGCGAAACTTTCAGGAAAGTTGGCAGTTTAATGTTTACTGTGCCATAAGAAACGATAGAGTGGTGGCATTACAATTTTATCAGGAAAATTTAAACGGTAAATTAAATTTTCTCTTCTGCTAATATGTATAGGTGAAAGATATCTGAATATCTTACAAAATTTGAATAATAACTATTTAGAAAATTTACCTTTCGCCGAACATAGAAACATTTTTTATCAGCACGACGGTACTCCTCCACATAACGCATATTTAATTAATAATTATTTACAAGAAACTTTTTATGATCAATGGATTGCCAATAATGGACCTTTCTTATGGCCTCCTCGCTCGCCCGACTTATCAATTCTGGATTATTTTATTTGGGACACTATTAAAAATAAAGTTTATGCAGAGAGTAAGAAATGCATTTCAAAACATATCACAGGATTCAATTAGAAGAGCTACCCATGAGGAACTAATCCGAATGTGCGAAAAATGTGTGGAGGTTCAAGGGCGGAATTTTAAGCAATTATTAAATTAAAATGGAGTCATGTTTTAAATTGATCTTATCTCTGCTATTTTAGTTTATGCCATATCTTCAATTCGATTAATACGCATGTTACAGTGTTAGTGTTATTTTCCGTTTTTGTGGATATCGAGTAGCAAATGTGCGGCAAGTTCTTGATATTACCTTATCACATTCTCCATAAATAATAAACAAATTTAAAAAGTCTTCGTGGGTATAATTTAAACGTGCTGGCATTTTTTGACATAAGATAATGACTGATTGTTTCTAATCATGGCTATTTTGATGAAATGATTACAATTCATGAATTTCTAATAAAATCGCAAATATTTCAAAAAGTTGAAAACTTTAACCCCTCAATGCTAATAACAGAAAAAAGGGAATTCAATTTTATACAACTTGACGTAAAAAAATACAGGGTGTTCCATTTGACCTAACCAAGTTTTCGCGGTTTGAAGTTGACAAAATGTAACGCAAAAAACGGAACACTTGGTATGATAATATTGAATTTATTTCAGTTGTAGAACGTAGTTCTCCTTGTGTTCTTTCTCCGTGCCAAAGAGCAAATGAGGATGTCCTACACAGAAAAAGTTATAACAGTTCTTGCAAACCGTTGCCCCAAATGTCAAATATCTTCGAAACTACTGGGTTTAGATATAGGGTGTGCTACATGCCTGAACTCAGAATTTTATTGTCATCTGGAAAAGTTGAAAATATATAGGGTGTTCCATTTAAAATAAGCAAGTTGGTATTGACTTGCGGTATAACCGGAAGTACCCCATGCTTCTAATTATTTTCTTTGGATTGGCCACACCGACATTAGTAACTATCTAAATTTTCTAAAATATCTGATGCGTACTTTTCTCTACATCGATCGATTTAGTTCCCGGTGAGACACCCTGTATATTTTAAAATATGTTAAGGATGCACATCTAACGAAAAAGGCTCTGTACTACATTACATATACTTCAAAACCCTCTAAGTGGCCGATAAGGAATTTCGTGGTCTGTATACTCAAGAAACACATTAGATATTTACTCGAAGTTGTTTTTTTTTTGCAATTTCTTTCTCACTTTTATCACAATAATGAAGGTTTGAAATATACAGGGTTCCCTGGGAACGGAAAGTTTTGAAAACATTCTAATTCTGAAAGTAACTTTACTTATTTAAAATAAGATATAACAATGGCTAGGTAATTACATGCATTTTTTATTTCCTAAAAATAATTCCTGGTAAATGTCTTCCCCTTATATCTACCTACTCTTGAATACGATTGGTGAAATTTTCTATTACACAATACAACATGTCTAACGGAATATTGGCAATTTCTTCACGGATTTTTATTTTCAACTCCTTAATATTTCTTGGTTTGCCAAGAAAAACCCTATGCTTCAAGTAGCCCCACAAGAAGTAATCGCATGCCGTAAGGTCTGGCTACCTTGGGGGTCATTCAATGTTTCCACGTCTGGAGCTAATGTGAACAGGAAATAGTCACTGCAAGGCTTGATTCTCTTGTGGTATGTGGATTGCTGAAACCACCAATCTTGAATCCCTAGAAACATGTTTAATTGTGGAGTCAAAAACTGGTTGATCATTTCGATATAGCGTGCAGAATTCACTGTTATAGCATTTTCATTATTGTTTTCAAAAAAATAGAGACCGATCATTTCCACTGAAGAAATTGCACACCAAACTATTACCTTCGGGCTATGTAACGGTTTTTGGTGAAGTTGTTGTGGATTTTCGGATCTATAATTTTGTTTGTTGGTGTAGCCACATAAATAAAAATGAGCCTCATCAGAAAAGCACAAGTTGTGATTAATTCCACGTTCTAAAATAATTTCAGAAAAATGTAGACGTTTTGGGAAAACTGTTGGTTTTATGTCTTGAACTATTTGAATTTTATACGGATGAAGATTCAGATCCTTGTGTTAAAATCTAAGCAAAGATTTATCTAAGAAGCGTAACGCCTGGTTTCGTTTTCTAACTAAACGTTTTGAACTGTGTTCAACAGATGCTCTGACTCGTTCAATGTTTTCAAAGGTTCTAACACTTCTATTAGGTCTTTCAAGTTTGGATTTATTGGCTGTACCTGTTTCTTCAAATTAACGAGTCAATGATTTTATGGCATGAGCGGAAGGAATTCTCCCGTGACGAGGAATCGTAAAGTGTAGTCGAAATTGCTGCTGCACAGCAACTACACCGTCGTTATTTTTATACGATTCTATTGCAAAAGCACACTGCTCACCGGACCACTGTTTCATGATTACTAAACGGCATATAGTGACAGATAATATGACAAATAATTCCATGGCCAGCTATACACATTACAAAATAACAACATTGTCAAAACTTCCCGTTCCCAGAGACCACCCGTTACATACGTTTGATCAAAGTAGCTAAGACTGTAGGTATGTGCGTTAACATTCACAGCTGTCATAAAATATCTATCTGTTGCAAGTCCTTCAATCTCCGATCAAGGAACAAATCTAGATACATAACAAGTATCTCTTCAGTACATACCTTGTTTGCTCCTAACATGTCACATTATATAGCCATAAAAGGAATTGATAATAATCATAACATTCCCTAAGCAAAAGTGGCGAGTATGTGTAGAAGGGTAAATATTTTTATCACAATAAATTATTGTAATTCCAGTATTGCCTGCTCTCTGTACAGCAATGTGATGTTCCTTATCCTTTATGTATGTATTCCATTTATTTTTTGGACCCTACCGTCCATCTTTTTTTTTAGGAGTATGATGGGTGTCATACCAGGTCTCGTCCAAATAATAAATAGTTCTGGTTTCTTCTCTGTAACATGTTGTAATATTGTCCAAGTAGCCCAAACGCCATTCCACAATTCTTTCAGTTTCCATGCTGGTAGTTACATTATTTATAATTTTAGACTTAAAACCCAATTTCGAAGCCCACCTTGCTAACTTTGTCTGGCTAATAGTAATTCATTATGTATCACTTTCTCGTAATTCGCTGTAAATTGTTCCTGGTATCGATACTAATTTTGTTGGTATTTATTGGTAATTACGTCCCTAACACCCTTAGCTATTGAACGATCTACCTCTTTTGATACTCTTTTGTCTCATATTTTTCTTTTTCTTGCAATATTTTCAACCCATTATATAGATGAGTAAAACTATACAGTAGTAATAACCACTTATTAAAAGAATATATTACAACCGTCTGATATTATTGATTATATTTTTCAGAGTTTTGGCGTACTCAGAGAAGAATTAGAAATAAGAAACCAGAAATTAGTGTTAATGAATTTCAAGAAATCCGTGATGGACATATGTATTGGAGTAAACAAGAAATTACAGGAGTATTTTAAAGATGAAAGCTTGGAGCAAATTATAATTCCTCTAACATCCATGACAAATGTTTAATATTTATACGTACAATAATTTAAATTTAATTTTAAAATGTTTTAGTTTATATTTTACACCTAATCTATTCTAATAAATTTGTACCCGCATAGCTAATAAGTTTATTGTTACTTCTGGTAAAAAATGGATTGGTTAGGTAAGAAATAATTGTATATTAGATCTTGACATTGACTAATATTAAATAATTAGGTAGTTAATGATCACGATTATATAACAACCACTGATGTAGAACAACGTTTCGCACATTCTTGGCGCCAGATATTCGAATTGGATAAATATGGATTTATCTTTAGAGAAGTGTTCTTGCACAGGGTGATTTAAATAATTTGTAATTTGAAATTATTCGGAGAGCTGGTCGGAAGAGTATAGAGACAATTAAAACAAGCTAACCATTTTACTCTTCCCCGATTTACTACACTTGTTATATAGATTCGGAAAATGCAGTTTAGGGTATAGGAATAACGATGTAATTGACCACGCCCCGCTAGTTACATAAATCGTGAAAGCAGAGGCACACAATGAATTGAATATAGCACGGCATGAACTAAGGATGGGTGCGGACGTAGGTAATAATTTCTAATACGAAACGAGACAATATCTCTTCGTCAAAAGCGAAGAAGTTATTTGTCACATTTTTGACAAATAATTTCTTCTATTGAAAGCATTTCTGCAGTTTATTTTTTAGCCGTAAATGCTGTGGGAATAAAATAATAATTCTTATTAAAACCGAAATGAAAATAGAACACTAAAATAAAATTAAATAAATCGGAAACTAAAATCAACTGAATAATTATCAAAAAATAAATGATTCTTATTAAATTACAAAAACAGAACATTAAAATAACCCTCAGAAACTAAAATCGACTAATAATTATCAAACAATAAATTAATGAAATAAGGATTCAAACAAACCACCTTCTTGTGCCAAACAATAGCCAAACCGATTATACAATGAATCTCTCATATCATTGAGTTGGCTTGGAGTAATGCTTGCACAAAGTTGGATAAGTCTTTCCCGTAATTCAACTAAATTATTGGCTCGTTCAAACGCATGTTTGTACGCGGTTTCCTTTAAAAAGCCCTACAGAAAGAAATCATGGGGTGCTAAATCAGGTGACCTGGGGGCCATTTTATCACTCCCCTCGTAGCTATTAAACAATTGGCAAATGTTCTTTCCAGAAAATTAATAACAGTTAAGGTATTGTGACTTGGGCAGCCGTCTTGTTAAAACCAAATGTCGTCAAAGTTGACAGGAACATTTTTAAATGCAGGAATTATTTGGTTTTGTAAAAGCTCTAAATATTTATTGCCATTTAAATTGCCATCGATTAGCAGTGGGCCTATAATATGATTATCTAAAATTCCCGTCCAAACGTTCAACTTTTGAGGATACTGAGTTCGCACAGCAACACTCAAATGTTTATTTTTCCGAGGCCAATGTATTTTATTTTTTTTTAATTTTTATTTTATTCATACACCATCTAACAGTACAAGACCATTTACAAGATGGGAAACAACACATACATCGTACAAAAATTACTTAAATTTACTAGCGTACATTTCAGTAAAGATACATAACAAAAGAAAATATAAATATTAAAGAGAATAAAGAGTTGAATTTATTAACAATAAAAAGAGAAAATAAAAAAATACATATATGATTTAGACAGAATCTCCTAGTTATTAAAGATGTCGATATCACGCTGACTGTGGTTATAGCTAGAGCACATGCTGTAGATTGGTGAAAACTTTAAAGTATTAGTCCGGGCTATAGGAAGGTAGAAAGTTTGGTTTTGTCTTGAATTTATTCGCGGAATATGGAAATTAAGTCTCTGGAGTATCTCACTACAGTCAATATCATAATGAATCACCTTTTTTAAGAAATTTATGGCAAATTCGTTGCGTCTTCCAGATAGGCTACGCATTGAAAACATTTGAAGTAAATCACTTTGTGGAAAGCCAATTGGTGGATATATACCATGAGATTTTAGATGTAGAAATTTAAGAAAGTGGCGTTGCACGTTTTCTAATTTAAGACTATGAGTGTTATAGCAGGGCTGCCAAACAAGAGACGCATACTCTAGTTTAGATCGCAAAAAAGAAAAATATAATAGTTTTAACGTTGAAATATTAGAGAAATCACGCCCATTGCGAATAATAAAACCAAGTGTTCTATTTACGTCGCAAATTAACGTGTCTATATGATTGACAAAGCTGAGTTTTTTGTCAAAAATTACTCCAAGGTCTTTAAACGAGGACGGCCGAGTTAATGGTTCGTTTTCTAGACAGTAGTTAAATGTAAAATTAACATCCTTTGTGGAAAATGTCATTACGTTACATTTTTGCACATTTAATGTTAGACTGTTCTTGACACACCAAGCGCTGAGTTTAGATATATTATTTTGTAAATTACTGCAGTCATTTATGTTAGAGATTCTATGTAGTAGCTTGAGGTCATCTGCGTACATTAAAAAATGAACATCTAGTTCATATGTTATATCATTGATGAATATATTAAACAAGAGTGGCCCAAGGACAGACCCCTGAGGTACACCAGAACAAGATAAGTAATCAGTAGACCTGAATCCATTAAACGCGACGTACTGTTTCCTATCTATCAAGTATGATTTTAAGAAGTGTGTAAGATTCGGTGACATTCCAATGTTGGACAGTTTTTTAATAAGAATGTTATGATTAAGCCTGTCGAATGCTTTTGTGAAATCGAAATATATTACATCTGTTTGAACTTGCATCTCAATGGACTCAGATATATATTGGGTAGCACATATTAAATTGGTGGTTGTGGATCGACCTTTCATAAATCCATGCTGCTGATAGGATATACTGTTTTTGACATGCGGATATATGCAATCATGCAGCAAAATGTATGTAATGAAAAGGATGATTCGTCTGTAAACAATATATTCTTTAAGATGTTTTCATTCTCATTCACTTTATTTATCATGATTTCACTAAATTCCATCCATTTGAAATTGTCCTCCGGAAATATTTCTTGCGTTGTTTGAACTTTAAAACAACTCTACCCATTTCTTTTCAAAATATTTCTTACAGTTATTTCCTTCATGTCAACTTCATCAGCAATTTTTCTGCTAGAACAAGATTCACCAAGTGCACAGACATTAGTTTCGCGAATTTCACGTTCTTCGCTCATTTGTTGATGACGGGGTTCGGGTTGACAGCATTTTTTACAATAATTCACGATTTTTTAAATAATGTATGAAATTATGCTAGCTGAGGGGATTGGTCTGTCTTGATATGCCACAGTAAATAAATTTATTGTGTTTTCAGTGGAATGGCCCCTGAAGTACCACTTCACAATTTGCAGTTGTATAAACACACGGCATTTTAATAACAAAATTGAGATTAATTTATTTTATTCCCACACGTCTAAACAGCTACGCTATTAAAAGCAGAATGGGTGCGCGGTGCGCTGTTCTCAAGTCGACGCGGTCAAGTGATGGCGCTATTGTTTTATACCATTTTTTACCATTTAATTTGTTTTATTCTTGTTAATATGTTACAGTTCAAGCCTTAAACTAATGTGTCTCATTTATGTGATTACTTTTTACTTATATATTCCATTGTAGTATAACAATACAACATATAAGGTGTCGTTGTTATGACAGGAGAAATTAGTATGGTTTGTTACAATTGCTGCTTATATCACATATTTCTTAAAAATTACTATGTATTTTCTTTTATGGATATTTCTGATGAAATTTTAGATAACTGGTTTTTATGGAGTAATCTGGTGGTTTGAATACATTTAAGAGAATGCAGGGAAAATAATATAAAAAAAACCTGCTTTAGAGAATGGAGTCGATTTTGATAAAAATATTTTTTGTTGTTGTTTATTTCTGTGATTATATTGTCAGCGGGTTATGAGGAGTGGGAGGGGGAGAGGGTTTTTGGGGTTTTGTTGGTTTTTGTCTGTCATGTGAGTTTGGTGTGTTCAGTTATAGTCACCGTCTTTCAAAAAAGACGGGTAGTCTCTGGTGAATTAATTTGTGAGTGTGTGTCGGTTCGTCGTGTATTCGTATTTGTGTTAAGTCTGCGGTCACAGCCGATTGTTGAATTTTGGTTGTGAAAAATTTTTGTGAAATTTCGTTCATGTACTCCCTGATTAATGACAGGTTAGTAGCTCTGTGTAATTCAACAATCGGCGTGTATCTGTTTGCATTTGTTAATAGTCGTATTATCTTATTCTGTGTGGTCTGTATCCTCTTACATTGTGTGTCTGATATTAAGTTCCATGCAGGGCATGCATATGTGAGTATTGGCCTGAAAATAACTTTGTACATTGTTAATTTATTATTTACAGATAGTTTGCTTTTTCTGTTGATAAGAGGGTACAGCCTGCTTAAAGTCGCGTAAGTCCTGTTAATTGTCTGAGTTACGTGAGGAGCAAAACTCAGTCTCTTATCCAGGGTGACCCCTAGATATTTGACTGAGTTTCTCTCCTCAATTGTCTGTCCGTCTATTTGTAGTTTGGTTATAGTTTTAATGTTAGTAAATTTTCTGTTAAATGTTATAGTCTGTGTCTTATTGTTATTTATTTTTATCTTCCATTTGTGAAAGAATTGTAGGAGTTTTGTCAGATGATACCGTACTTTTTGTGTCGCGGTTTGAGCGTAAAAAGATTGACCGTAAAGCACGGTATCATCTGCGTATAAGAAGAAGTTGGTGGTAGGATGGGATGGGAAATCGGAGGTATATATATTGTAAAGGGTTGGGGATAATATTGCCCCCTGGGGGACTCCCGCTGACAATAATTTTTGGGTGGAAAATGAGTTGTTAACAGAAACCATGATTGATCTAGATCTTATATAGCTTTTTATTAGTGTGATTATGTAATCTGGTAAAGCACAAATTTTTTTTAGTTTATAGAGTAGGCCATTGTGCCATACTGTATCGTAAGCCCGTTCAATATCTAACAGTAAAAGAACTGTACATTGTTTTTTATTATATCCATAGTAGATATCTTGTACCACCCTGCATAGTGCATGGGTGGTACTGTGTCCTTTTCTAAATCCAAATTGCCGCTCTGGTATTAGCCGTTTTTTATTTATGATTTTATTTATAATTCGTAGTATTATCCTCTCAGCTAATGTAGACAGAGTGTTTAAGAGACAGATAGGGCGGTAGCTAGAGGGGTCGTGGGGTGGCTTATTTGGTTTTAGAATCGGTATGATGATTCCTAATTTCCACGCTGACGGAAAATAGTTTAATCATTGAATTTATGATATAAACTAATTGACATATCATTTTTTTTGGTAAGTTTTTAAGTATAATATTTGGTATGTTATCAGGCCCGGGAGCTTTATAATTAGGAAGTGTTTTTATAATATTAATTATTTCTGTGGGATTTGTGATCATTTTAGTGTATTTGTTTGGGGGGATGGGGACGGTGTAGGGAGTTGTTTGTATGTATTTGGTCACTTCGTCGTGGAATGGTGAGACGTTCGGTGATGCTGTGTTATTTAGTTGGATTGAGGTAGCCAGTATTTCTGCTTTTGCTTGGCCATTATAGTAATTAGTGTTATTGTGTATTATTGTGGGAATAGAAGCAAATAGTCGTTTTAATAGACGAGACATTTGCCAAAGGGAGTTGTCCTTTCTCGACAGGGCTTGT
This sequence comes from Stenurella melanura, assembly GCA_963583905.1. Classification (NCBI taxonomy): domain Eukaryota; kingdom Metazoa; phylum Arthropoda; class Insecta; order Coleoptera; family Cerambycidae; genus Stenurella; species Stenurella melanura. Next base: position 117,476,766 of record OY757316.1, on the reverse strand, counting down.
ATCCTGTCGTTCCAGGACTCCTCCCTATGTTTGGCTAATTTATTTTTTATGTTATTTTGAATATCAATCATTCTATTTTTATCTATGTCTCGTCTATTATTCTGCCATCTTCTCCGGATACGGTTTTTAAACGTAATTAAATTTAGTATTTCCGGAGGAATAATTTCGTTTCTGGGTTTATATATTTTTTGTTTTGTAGTTTTATTACGTGCAAAAGTTATTATATCAGTAATACTGGCTACCTGTTCATCTATTTCTTTGGTAGATTGAATATTTGAATTGATTGTTAATTTATCGTTTATATGATTTCTGAATTCTTTCCACTTTGTTGTTTTATAATCATACGAACGTCTCACACATTCGTTGTTGTCAAAATCGGGAAGGGTAAATTGGACGGGGTTATGATCAGAGGATAGTTGTGGGAGAGATATAGGAGTTATAATGTGGGTGATGTTCTTGTTTAAAATGATATCTATAGTTGAAGGTGTCGTATTATTAAGCGGGTAGTGTGTCGGTGCATCTGGTGCCTGTACTGCAATATTATTCGTCAACGCGAAATCGTATACTATTCTACCATTTCTATTGTTTCTTGTGTTATACCAGGACGTATGCCTTGCATTTAAATCTCCGGCTATTAAGACTTTATTTGCTTGGAAAAATTGGTTTAAATTATTGTTAGTTATTTTGTATGTTGGTGAGTTGTATACCCCTGTTAAGATCGTCCCATCTGGGAGACCGATGGAGACGTTATCAATTTCAGATTGTATAGCCGGTAGGGGGATGTGGGGTATGCTTTTATGTACCAGCATCGCCACACCCCCGCCACGATTTCTTAGTCGATCTTATACCAATGCCCTGCATTGTTCTACAAGGCGTGGTTTATCTGCGCAGAAACAAGATTACGTACCTTAAACTAAATTTGCCGAATCTGTATAATTGTTGCACATTTTATAGAATACGCAGTTTTTTTGTGAATGATATTAGTTTCAAACATTTTTTTGTTTAATTACAAGAGAAAAAAAATTGTTTTCATTTTAAAAATTAATAAATCTTTTATTTATTGATCGATTTTCTTCAAACACAATAGGGTTCTTCCTCTAGCTAACACTAACGTACTCTCCAAATTTCAATACAATCGGACTTTTAGTACTTAAGTAATCGTGCTTACAAGAAACATGGCGGACGGACGGACGGACAGACAGACGGGCAGACAGACGGACATTTTGATAGTTGTTCAGAATTCGATTACCAACACAGTGATATGAAATTTTCTTCTCTACGAGTACTATTACCGGTTTTAGAAATGTGCCGATCGAATGCAATATACTCTTCGTTTTGAATTTGCGAAGAGTATAATAATTGAAACATGCTTCTTCGTTGTCAATGCCTACTTAAAATTTTCTGGTCAGTTTGTAATTTATAAATGATCGACGTTCTTGTAAATATTAGAAAAACTATAGAAGATAGCCGTGTGAAATATTATATTTTTAAATCAGAGAAAAATGAAGACTACTATTCTCGAACTAGATACAGGGTGTTCCATTTAAAAAAAGCAAGTAACATCCTGTATACTGTTAAATTTGGTCGTCATTATTTTCTCCACATGAAGCATAAAAACTTGCTAAAGTTAGCAGGTTTTCACCCTGTACATTATGAATTCTTTTTTTTTACTATTTTTCCTGCTTACAATGTTGTTTTTGACAATTTTGGAATTTATTTTAATACCGAGTTAAAACCAATGAATCATTATTTAGCAGATAATTAGGATTTGTTGAACAGAACATTAATTATTCGCCTAGGTGAGTTTCATTGCTCATGCTGATGAGGGTTTTTTGATTTTTTTGTGTAAATTCTATTTTTGTTACATTTCTTGTTCTTATTGCACTTACCATACCGTCCTAAATTGTTTGTAAATTAATAATAGTTTTTTAGTTTAGTCAAGCTTTAAATAATTATATTAGCACAAGTATTACATAATGAAATTAATATTTAGGTAGAAATATGAATCACAGCTTTATAGAAAATAACAGTATTTAATTATATAGTATACAGGGTGATTTATCAGCACTATGACAAACTTTGATAGATGAGAGATGATGCAGTACGAAGAAAATATTTGACATGGATATGAGTCCAATTCGTCTTGGTAGGGACGTTACAAGCGATTTTACACAGTTCTATGAATGAAAATAGAACGAAAACTAAGTTTAAAAGTTAAAAAGAAATGGTTCAATATATCTACCTTCTGCTCAGATACTCAAGTATAATATAAATTTACCATAAAAGCATATAATTGTCATCGTCAGAACAGTAGCAAACGTATAAAAATTATTTAAATATCACACCATGGTTGATTTCTTATATATTTACAATAAATCAAAGACAAACATTTGTTTCCTTCTTATTGAGCATAATTTCAAACTTGAACAGAGCAACTTAACAAATTTAACCATGTTTAAACTATTTCAAGAACGAAAATTCTGTCAGTTTAACGCCAGAAAGAGAAATGTTTCCAAAGTTTGAAGTTTAGTTTCTCATCGTACCTATGTTGCATCTTAGAACCCCAAAATCATCGCTACAAGTTCTTTCTCTTTTTGAAATGTAAATATCAACTTCCTTAAGAATAAAATATTTGTTTTAGTATATTATTATTAATAAAAGTATTTCACACACCCTTAAATAAATGGAAGAGCAATAATATCCAAAATAATTGAACTCCTCCTTTTCCACAAAGTATTTATTGATTATGAGTATTGTTTATCTGTTTGTAAGTGTATATATTTTTGTGGAATAAAGTCTATTATTATTATTATTATTATTATTATTGAATATACAGGAAAGTTTCTAGGCTACCTCAGACGTACTGTATCAGTATTAAATCGGCAAAATAACTTCTACTCGTACATAAAAATCACTACTTCCACATCCAGATTCTTCATCCAAATCACTTTAAAGGAAACATCTTGACTATATTTGCACTCTAGTATGTGGAAATTATTGGTCATAGAATTTTAATATTTGGGGCAGATGTCATAGAAAAGTTTGAGGAGTTAGTTTCTATCATGTACGTTAAAAATGAAGTTTCTAGTTTACCCTACTTATTTTCCACTATTCACAGCCTACCACCTCCCACCCCTTCAATGCAGTCATCTCAATCAGATGTCACTACAATACATACGTGTACTAACTTTCAAGTGAATATCTCAATTTGATGTTATCAATCCCATTAATAATGAAGCGGAGGTGGTGGAGTTTGAAAAATATTAGAAAGAAATCTAAGGCCTTGGTTTCTAGTATATACACCGAATCCCACATTTCTGTACTCTTACCTGCTTGATATATTTATTTTCCTCTAGTCCTCCTGTTAACCCCAACACTTCTACGGAATCATCCCAAAATATAATCTAGTTCCAGATGTCGTTATAATACATACGTCTACCAAATTACAAGTGAATATCTCAATTTTATTTTATCAACCCCTCTAATATTGTAGTAAGGGTAGTGGAAGGGTTGAAAAATATTATTAAAAAATCTGAGGCCTTAGCTTCTAGGACATACACCGAATTTCAAGTTGCAGTACTCTTACCAGCTTGCTTTACTTATTTTTCCCTATTTACCTCTACTTACCCCCATTCCTTCAATGCAATCATGTCAAAATATAATCCAGTTTTAGATATAGTTATAATAAATAAATGTACCAAATTTCAAGTGCAAATTTAAATTTAATTTTATCAACTCTTTTAATAAGGGAGTGGGGGTGGTGGGAGATGAAAAATACTAATAAAAAAACCTGAGACCTTCGCTTCTAGTATATACACCAAATCCCAAATTTCTGTACTTTTACTAACTTGCTTTACTTATTTTCCCCTATTTAACCCCCAACCCTTTAACGGAATCATTTTAAAGTATAATCTAGTTCCAGATGTCTTTATAATACATACGTGTACCAAATTTCAAATGGATATCTCAATTTTATTTTATCAACACTTTTAATAAGGAAGTGGTGGGGGTTGAAAAATATTATAAAAAAATCTGACGCTTTGGCTTCTAGTACATCCACCGAATTTCAAGTTTCTGTAGTATTACCAGGTTGCTTTACTTATTTTCCCCTATTTAACCCCCAACCCTTCAACGGAATCATCTCAAAATATAATCTAGTTCCAGATGTCGTTATAATACATATGCGTACTAAATTTCATGTGAATATCTCAATTTCATTTTATCAACTCCTTGAATAATGGAGTAGGGGTGGTGGGGGGCTGAAATATATTATTAAAAAATCTGAGGCCTTGGCTTCTAGTACATACACCGAATTTCAAGTTTCTGTACTCATACCAGCTTGCTATACTTGTTTCCCTATCTATCCCTAAATAACCCCCAACCCTTCAACGGAGTCATCTCAAAGTATAATCTAGTTCCAGATGTCGTTATAATTCATACGTGTACCAAATTTCAAATGAATATCTCAATTTTATTTTATCAACCCTTTTAATAATTAAGTAGGGGTGGGGTGGGGGTTGAAAAATATTATAAATAATCTGAGACCTTGGCTTCTAGTACATACACCGAATTTCAAGTTTCTGTAGTCTTACCAGCTTGCTTTACTTATTTTCCCCTATTTACCCCTATTTAACCCCCAACCCTTCAACGGAATCATCTCAAAATATAATCTAGTTCCAGATGTCGTTATAATACATATGCCTACTAAATTTCGTGTGAATATCTCAATTTCATTTTATCAACCCCTTGAATAATGGAGTAGGGGTGGTGGGGGGCTGAAATATATTATTAAAAAATCGAGGCCTTGGCTTCTAGTACATACACTGAATTTCAAGTTTCTGTACTCATACCAGCTTGCTTTACTTATTTCCCCCTATCTATCTCTAAATAACCCCCAACCCTTCAACGGAATCATCTCAAAGTATAATCTAGTTCCAGATGTCGTTATAATTCATACGTGTACCAAATTTCAAATGAATATCTCAATTTTATTTTATCAACCCTTTTAATAATGAAGTAGGGGTGGGGTGAGGGTTGAAAAATATTATGAATAATCTGAGACCTTGGCTTATAGTACATACACCGAATTTCAAGTTTCTGTAGTATTACCAGCTTGCTTTACTTATTTTCCCCTATTTACCCCTATTTAACCCCCAACCCTTCAGCGGAATCATCTCAAATTATAATCTAGTTCCAGATGTCGTTATAACACATACGTGTACCAAATTTCAAATGAATATCTCAATTTTATTTTATCAACCCTTTTCATATTGGAGTAGGGGTGGTGGGGGTTGAAAAATATTATTAAAAAAATCTGACGCTTTGGCTTCTAGTACATACACCGAATTTCAAGTTTCTGTACTCTTACCAACTTGTTTTACTTGTATTCCCATATTTACCCCAAATTAACCCCCAACCCTTCAACGGAATCATCTCAAAGTATAATCTAATTCCAGACATCGTTATAATACATACGTGTACGCAATTTCAAATGAATATCTCAACTTTAATTTATCAACTCCATTAATGGGGTAGGGGTGGTGGGGGATTGAAAAATATTATAAAAAAATACGAGTCCTTAACTTCTAGTACATACACCGAATTTCAAGTTTCTGTACTCTTACAAGCTTGCTTTACTTATTTTCCCCTATTTACCCCTATTTAACCCCCAACCCTTCACCGGATATCCTCAAAAAACAATCCAGTTTCAGATCTCGTTACAATATATACGTGTACAAAATTTCAAGTCAATATCTTAAACCGTTCCGGAGAAAACGTGCGGACAAAAAAAAGTTACAGACAGACAGACAGACCGACAGACAGAAATTTTTTTTCGCTCAAATTTAAAATCTCGACGTTTCATGACATTCTAAACCTATTTCACGAATAAAAATTTTTGAAATTTTTTTTGCGATTACTATACTTCCAATCCACTACGTGGATGTGGAAGTAATTGAAAAAATGCTAGAGTTTTCGCGAAATTAACTTTAAAATCGTATCTCGGATATCATAATTCATTGTTAAAACTTTTATCCCTTGTTTATTACCTTAAAATGCGTTTCCTTGCAAACAAAAAATGCTTCCCATAATGAAATGTCCGTTAAAAATTTTTTAAACTTATCCTATCTATTTTAGCAAAGTTAATGAAATTCGAACTTTCTTAGTATCTCAAGAGTTCAGATATCAAATAGAAAGTACCGTATCCTGCCTAAAATTAATGCAATTTCAACAACTTCCGTTGTATCTTAGGGATCAGATATTCCCGTCAGATATTCTCTGAAATTGTGGAAAAGTTAGCCGTAACAGGACAGACCAAGTAGTTCACTAAAGAACGCTAGGCTAAATTCACGGGTTTAGGTAATCCGCCTAGCGTTCTTTAATACACTATTTGGCCTGTCCCGTCGTCCACAATAGAAGGCCTCTACTTTACTCTATTCTCCATTTGTAAGAAAAAACGACCTTAATTAATTTTATGATGTTATATAAAATGGACTATAATACAACATCTATAAAATCTGGAAGGTAACCCTCACACACGCAGTTCTACAGTCATTATCACCCGCTCTGCCCACTCGTTCTATTTCCTCCCTTGTTCCTCTTGCACTACCTTATTTTCCCTCATTAATTTCTCACAAACCTTCTTCCTTCCTCCCTCCCTATCAATTTTCTTACATACAAAGCTTGCATGCTCACCATTCTCCTCTCCTCTTCCACATTCGCACTCGCCATCCACATCCCTCATCAAGCGAAACCTTTTAAAGCATCCCAGAAAATTCTCGTGTTCTGTCGCCTTCTGCACTCCTTTAAAGGATAATCCTAGAGCAGTGTAACCTACTTCCGGACATACCACGAAGAGGGTTCTTCCAGGTTTTCTGCCATTCCTCTATTACTGCCTGTCTCGTTCCTATCTTTCTCCCTTTCCTGACAATCCAAATTTCTTCACCTTCTATTTCCTCTCTCATCCACCATTTTATTCCTTCTTTTCTCCTCACTCTTTTTCCTCCATTTGACAATACGTTCAACTTCCATCCTCCTCATTCTCTCGATCATCAATTTAGTCTAGCCTCCCCCTTCTCTAACCTCTCGAGAGTCTGCAGGCTATCCGCAACGATGGACGCTTGCATCCTCTCTCGTGATCTCATTTCTTCGTGATTCATTCTTTCCTCAATCATCTGGATGGTTTTTCCCATGGCAATAGCTTCCGCCACTCCCACGAAGATACCATCCGCAATTCTCTCTTCAATTCTTCTTTCTCCAAATATTCCCTGGATCACTCCAGCTGTTCCCATTCTCCCTTCTTCCTCCCTACTAGCGTCTGAATAACCCACAACCTTTCATTTTCAATTTGTTCCTCCCATACCCCCCTCTGTTTTCATCCTAAATGCCGGATGTAGCCTTAATGCTCATTGTATTTTTTCTTCATTTCTTCTGTTTCTTCGAGGTGAAGAACCCCCGCTAGTACTTTAAGAGGTGGTATGCCACTTGGCACCTCCACAGCAACTGTAGGAGTTGTCCCATAAGCCCTCTGGAGGCCAACAGAAGGGCTATTAGGATAATAGTGGGTCTTCTAACTGGACACTGTCGACTTAATAGACCTATGAATCTAATGGGTCTGGCAGTCGATGAAACATACAGATTCTGCCTAAATGAAAAGGAAACCTCAGTCTACGTGTTATGCCATTGTAAGGCCCTTGCTGAATTTAGATATCAACTACTTGGCGAAGAACAACCAACAGCCGAGAGCTATACCGGGCCCTTATCAACGTTGTTGAGTCTGATATATAAGGTCATAGCCACATGGCTGATGACCAATCATCTAGCTCTTCCTTTCTAAATCTAAAATCCACAATGGAATAAAATTATATATTTAATGCTTATTATAATTTTTGACGCTACTAAAGATAGAAAAGGCATTGATTGGGATTGATACGCGACGGGAAAAAAGTGAATCTCTGACAGAACCAAGAAAGGAAAGTATTCCTTAGGGTCTGCCACTACTAAAAACGCTTTGAAGGTCTTTGTTCCAGATAATTAGAATGAGCAGTTGTGTGCTGTGTGTTGTATACACATTGATGAGCATCTGAGGAATTTTGGAGTAGCTGCTTTGCTGATTTTGTGCATCCGTGGAAAATTGCAGGTGTGCGAGCCGTTCTGAATATCTCAAAATGTGTTGGAAACATATTACTGGGTGGGAGTGATGATGGACTTTGGTACGACTTTATTTATGACTGAGTGTTGGCAGATACCTCTCCGGTTTTTAAAACTGCATAAAGAAAATAAATAACCATTGATGCCCAATTTTAAAAACTTTTTTGTGGTGTAACAGTTAATTTGTATCTCGTGGATTAATTGATTTGCACGTCTAGGAAAAAGTCTTGAACCAATTTTTAACTTAACTTAAAATAAATGTTTTTTTTGTCTTTAGTTTATGTTTTTAATTATTCTAGAAATATATGTTTAAATCAGTATAAGGGACATAACCCTCGGCCTATCAACGCATTATATGCAAATACACGTGACTTGGGGGACTACAAGGCTTTGACGATTTTGGGGAGATCTCTGCCATACCAGAAGAAATAGCCAAAGCACCCACCGACCGCGCACTCGCATTTATAGGAGGAATGGGTCTAATGGAATTATGGCACTAGGGCATAATAAGCTTCAGTACAGCGAATATTCAGCGCCACAATCCGTAAGGGCAAAATGTGGATTTGGTGACAGGGACACCCTTTACGGCAAGTATTTATTTAAATATCTCTTGTGGATTTATTATACGACATTGATTAGATTTGAAATGATCCCTGAATGAAACAGATAGGTATATAAATTACGACTTATTGTTTATATGAAATCGTCGAAATATTACGATCCAGTTTAAGTGGACAATTGACATCTAGTTCTCATCTCACTATGAACTCTCAAGAAGTTGCTAGTGAGGAACAAGGTGAGGTGATAAAAATTTCTTTAAGCATTAGTGGCATGTTAGGTAGCTAACGGAAGGGACTACCGAAAAATCCAAAATAAAACTCTATAGTGTTGCGTTTTAAATTTAAGGAAAGATAAGGAATTTGATTTAATTAAAAAACAAGTTAACTGATATATACGACAAATGGGGCAGAGGGTCTCAAAAAGGTATTTTTTTTTAAATAAACTCTTATTAAGTACTTTAAAGATACAGACCACACTAGCTACATCGCGACAATGCTGAGCTCTAAAGATGTTCCATGTCTAAAGAAGCCAAGTTTTAGCAAAATACTCGCTCTGATAATGAGGGTAAGTAATTGGTCAAGTCATCTACCGCAGGATTCACGTTTGTGCTGAACGAAGACATAAATATAATAATAACAATCCTTATTGTCCGTTAGATGTGAGAGGGAGAGATAAGAAAATGGGACAAGTCAAATCCGAGCAAAATTACATTAGATGAAAGGACTTCAGATTTAAATGGAATTGGGGTTTTAGTAAAAAGTTTTGAAATTTTGATATATTGTAGTGCTTATACGGGTGAGTCACGAATTGCGCTCGCCCCGATATTTCCTAAAATATTTGGAATAGAAAATAGAAAACGGAACTGATGTCGGATTCTATTGCAAATGTCCTTGTGGATGTAATTGTGTTTACCTCCACATACCTATGCTAAACTTAATTGTAACGTTCATTGCGCTCACAATTATTAAATGTTTGATAGCTCAAGATTGCCTATAACTACACGAGTCTGTCTGACAGCTGATATTGTTTTATTACATTCAATGGCTACTATGATTTTTCCAATGTTATTAGGTTACCAGATTTACACAGAAATATGCCATTTTAGTTTCCAAAGCCCACTAATCTATTATTTATTAGCCGCATGTTTCTAAAACCTTGGTTGCATTGTATTTTGGCTGAAATCTCAAATATTTCTGAGCGGATTTTCAAAATTTTGGTATCATTAGATTCGTATGAAAATGAGGTATTTAAAAATGTTGGTGAACGATTAAATTCCCATTTAAAAAAACTGAGTTAGTGGGTAAAAATCATATTTAAAAATTTTAAACGCCTCTAGAGAATTAAGTAATGCAATCATATTGCTCTTTTTAATTTTATAGTAACGTGGCACACAAACTAAAATATATTTTGGGCACCACAGCACTCTGGATTCAGAAATAGATTTTTTAATAAAATTTTTAATGTTTATCAAAAAGTGACCAAAATGGATGTATTGTATGTATTCACTTAGAAGTTGATAAAAAAATTCTAGAATAATTCTATGAGCTTTATTGGACTTAAATAAACGTTTATTGATTTTTGCATCTCTTCCACAAAGTTACTAGATTAAGAGTAAAAACTCTTAAGATGACACAAATGATCTAGTGATCTATTTAGCGAGGCACTCTATAATATAAATTACAAACAATAAAACTAATGAAATGAAAATGCAACAAATATCATGAATAAATTTTTGTATACAAACAATTACCAGTATATTACATAATGACAATAGTTAAAAGCCATATTAAAAGTTTTACTGAGTTTTTAAATGATTTAATTTTGCACAAATAATTAAACAAAACTCACTAAGTACCGGTGTGTTTTATTTAGCTATTTGTGCAAAATGATTAACTACCACGGAGTGGTTGTAATTGCATTAATTTGGTCTGGAAATTTATTGAATAATTTTATTTTTTTGTATCTGAGACTTTTCTTATGTATAGATATAGATAACGCGTAAATGGGGAGCAGGAAATCATTCTGAGTTGTATAACTGGGTGTCGTTTTAAAAAATCATCATGACGAAGTTTTACAAATAAAACAATATATTGTTCTTACTATTGAAATGAAATGAAAAACCTTTGCGAGGCGTTTTTTCAAAATATAGTAAGCGGTATTTCTATGGCCGATAAGGAGATTATTTTTATTATTGACTAGTGATTAAATTAGTTAGGTATGGCAAATTATTTTAAAGGAATTTATGACCCTATAAATAACAAAACACAGTATTGCAACACTGACATATCGGTAAAAATAAACTTACATAGTTCTTTCAATAGTTGATGGTCCGTGTTTTAATGCTGATGGTAAATGTTCACGGGTATAGACCAATAGTTATAAAGAAAATAATAATAAAAAAAAAGAATCTACGTTTCATCAGAATTTATTGACATCGTCAGGATCATTCATGTATGTTTTTGTCTTGTACGTAACACATCGATACAGACAAACAAATACAACATAAAGCGTATACATTGTCTTTCAATAGTTTTAGTTTGCAATATAATTCAAAATATAAATAATAAACTCCAAACAGTTTATTGGTAATGCACCTAAACTAACACATTCTTATTTGTCCGAACTTTACTCTTCATAGCCGTAAGGGGCTATGTGAATATTAATGTTACACTGAGAATTATCCAAAGAGATATATTTTTGTTTTTTTTTAAGTAGCAAAATCGAAAAAGATGTTAAGAGTATTGAAGTCATACAACTACAAAGCCGCAATTAAAAGAAAACTACCAATATTGGGCTGGCTTCCTACTTACACGATTGGAATATTTTTGCACGATTGTTTGGGTGGATTGACAGTAGCTTTAACTTTAGTACCGCAGGGAATCGCATATGCCATAGTAGCGGGTAAGTCTTAACGTTAAGTTATGATAATTAGTCCTATGATGGAACTAATGGGGCCCCATAAATACGGGTTCAAAATAGTCAGTTTTGAACCCGTATTTGTGGGCCCCCTGTAGGCGTGTGGGGGAGGCAGAAAGGTGTAACTTTTATGTATGTCATTTCTTATGATATCCCGAAGGCATATGCCAATTTTTAGCATTTTCCATCGAGAACTTTCCATTTTATAGGTGCTTTGTGAAATTTTAAATTTTTGTCCAAAGTCTAAAATGGTCTTGTAACTTTTTTTGGACCATGGGAAAATTGTAACTTTTTGTGCATGGTATCAAATAGTCGATATCTTTGTTTTCTTTTATATGTACTGTTGTCTTTATTAAAAAATATATTACAAAGTTGAATTTAATAAAATAAAAATGTTTTAGGTCTTCCGACTCAATATGGTTTATATTGTGGATTTATGGCGCCTTTTGTATACGTCATCTTGGGTAGTTGTATGAGTGTAACTATTGGACCTACAGCAATTTTGTCTCTCTTGATACAACCCCATGTTACACGAATGGGCGAAGCGGGGGCAATATTAATCACTTTTTTGTCAGGATTTATCATTTTTCTAATGGGAGTACTTCATTTGGGTAAGTCATTTATTAACATAATATTTACATTTAGATCGTTTGTTGTTTAGTTTGACACTTTTGTTTCGCTTTGCTTTCAGAAAAAAATGAGTATTACGGAGAAGTTGATCCTTAAATATATTTACACAGTTTATATTTTAGATAAACGCATTCCATGAGACAATTAATCCTATCTACAATCGTTGCTGACAATAAAAAATAAGCAGTAGCAAAACTGAAATAAATTGACATCGTTTCTGTTTTTAGTCTAGGGGCTGATGGCATTTTCGACATATGATCTGATGTAGATATAGTACTTCATGTTATTTATTGTTGCACAGGTAGTTCATGTGATAAGCTGCGGGCAAATAAGAAGAGGTACCCTATTTTTTTAATAACTAATACATTTGTACTTTCATTAAAAAAAAATGTATCCATGTATTCGAAAACGAAAAGGGTGTATCAGGGTTGTGGGCAAATTAAGCACGGCACCCCACTCTCATTGTATGCCTCAAAACCTACATCTTGACATAAGTTTTATTCATGTATTCGAAAACATAAAAAATCGTGACCGGAAGTGACACCAAAATTCCATGACGTGGGCAAAATTTGTTTATATGAAAAGTAGCTGCCTGTAGGTCTGTGGAAGTACTTACTCACTCACATAAAGTTTTTTATGTATCTTATTCATAGGAGATCTGTACAGCTGGCTCTTTACCTATGCAATGTTGGTGTTTTGTCAAACGAAAAAATAGGGTGTACGATATTATGCGATCATGTCTGCATCTCGACCAAACGAGTAAATATATAACAAAAGGATGTATTAGAAGCAAATGTCCAAGGCCATGGTCTCATCAATGGCATCAAAAGTGTAAGAAAACATAGGTCACTTGATCATTTTTCAACTATGGCTTATTTTGTTCACTATAATCATCGGAATACGAAAATGTATACGCAGATGTTTACTACTGCTAGAGTTCATACTCATATGATAATTAAACTGATAGTTTTCTACGAAAAGCATTGGAATAAATACTTTAAAGCAAGAAAGTACAAAAAAGACCAGAAAGCATTGTAATAGAGTCGGGTACAATTTAAATTGACTTGTGTCATGGCCGCTAAAACGTCTGAACTAAGATTTTATTTGATGCACAAGAACTGCCAGTAGTTCTCAAACAGTTCTCAGCAATGATGTCGCTAAATAATTTAAAAAAATAGGAAAGATATTATCATAAATTGTTAAGATTATTAATTTGGTAACTTCATAATTTTAGTGGAATTTTGATTATACAGTGTCCATAAAGTTGGCTACACATGGGAAAAGACGTAGTTTTGACATTTTTAAAAAACTCTATTGGGGGTTCGTTTACGCATGTCCAATAATAAAAAATTACATTTTGACACATGTCATGTGATCACCGGTTTGGCAGGATTGTAAAAAATAGTTGACGGTGGTACCGAAAAATGAGTCAAATTGGATATCGAAAAATTATATGAAGAAAAAGTGCATATAGAATATAACAAGGACCCCACATATCAATTTTGAAGCAGATATGAGGAAAATAAAAAAGTGCAAATTTTACCCCTACCATTAATTACTATACGAAAAATTATAAACTCTTGTGTCTATTTCACTAATATTTGATTAGTTTCGACAAAAACCTTATGTGTTTCAGTTAAATAAGGGTATTTGCATGTAAAAAAAATCGGTAAAGGTATTTACACAGAACTTCCCTCGTTCATGGCAGTCTCTCTAAAAAAATAATAATTACGAAATGACATTGAGAATAATAATCGGAGTAGAGTTATTGCTATTATTACAAAGAAAACTTGATAAGTTTTGGTCAAAAAAATATACAGATTGCTCATCCAACAGCAAAAGTTCAATACTAAATAGCAGGTGCCACATATGGCAGGCTTGCGCAAATACCTTTACAAATGTCCACCATGACTGAATTATTTCTTGGGATGACCACCCTGTACATTTTTCAATAAAAGTATAATAGGTGCATATGCCAGATGTTATTACCATCTGTCACATTTTCAATCCAACATTCACGTAATGGAGTGGAAGTATAGTGGTGGTTAAAAATTTTCATTTTTTTAACATTTTTCAAAAGATGGTAAAATAATTTTCAAATTTTTTGCTTCTGAAATAGGTTTAAAATGTCAAAGGTAGAAATTTTAAATTAGAGCACAAAGGAAAGTTTCCTTCTGTTCTATAGTAGTGCTAAAAAAAGTTTAAAAATTAAAAATGATGTATTTTTAAAATAGGTTTAGAATGCTATGAAACGTGAAAAATTTCAAAATTTTTTTTTGAAATACCTAGGTTTAGAATGTCATTTAAATTAGAGCATTCTGGTGTTAAATTTTTTTCCAAACTGGTAACAAAATGTTGCAAATTTTTTTTTCCGAAATTGGTTTGGAATATCATGAAACGTGGAAATTTTAAATTTGAGCAAAAAAAATTTTTTCGTCTGTTCTATAGTAGTGATACATGAATGGATTAAACATGTTTTCAAATTTTTTAAAAAATTCTTCAAAAACATTTTTAAATTTGTTTGAATAGTTTTAGAATGTCATGGAAACGTGGATAGTTAAAATCTACACAAAGAAAGAAAAATTCTATCTTAGTGATAAAATTTCAAAAAACTTTTTTTTTTAATCAGGCTTAGAATGCCATGAAACGTGAAAATTTTAAATTTGAAGAAAGAAAAAAAAATTCATTTTAGTAGTAAAAATTTTTTCAAAAATATTGGTGAAAAAAATTTTCAATTTTTTTTTTCCTGAAATAGGTTAAGCGTGTCATGAAACGTAGAAATTTTAAATTTGAGCAAAAACAAATTTTTTTCATCTTGGTAAAAATTTTTTCAAAAATGTTTGAAAAAAATTTTCAAAAAATTTGTTTTCCTGAAACACGTTTAGCGCGTCATGAAACGTGGAAATTTTAAATTTGAGCAAAAAAAAATTTTTTTTACTATTTATTCCGTTTAGACGGTCCACCCTGTATATTTTTCAGTGAAAATTCTACCAGTTCTTCGCTGACAGTAGGGTTGACTACCTACCAAATTTGACTGCTCTCCGTCAAGTAGTTTTTTAGTAAATGCACCAACAGACAGACAGACAGACAGACAGACAGACAGACAGACAGACAGACAGACCGACAGACAGACAGACAGACAGACTGACGGAATTGAAAAACCTATATTTTCGGAATCTACGTGTTCTGAAACGTCAGAATCCGAAAAAATCTCGGAGGGTGATTTTTTCTCGAATACAATACTTCCCTTCGGTATGCGAGGGAAGTAAAAAGAAACGAACCCCCAATATAATATTTCTTAGAAATATCAATAATACAATTTTTTTCCAATTGTAGCCAACTTTACGACGGATACTGTAGGTATATAGGTTCGGGCACATATGAACCTGATAACAAAAAATGAATTACCCAATTCAGTCAATAACAATGAGTGATTAGAAAAAGAAATCAAAGACTAATATGGCTACAGTCCAGCAAGAGACACGGGAAGGTTTGGATATTTTTTGCCAGGAAAGGATAGGATCGTAGTATTAGTAGGGGAAACGATGTCAGTAAAAATAAAATATTTCATATAACAAAAAAAAAATCTGAAATCTCTGAGAATAACGAAAATAAATTATTTTTCTCTTAGCTGTATTAAATAAAAATTCTGGTTGACAAAACAATTATAAAAAAAATTAACAATAATTTTAAAACAAATAAGTTAAAACAATTCTGAAAGAACAACGCATTGACACGTTTTCATAAACACTAAAACACTACACTTGAAGAATTTATCTACTCGGCGCACATTTCACGATTCGTGTATTAATATATAACGTAAGAAAGTAGATTTTATTACAGATAAACACGCACTAGTAGTAATAAAAGACACATTTTTGGGGAAAATAAAGTTTTAACAAAACTCGCGGCGCAGTTTAATAAAACAAAAATTTTAGAAGGAAAATTATTAACTTTTAATAATTAGTCAAATAAAAAAAAAGTAGAAGTGCTTGGGGATCGATCTCGCAACAACCCTTTTTATATTCGAGCATCTTACCGATTGAGCTACGCGATCCTGTTTACTCTACTCTAAAACGTGTAATATCTACGTACTAGAAAATTGTAAGACTTAGTGGTTTGACATTCTTCGTTTGTAGGATGAATATCCACTATTTACCACTAAAAACAACTTAAATATTTCATATAAAGACGTTTTTCATATTTAGAGTGGTGTTAGTTCACGGAAATAAGTAATATTCATCGTCAAATCCCACACAGTTTGTGAATCGCTGAGCTTATGACTATGTTTCTCACTCAGTGTACATTTCATATTTCCGTCTCAAGAGGTTGGTAGACATACATGGACAATGCCTTTAGGCTATGGCTTTAGGTTTGTATGCAAGAGATAGTGAAAACGTATGTGCAATATTAATTCATACATCGGTCTTTTTAAGCATGACCCGACTCTATTTTGTTTCAATTTCACTCAGGTCTTAGCTACAATGAAAAAATATCTGGACAAACTCATCGCGTTTTTATTTAGTGCAGTACTATATATTATATTATATCAACAACTATATATTATATCTAAAAACGCATTCAGTGAAGAATTTTAGATTACGATAATCCGAGATAAATTGAAATTAAGATTAATAACATAATTAAAGGTCTTTGTTTTATCCATGTTATTCAACATGAGATAATACGCATTCTATTAATAATCATCCTGTACCAGGCATTAATTATACTTATAATATAATTATAATTATACAAAGTCACGCATAGCCGATTGCTGCCGAATTATTTTTGACACGAAAATAATAATAAATACACCATGAAAAAATATTTTATTTTTTTCCTATTAAATCTCCATGGCTTTCCTTTTGATCCACACATTCTTAAAAGGGCTTTGTCCACCGTTCGTTATATTGCCAATAACACGTTTTAAATCTTCGAGAGTGCGAAGACGTATACTTTTACTTCCACGTCCACGTAGTGGATTGGAAGTATAGTAATCGCAAAAAAATTTTCAAAAATTTTTATTCGTGAAATAGGTTTAGAATGTCATGAAACGTCGAGATTTTAAATTTTAGCGAAAAAAAAAAAATTCTGTCTGTCTGTCGGTCTGTCTGTCGGTCTGTCTGTCTGTAACTTTTTTTGTCCGCACGTTTTCTCCGGAACGGTTTGAGATATTGACTTGAAATTTTGTACACGTATATATTATGACGAGATCTGGAACTGTTTTTTGAGGAAATCCGGTGAAGGGTTGGGGGTTAAATAGGGGAAAATAGGGAAAAATAAGTAAAGCAAGCTTGTAAGAGAACAGACACTTGAAATTTGGTGTATGTACTAGAAGTTAAGGCCTAAGATTTTTTTATAACATCTTTCAACCCCCCACCACCCCTACCCCATTAATGGGGTTGATAAAATAAAGTTGAGATTTTCATTTGAAATTTCGTACACGTATGTATTATAACGACGTCTGAAATTAGATTATATTTTGAGATGATTCCGTTGAAGGGTTGGGGGTTAATTTGGGGTAAATAGGGGAATATAAGTAAAACAAGTTGGTAAGAGTACAGAAACTTGAAATTCGGTATACGTACTAGAAGCCAAGGAGTCAGATTTTTTTATAATATTTTTCAACCCCCATCATCCCTACTCCAATATGAAAAGGGTTGATTAAATAAAATTGAGATATTCATTTGAAGTTTGGTACACGTATGTATTATGACGACATCTGGAACTAGATTATAATTTGAGATGATTCCGTTGAAGAGTTGGGGGTTAAATAGGGGTAAATAGGGGAAAATAAGTAAAGCAAGCTGGTAAGACCACAGAAACTTGAAATTCGGTGTATGTACTAGAAGCCAAAGCGTCAGATTTTTTTATAATATTTTTCAACCCCCACCACCCCTACTCCAATATGAAAAGGGTTGATTAAATAAAATTGAGATATTCATTTGAAATTTGATACACGTATGAATTATAACGACATCTGGAACTAGATTATTCTTTGAGATGATTCCTTTGAAGGGTTCGGGGTTATTTAGGGGTAAATAGGGGGAAATAAGTAAAGCAAGCAGGTATGACTACAGAAACTTGAAATTCGGTGTATGTACAAGAGGCAAAGGCCCCAGATTTTTTGATAATTTATTTCAGCCCCCACCACCCCTACTCCATTATTCAAGGGGTTGATAAAATAAAATTGAGATATTCACATGAAATTTAGTACGCATATGTATCATAACGACATCTGGAACTAGATTATATTTTGAGATGATTCCGTTGAAGGGTTGGAGGTTAAATAGGGGTAAATAGGGGAAAATAAGTAAAGCAAGCTGGTAAGACTACAGAAACTTGAAATTCGGTGTATGTACTAGAAGGTCTCAGGTTTTTTTATTAGTATTTTCTATTTCTCCCCACCACCCCCACTCCCTTATTAAGAGTTGATAAAATTAAATTTAGATTTTCACTTGAAATTTGGTACATTTATATATTATAATTATATCTGAAACTAGATTATATTTTGACATGATTGCGTTGAAGGAGTGGGGGTAAGTAGAGGTAAATAGGGAAAAATAAGTAAAGCAAGCTGGTAAGAGTATTGCAACTTGAAATTCGGTGTATGTCCTAGAAGCCAAGACCTCAAATTTTTTAACAATATGTTTCAACCCTTCCACTACCCTTACTACATTATTAAAGGGGTTGATAAAATAAAATTGAGATATTCACTTGTAATTTGGTAGACGTATGTATTATAACGACATCTGGAACTAGATTATATTTTGGGATGATTCCGTAGAAGGGTTAGGGTTAATAGGAGTGACTAGGGGAAAATAAGTAAATCAAGGTGATAAGAGTACAGAAATTTGGGATTCGGTGTATATACTAGAAACCAAGGCCTCAGATTTCTTTCTAATATTTTTCAAACTCCACCACCTCCGCTTCATTATTAATGGGATTGATAACATCAAATTGAGATATTCACTTGAGATTAGTACACGTATGTATTGTAGTGACATCTGATTGAGATGCCTCCATTGAAGGGGTGGGAGGTGAATAGTAGAAAATAAGTAGGGTGAACTAAAAACTTCATTTTTAACGTATATGGTAGAAACCAACTCCTCAAACTTTTCTATGACATCTGCCCCAAATATTATTAAAATTCTATGACCAATAATTTCCACATACTAGAGTGCAAATATAGTCAAGATGTTTCCTTTAAAACGACTTGGATGAAGAATCTGGATGTGGAAGTAGTGATTCCTTAGGCAGCGGTTTTTATTTCACATTTCCTCATAAAAAGAGATCGGAAACTCCTAGGTCAATTACTTTCTTGATGTCAGTGCGTATTTTACCACCTTCATCTGCCTTAAACAACTGCACCTGGTAAAGCTGTGCATCTAAAAAGAATTTGGGTCATACTTCTGGTGTAACTAGTAGCGCATATTTTGCATATTTACAAAACTTGATAAATCGAAGTGAGCTTCATTGCTATATGAGAAGCTCATTACTAAATTAGGTTGTTTCTTTGTATACCAAATCGGAACACGGTAACAGATCCTCTACTGAACATGAGGTCAGAGTATATGACACCAAAAATTACTGCCAACAAAACGTTTAGGCGACTGCAGTGCCTCAAGTTATTTACAGTCCAGCTTTGAGTGATAAAAATATCACTTAAGACGTTGGAATATTAAGCGTTTAACAGGCTGAATCTTGGAATCTTAGTAAATAAATGGACAAATTTTGGATTATCATACGAAATTGTTTTGCTTTTTTACTTCATATTTAAGGCAATAGACTACAATGTGTATTACCATGGACACAAGTCTGTCGAATTTAATGTCAAACTAGGAGTCCCTCAAGGGTCAGTTCTTGGT
This sequence comes from Stenurella melanura, assembly GCA_963583905.1. Taxonomy (NCBI): domain Eukaryota; kingdom Metazoa; phylum Arthropoda; class Insecta; order Coleoptera; family Cerambycidae; genus Stenurella; species Stenurella melanura. Next base: position 117,456,643 of record OY757316.1, on the reverse strand, counting down.
CCGTTTCTATTCAGTGTCTTTATCAATGACATAGTTATAAACGTACAGTGCCAACATCTACTTTATGTCGATGACCTAAACGTTTACTACAGCGTTAACTGCATTGATGATAAAGAATTGCTCAAGTCAGATTTGGAAAATATTGTTAACTGGTGCTATAAAAATAAATTACTTCTAAATATTGGAAAATGTTGTCACTTACTTACGTGGGCATAATACTATCATTAATGAGTATAAAATAAGTGATAATGTCATACAAAGAGTCGATAGTTTTAAAGATATAGGTGTCACTTTTGATAGGAAGATGACTTTTATTTATCACATAAATAACATCGCATCTTCAGCTTTTAAATCATTGGTGTTCATAATAAGAAACGCCAAAGATTTCACGAATGTTGAAACTTTGAAGCTTCTATTTAACTCGTTTGTCAGAAGTAAATTGGAGTGTGCTGAGCAGGACTGGAGTCCCCACTACATCGTTCATATTAATAATGTGGAAAATATTGAAAGAACATTTTTAAAGTAGGTACTTAAGCTACACCGAGGATAATACATATCCACCTGTTGGAATTAGTAATGATATTTTATTAAATAGATTTTCGCTTAATTCACTTCAAAGTCGCCGAAATAGACGGAATTGTAATTCTGTTTAAAATACTAAACAATAAAGTCGACTGCTCTGATCTATTAAAACTCATCAGCTGCGAGTTCCTTCTAAATCAACTCGAATGCACCAAAAACTTCATATCAAAGTTTCACGCATTAATATATTAATAAATGTTCCACCTATTAATGCCATATGCAGGAATTATAATCATGTACAGGATAATATCGATATTTTTTATTGTAGAATTAAGGATTTAAAGTGTATACAGACTGTCTATTTTACGAGGGCCACACCAAATATCTCGCTTAACATCTATTGTAGAAGAATAAAGTTTTAGAAACAGTTATCCCATTTTTTGTGAGCTATAGTTCAGTAAAAAGAAATTTGAAATCCATAGCCTACTTTATGAGATATATTACAAAAACCTGAAAAATAGGAAAACCACAAACGGTTATAGCTTCCTTATTTGAGGAGATACGAAAAAAGTTAAAGGAATGAAAGTTGACGGCAAAGACAATAAGAATAATAACGTGTAACAAAAAAATCGAAAAATGCAGTTGGCTTTGACATACGCTATTGTGCAAAAATGAAAAATACATATCTCAAAGTAGGCCATGACGCCATTAATTCCGTTATTTTTTTCTCATTCCAACAATATAAAACATGTCACAGAAATTTTAACCGATAGTGTCAATATTTAATATTTTACGAATACCACAATTCATATAATTGAATTGTAACAATCAGCTGTACCATAATTAGTGAAAAACAATGTATACAGTTATTAATAAATTTGACAGATTGTCACTGTTGTATGTTGTATGTTGCGTTGTCGAGTTCTAAGACAAATTTTATATCAGTAATTATGGTGTACACCAATAATAACAAATTCGATATGATTAGCATTTATTGTCAGTGCAATTTTGACGCTGAGATGGCAGTCACGATTTACGGAGATAGATTTCCAGATGCTCCGCAGCCAAATCGAACTATGTTTAGGAAGTTAGTTCAAAATCTAAAAACGCACGGTTCATTTTCAAAAAAAGTAGTAAGACGAGCGCATGTTGCGGATAATGTAAGAAAAGTGAATAGAGTAATGAATTATGTTAACCAAAATGAGGAAACCTCTTTGAGACAAATTCAGAGAAACTGTCGCATAAAATAAGACAGTGCAAGAAAAATATTGAAAAAAAACGGATTTCGATGCTACAAAATGAGGAAAGTTCAACATTTAAATGAGGGAGATAAGCCAAGGAGAGTAAGATTTTGTAGATGGTTATTAAATAAGAAAAGGAATGACGCGCTGATACGTAGCAAAATTCTTTGGTCGGACGAATCAAATTTTTCTAATAATGGATTTTTCAATAGAAATATGCATTATAAGTGGACACGAGAAAATACACATTGGTGCAGAGAGACTGCTTTCCAAGAAAAATTTTCTACGAATGTTTGGTTGGGTCTTTTAGGGACTAAAGTAATTTGACCTTATTTTTATGATGGCAAATTAACCGCTCGTAGATACCTTAATTTCCTGCAAAACGAATTTCAAGATTTTCTTGCCAGTGGCAGAAAGATTAAATTATTCATATTTTCAACAAGATGGGGCTCCACCTCACACTGCTGTAATATGTACAAATTATTTAAATCAAGTTATGCCAGATAGCTGGATAGGCACCTATGGACCCATTCTATGGCCAGCTCGATCACCAGATATTACTCCCTTGGATTTTTTCGTCTGGGGTTACATTAAAGACAAGGTATTTCAAACTGCCCCTGAAAATATTGAGGACATCAAAACCAGAATTCGAAACGCATGTGAGGCAATTACTCCTGAAATGCTCCAAAATGTAATGCGTGACGTGTCTCGTAGAGCACGCTTATGTGTCAGAATGCATGGTGCACAATTTGAGCATTTGTAGTTAGAAAAATAAATACACACAATTTCTTTTCAATATAGTAGTAGGTAGTACTGTTATACATAGTTTTTCGTTTTTTTCTTTGGATGTTCGTTTTGTACTTGTATTTTTATTTATGAGATATTTATTGGTTTGTATTAAATTGTAATAAATAATTACGGAATTATAATTATTATAAAGTGAATTTTTACTATTATGGCACAGTTGATTGTTACGATTCAATTATATGAATTGTGGTATTCGTAAAATATTAAATATTGACACTATCGGTTAAAATTTCTGTGACATGTTTTATATCGTTGGAATGAGAAAAAAATAACGGAATTAATGGCGTCATGGCCTACTTTGAGATATGTATTTTTCATTTTTGCACAATAGAGTATGTCAAAGCCAACTGCATTTTTCGATTTTTTTGTTACACGTTATTATTCTTATTGTCTTTGCCGTCAACTTTCATTCCTTTAACTTTTTTCGTATCTCCTCAAATAAGGAAGCTATAACCGTTTGTGGTTTTCCTATTTTTCAGGTTTTTGTAATATATCTCATAAAGTAGGCTATGGATTTCAAATTTCTTTTTACTGAAATATAGCTCACAAAAAATGGGATAACTGTTTCTAAAACTTTATTCTTCTACAATAGATATTAAGCGAGATATTTGGTGTGGCCCTCGTAAAATAGACAGTCTGTATATGAACATAATTTGTAACACTTCTGTTATTGCAGAATCTTTATTGCCAGTATTCCGTAATTAGGGCATTTGTCCTGTTGAGTTGTGTAAATAAATAAATAAATAAATAAATATTATGTCAAAATAAACATCACCTAATTGATAGTTTTTAAATCTATTAATTTTAGGACAAACTACTTCACTAATAATATCACATTTTATTAATTTCTTTCTTCAGGTTTTCTGGTGGAATTCTTCTCCTACCCAGTTATATCAGGCTTCACAACGGCTTCGGCTCTGACCATAGCCTCGTCCCAGTTGAGAAGCCTTTTTGGCCTTATTGGACCATCTGAGAATTTTATAAATTCTATAATATTCGCTGTTAGACATATAAGCGAGACGAGGAAATGGGATGCCACATTAGGCTTGCTCAGTATCGTTTTCCTAGTATTTGCCAAGGTATGATTTACATAAAAATATTCACTTTATGTTAATGTTACTGTTTTTAAGGAAATAAGAAGGTACGGCACACTTCCTGATCGACCAGAATGGTCCAGGAAAAGGAATAATATAGGAAGATGTATTTATTTGTTCTCGCTAGCAAGCAATGCGATCACTGTTATAATTGGCACAGCTCTTGCTTACATATTTTACACAAATGGGCATGCGCCGTTTCTATTAACAGGTACACACACAAAAGGCTATAAGTGTATTTTTTCTTGTTTAATTTGGTTTATTTGTAGACATAATAAGAAAATGCTATTATATTTAGTAACCTAAAGAATTTAACGCACAATAACACCACCATATCTACTTGTCTTGTTTTCAAATTTAGAAGGAAGAATCTTCTAGAAATTATCTAAATAAAATATCTCTATGGGAATTTTGTTAATTCTCCCTTTGTCAAACATGAGTAGATATGGGGTCATCTTAGACTATTCCCACCACTTTTTTCAAATGACGCTTCTGAGTTAAACAAAGTCCATCAATCATTATGGCAATAAATTGAAATCTGTATCTAACAGGTAATTTTCAGTTAACTGGGCATAGGTATAGGGGGCATTCGAGAGCATCGTGCACTACTTTTAAGATAGGCTCCTCAACTAATCGAAGCAGAACATTCATTATGGAGAGAAATTTAAACCTGTAGCGGTAGTTTTATATAATGCTTTTACAGCTTTTAGAAGTCTGCATGTTCCAGGTAGAGACTAACTTAGTTTGCAAAATGGTTTTGAAAATCTTACATGTAATCTCTAAAAACTGTGCAATGTCATTACAATGAGCAAAATGCATAATTTTTTTAAACATCACAGATGAATAGATCACTAACAAACATTATTTTTCCAGTATTTTATTTTTGTTTTATGTTCTAATTAAAAGTTAAAAAAATTATTTACTGCAGCTGTCAATTGAACTACGTTTAAATGGAGAAGTTTCCGCGCTACTTCTGTGTGACGTCATCGGGCACATCGCACCGACGGAAAACGTATTGTGATTGCGAATGTGTACACATTATTTATGTTGTGTTATGGAAAATACAAAGAAAAGTAGCTATAAATATTGTATTGTGCCCAAATGTACAAATATTACAATAAAAACTCCAGAAAAGTTATTTTTTAATGTGCCTAGGCGCAATAATCGATAATGTTAGGAAGAGATGGTGCAGAGCTATGAGACGCGACGACCGAAATGCAGAATTATCGTCATCCTCAAGATTATATTGCTGCCAGGATCATTTTGATGTAAATTTACCCATTAAAACTAATTATTTTATAATAATATTATGAAAATATGTACCTAACCCTAATATTATTGTGATAATTTGTTTACATATCATGGTGAATTTGGTCACTTTCCTATTTATAGGAATACAAAAGTTTACTAACTTCTGTTAATAGGAACCTTGAATTAACATGTATAAATGTATAAGAATGGTGGGAACAATGTAACTTCTCGACGTTCTACATATTATCCAGTTATATATTTATATATACCTATGTATGTCAACAGTTATTTTTACTATTAATGTACCTACCTACCTAAAAGTACGAACTTGGTAAGTGACGGGAGGTATTTATTATATAAAAAAGTAAAGCATTCTAAGATGAAAAATATTAATTAATATAACTTTAAAACATTGCCTTGTTTACCTATTTTGACGTTGGGTACATAAATAATTTGTTATGTTTAACTACAGTAAAAGGATAAAAATGGGCACAATTGAATTAATGTTTAGAATAATGAATGACACATACCTTGTTGCTTTAGTACTCCAATTTCTGCACTAATAAAATCAGTATTAGTAGCAAAAAAGTTTATCATAAACACATCAACAACGGGCAAATTGCCACTCTGGACCCGTAAAAACCCACTGTCCGTCGTTTTTACCACTTAATAATTAAAATAAATAAATAAATGAATGATTTCTTTTATGAAAATATCAATACACATTTACAAAACACAAAACAATTTATGATTTAACCCGTTGGCAGATAGACGACCATTAGATATTATGCCGAATGACGTCAGACCAATAGCGTGGTGTTTTCAGTCACGTGGATATGTTCCCATAAAATTTTGAATTTCAAAGTCGTTTATTTAGGCTACACATTTTTTTTATACCTTTTCTTCATTACTTTCTCAACTTATATAACATATATAACGAAAAAATAATAAATTATTGCATTTCTAAAATTCATGCATGTTGCTCATTGTAATTACCTGCAATTATTATCATACCACTATCATATTTATACTCAACTAGCAATTTGATATTTTATAAAAGTTGTAGGAATGTTGCTGATACAACTTTTATAAAACAACGTTACTCTCAGAAACACTGTCATAACGTTTTCACAGCAGCTATAAAAGCAAAATTGGCACCATCCTATAAAATATTTCAGTCGCTGTTGATATTTTGTAACGCCTATTATTGGAACCATTACAAAATAATTGTATAAACATTTCCAGAAGCCCTATGAAAATTTAGTACCACCACTACATAGCAGTTCACTGTTTGTTAAATTACTACTACAAAACAACTAAACAACTGTTTTATAAGAGCTTTTAAATAGTCATTATTTTAAAAAAAATGCTGCTTCATACACACTAATAAAATAAAATAATTTCTAAAATGTATCCTAAAAGTTTAAGAAGCATTTTTGACACTAAAAGAATATGGCATTCTGATTTAATACTAGGTACCTAATAACCTATAATAATTATTTGAGACTTGTTCTGGCTTACAACGACAGCAATTTTTGATGCAGAGAAATTTTTCTGTGAACTATGGCCATATTTTTAATATGTTTTTAACGGGTCACACATTTACTGATGATTTATAATAATTTTTGAAATTTTATAAATATCGCTTTTATGAATTTGAGTTTTATTACAATGTAACTTACACACATTTGTTCTAGCAGTCATAACCGTATAGTTAGCACGTTTCTGACTCCATAAATTCTGATAAACATTCGATATTTTAAATTTTCATATCTTGTCTTATTTACCATCACGAACGCTCGCCTTTCAAGATGGCCTCTCTCTATAAAATACTTTTGTATTAGTAGCAAGAATTTCACGATATTTAAATTGTTAGACGATTCCTATAAAACATCTATAAAATAGTGCGCCTTAGTGTAACTTTTTCTTGAATTTTATAAAATAGATCACTCACTTTCGCGATACTTTTGTAGCTCTTATGATAAATCTGTTAGGACAGAGTTGTAAATGCAACCATGGATACAGAATTGGTTCAATTTGCATCAATAATATAACCTAGAAATTAGTAGCAGTAAATCACCTTATTTATGGAGCTGTTTATTTATGGTTTATTTATTGTCAAAAACATGTAGTTACTTTTATTGGTGAAAGCAACAGTACTTTGGCATATAACCTGATACGTTAACAGTGCAGTGAGTGAAATGCGTCGTTTCATTTTACAGCAGTATAAACTGTGTTTTATTGCCAAAACCACTATGCTGTTAATACATGTACCTAATATTGTTACAACCACTTTTTAAGCTTCTCCATTGTCCTAAATCTGATGTTTTTAGTTTGGCCGTTATATGATCTGTCAAGATCTGCACCGCTCTTGTCAATGTTGGTAACCAAAATTTGGGAGAATAATTTTTTTATAAACTTGTGTACTATAATTATGACAAATTTTCATTAAAAGACAAACTATTATTCTGACTAAATATAAATACACAGCTAACGCAGAAAATCAATTTTCTCAAATGTTTTATTGTAATGTTAACCATCACATTTTTATGCTAAAGTAAACAATTTTGTTTTGTAATGACTTTGTTGCTGTTTCCATATTACAGCAAATACAATGCTATGTAATAATTATATAGCATGCTCTGGAACAACATTTATTCTTAAAAGCAAAATTGTCACAAATGGATCTTTAATATAACTGTTTTGTAAGATGATAAGAAATAACTATAAAATAATTCGAATGTATATTTATAACGGTGCTGAAAATGCTGCTGAACGATACTAAAAAATTGTTATAAAACGATTTAGTTTTATAAGCTGAAATATTTTATAACGTAATCACGAAAACATTTATAAAATAATTTCTTAACGCCATTGTAAAATATTTTATAATTTTGCTGTAGAAACGTATTAAAAATGAATTATTATTTGTTTGCTTATAATTGTATTGAAACATTCTTTATAGGATTTTGCAAACAGCAGAAAAAATAACTATCTATAACTAAAAGAAAAACTTTGTGTAGAAATATTAATGAAATCTTTGCATTCTTTCGATAACCTGAATTCTGGTTATGCTAGCAAATTAAAATCCTAAAATGAATTTGTCTAATTTCTTATTTGACAATTCTCATTCTAACACTAGCATCCACACAGTCCCCTACGGCCATGCGGATTAAACTAGTATCCACATAACCCCCTACGATTATGAAGATTCAGTTAAAAATGAGAACAAAGACCTAAAATGAATTCATTTATCTACCTTGTCTTAAAAAATTGTTCATTCCAATAGTTATAGATAGTTATTTTTTCTGCTGTTTGCAAAATCCTATAAAGAATGTTTCAATACAATTATAAGCAAACAAATAATAATTCATTTTTAAACATGCATAGAGTATATAGGCTCCAATACTAGTTAGCTAATAGATAGGTGAAGTTGTTTTTATCAGTCAATGTCAAATATAATCATTTCACACTTATTCATAGAAATTGTCTTGGTTTTGCATGAAACATCTTTATGAATGGCTTTAAGTCTTTCTGATGAGCTCCAGAATAAGGGCGAAAAACGTTTCAAAGGCTAAGCATTTCCAGAAAACAGAATGATAGATTTCACGAAAATGTAATCCATTGGAATGAACAATTTTTTAAGACAAGGTAGATAAATGAATTCATTTTAGGTCTTTGTTCTCATTTTTAACTGAATCTTCATAATCGTAGGGGGTTATGTGGATACTAGTTTAATCCGCATGGCCGTAGGGGACTGTGTGGATGCTAGTGTTAGAATGAGAATTGTCAAATAAGAAATTAGACAAATTCATTTTAGGATTTTAATTTGCTAGCATAACCAGAATTCAGGTTATCGAAAGAATGAAAAGATTTCATTAATATTTCTACACAAAGTTTTTCTTTTAGTTATAGATAGTTATTTTTTCTGCTGTTTGCAAAATCCTATAAAGAATGTTTCAATATAAACGTATTAATGATAAATTTATAAAATAGTTCAGTTGCAGACAACAAAATAATATTATCTGGAACTCTAATATAATCAATCGGCATTTAGAAGCATTAATAAAATAGCAATAAAACAAAATAATCGTAGAACATTTAAATTCTAAGACAAATTTGCTGGTTGGGTACTATCGATTGTAGGAATAGAAAATTGCTCCAGAGAAACGGTCTTTAGAAGGCGGAATTTTTCTTATCTATGGTCAATAGTCATATCTTAAGCCGTGCAAATTTTAAAGCAATAATTGCCCTCTGTTACTATACGCATTTTGAAATGAAAATAATTTTGATAATTGACTTTAATTATTTGGTCTGTAAATACCATTCATTCTGATTTTGTTGGAAAATTTACAATGTTAGTATAGTCATTCATTACATTTCTAGGAAACGTTGAAGGAGGTTTACCACCGTTTGCTCCTCCTCCCTTTTCAACTAGTTTCAATGGTACAGACTTCACTTTTGTGAATATGCTCGAGGATTATGGGACAGCCATTATTTTCTGTCCGTTGGTTTCGATTTTGGGGCATGTCTCAATAGCAAAAGCGTTCTGTAAGTATAAGAAAGATGACATCAGTGACAGTCACAATAAAAATCACATCATAGAAAAAATTTTTTCTTAGCAATGGGTAAATCGATGGACGCCTCCCAGGAATTAATAGCCGTAGGAGTTTCTAACATGATGGGATCATTTGTGAGGTCTATGCCAGTAACTGGGTCCTTTACCCGCACTGCCGTGAACAACGCTTCTGGGGTCAAAACCACCGCTGGTGGCATAATAACTGGGTGCATAATATTGCTAGCATTGGCTTTCTTAACCAACACCTTCGAATACATGCCGAGAGCTACCTTGGCCGCTGTCATTATGGTAGCTATGTATTATTTGTGTGATTTTGCGACCATCGCAATAATATGGAAAACAAAGAGTGAGTTTTCGAACCTATCAGCAGAAATAGCAAAATGTCTTACACCTAAAAATTAAATGAAATACTTAATAATTAAAAATGAAAATTAAAACCTGTTAATATTTCCGAAAATTAGTCTTTGCAATACGCCAAACAGGACAGTTTGTTGTTTACATATTTCCATAGATACCTGAGACATTAAATATATTATAATTAAATAAGACGTTATAGCCCAGTCGATAAAGTAGAAAATACACTAGAAGCTCGCAAAAATGGTATCTGAAATTTTCCTTCAGTTACTGTTAGTTGAGGGGTTATACATCACAAAACCACAAAAATTAGTTCTGGGGGTGCCGCGTAACCCCCCCCCCATGATCACCCCTTCTCTGAAATAAGCCTTTTGGAGTTTGTGGGAGGGCAGTCACATTTAAGTGACTGCAGCACCTAGGCCCCATTGGGCCCCTTGTACATCCTCCCGAGGGATACAAGATTCCACCTAGGCCTCCAACCATCCTAATCTTGTGAAGAAGGTGGTGATGCTGCCTAGGGGAATATCCCTCAAGTCGGCCAAAGTAGGCCAACGTTCTCCCAAAATGGATTCTCTACTAGAGGAGACTGCCGGGCACTCACAGAGTACGTGTTGGACAGTCTCGTCTTCTTGTCCACAACCTCTGTATAGGGGTGTGTCATTTAACTTCATGTGATAAAGGTGCTTCCTCAGCTGGCAATGACCAGTAAGAATTCCTGTCGCGAAGCGCAGGTTCTTCCTGGACATTCCCAGGTAGATCATCGTTGTATCCTTGTCGGGGTATCTAAGCAGATCCCTGGCCAACTGACAACTATGAGTTTCATCCCACAGTTTTTTAAATTTTCTGTGGGTATTTTCTTTATTCATTAGCATTATTGCTGAGGTCGGCAGTATGTTGGAAGGGCCAGGTCCAAGTATACTTAGACTGGCTGCCTTCTTAGCCAGACTGTCAGCTTTCCTGTCGCCTCTGCACTGTGCATGCCCTTTGACCCAGCATAGAATGACACTGTTCATGCTGGAGGCGCCCACGAGTGCCTGATGGCATTCCCATACTGACTCTGTTGTTATTTTGTGTCTCTGTAGGGCCAGTAGTGATTGTCTACTATCAGTGTAGATTCTGATTGTTTTTCCCGTTATTTGTCTACGGGAAATTTCTTTTGCGGCTATGGTTATTCCCGCCAGTTCTGTTTGTGTTATACTGGCTTGTTTGTCCATAGCCCATTTAATTTGAATTTGCAGGTTCCTGGGGTATACCCCACAACCTGTTCCTTCTTTCTTTTTCGATCCGTCTGTGAAGATGTTAACTGTTCCTTCACTGACGGCCTCATTGCTACTGTTGGTGTGTATTTCATAGGGTCTACCAAAGATGAACTGTGGAGAAATACCATCTGCACGTACCTGCAGCCTTATTTTACTGATAACTCGTTAACTGTTGAAAATATAAAAAATCTTGACTAATTTCCTAAAAAAAATCTCTGTAGTTTTTTTGAATATGCCCATAGTTTTCGAGAGAATCGATATTGAAAATATAAGAAAAATTGAGTTTTTAGAAAATGCGTTATATAATCGTTAACATCTTCACCAATTGTCAACATATCTAAGAAAATCAGGAAGCAAATGAAAAATATTTTTATAACCTTCAATTTTTCCCCATAAAAAATTATAAAAGTAACTAGTTTTCTAGGGTTTTTAAGGTCGTGTTAGTAAAAATTGATTTTTTCCTGATTTTTTTTAATAGGGCCATCCATTAATTACGTTAAGCAAATTTTATGATTTTTCTACCCCTCCCTCCTCCTATGTCGCAGGTTGTCACATTCGAGTAACCCCCCCCCCCGCTGTGACGTCTCACATTTTAAATTTTGAGGTAGAATTTTCTGATTTTTGTTTTGAATTCCATTCAGTTAAAACAATGGTATACGTAGATGTAAATAATGTGATGTCGCAACAATTTGACCCCCTTCTTCCCCCTTGTCACACTGCGTCACACTTTTGGGAGCCCCTCCCCTCCGCAAAGTGTAACGTACTTAATGGATGGTCCCATATATATTTGCCAATTGTTAACATATTATAAAAAATAGAATCAGATATGTAATACATTCATTTAATAATTTTATTTTGTAACCATAAAAAATAATAAAAGTCCCTATATGTTTTGTAATTTGGAGATTGTGTACTTTAATATTACATCTTCAGCTTCATTGGATATTATTTCTTCGCTGCAATCAACGTCTTCTGGTTCAACGGAAGTGTATTGTGCGCATGTGCCAAACCACAAGCTTTGGCACAAAACAGGCCTTCTTTTTTACAAGAGCAAGCATTTCCGCAGCCCTTTTTACAAATGCAAAACATTATTTTTAGAATTTCACTTGGTGCTGGCAGTTTTGTCATCATTTTTGGAGGCAATATTTTTCCTCTTTTCTGGTAATACATCATTTGACAGCCGTTACTGAACTTGCAAATATACTCTGAAACAGTTTTGTGCTGCTGCATTATTGGTAGGAGGAAGAGATACAAGATTCACAGCCTTTTCTTTAACGATACGTACATAAATGTACCCAATTTCATGTTTTTTCTAAAATTTAAATAAATAAAAAATACTGTACCTGGCTTTCCAACACCGGTTTATTTAGGAAATAACAAACACTTTATTACTTAAAAAGCAAGAAATACGTGTTTAAATTTGTATGATCAATTAAACAAAATAATTGTAAATCCAGTTATTTTTCACCTGAAATTTCACTAATTTTATTCTTTACCTTTATGTTTAGACCGGGTACATTAAAAAAAAACCGCTGCCTAAGGAATCACTACTTCCACATCCAGATTTTTCATCCAAGTCACTTTAAAGAAAATATCTTGACTATATTTGCACTCTAGTATGTGGAAATTATTGGTCATAGAATTTTAGTAATATTTGGGGCAGATGTCATAAAAAAGTTTGTGGAGTTGGTTTTTACCATATACGTTAAAAATTAAGTTTCTAGTTTATCCTACTAACTTTCCCCTATTCACAACCTACCACCTTCCACCCCTTCAATGGAGTCATCTCAATCAGATGTCACTACAATACATACGTGTACTAACTTTCAAGTGTATATCTCAATTTTATGTTATCAATCCCATTAATAATGGAGCGGAGTTGGTGGAGTTTGAAAAGTATTAGAAAGAAATCGGAGGCCTTGGTTTCTAGTATATACACCAAATCCCAAATTTCTGTACTCTTACCAAGTTGATTTACTTATTTTCCCCTATTTACTCCTATTAAGCCCAACCCTTCAACGGATCAACCCAAAATATAATCTAGTTCCAGATCTCGTTATAATACATACGTCTACCAAATTACAAGTGAATATCTCAATTTTATTTTATCAACTCCGTTAATAATGGAGTACGGATAGTGGAAGGGTTGAAAAATATTATTAAAAATTCTGATGCCTTGGCTTCTAGAACATTCACCGATTTTCAAGTTGCTGTACTCTTACCAGCTTGCTTTACTTATTTTTCCCTATTTACCTCTACTTGCCCCCACTCCTTCAACGCAATCATGTCAAAATATAATCTAGTTTCAGATATAGTTATAATACATACATGTACCAAATTGTAAATGAATTTTATTTTATCAACCCTTTTCATAATGGAGTAGGGGTGGAGGGTTGAAAAATATTATAAAAAAATCTGACGCATTGGCTTCTAGTACATACACCGAATTTCAAGTTTCTGTACTCTTACCAATTTGTTTTACTTATATTCCCCTATTTACCCCCAAATAACCGCCAACCCTTCAACGGAATCATCTCAAAATAGAATCTAATTCCGACGTCGTTGTAATACATAGGTACGTGTACCAAATTTCAAATGAATATCTCAATTTTATTTTATCAACCCTTTTAATCATGGGGTAGGGGTGGTGGGGGGTTGAAAAATATTATAAAAAATCTGAGGCCTTAACTTCTAGTACATACACCGAATTTCAAGTTTCTGTACTCTTACCAGCTTGCTTTACTTATTTTCCCCTATTAACTCCTATATAACCCCCAACCCTTCACCGGATATCCTCAAAAAACAATCCACTTCCAGATCTCGTTATAATATATACGTGTACAAAATTTGAAGTCAATATCTTAAACCGTTCCGGAGAAAACGTGCGAACAAAAAAAAAAAAAAGTTACAGACAGACAAACAGACAGACCGATAGACAGACCGATAGACAGACAGAAATTTTTTTCGCTCAAATTTAAAATCTCGACGTTTCATGACATTCTAAACCTATTTCAACAATAAAAATTTTTGAAAATTTTTTTGCGATTACTATACTTCCAATCGACTATGTGGATGTGGAAGTAATAGTAAAATCCAAAAATGGCTGCATATTCAATTTATTGATGAAGTTTCTTTTACGCAATTTTTTAACTATTAAATGATTAGAAACAATAGTTATATGATATATAAACTCAAAAAAAAAAAAAAAAATTGAGCTAAATTTTCAAAATGTTTGGGTCTTTTCTTTATTTTCAGGGAGCAATAGAAAATTGGTCAATCAATTTGGCTAACTTCCACATGCTGGTAAAGTAAATGTGAATATTATTATTCCTAACTTTTTCCGCATTGAAGTACTACTTTGAACTATGATAAGTTATATTTTTGGGCCTGTGAATAGTTAGAAGCGCAAAAATCAAGAGATAACTATATTCTTATTTTTACATACTAATAAATATCAACAGCCATCAAAAATGGCAACACAAGAGAGTATTTTATATCCCCTTTAACACCCATTTTGATTTCTCTTCCTAGTTTGTTTGGTTTTAGAGCAACTCAATTTTTTCTATAGGCCGCCCGCGAAAATTCCAAATCAACGAAATTTCGTGTGCATTAAAAATACAAATTTTTTCAATGTCGATTTTTTCGAAAACCATGACATACAAGAAAATTACAAGAGGACTATTTTTTAGGAAATTAGTCAAGCAATTCTTTTATATCTTCAACGGTTAACGAGCCATTAGTAAAATAAGGCGTCTTTCACCGAAGGGGTGGTTTCTTAAGGGGGTTGTGCGGCACCCCCAGAACTGATTTTTGCAGCTTTGTGATGTATAACCAGTAACAGTTACTGAAGGAATATCTCATAACATTTTTTGCGATGGAAATTTTTATAATTATTGGACTATTAGCCGAGTCCAATTGCCTAGAAACACGTATATAGTGAAGGGATGTTCATGAAATTTTTTGCATTGCTTTTCTAATACTGAGTACAAGAAAGTTTATGCTTTAAAAATTGCTGCTTTTTACTTGAGGGTGGTCCCAGTTACCACTCGACTACATAGATAACCAGATGGTATAAGAACCTATGGAATAATTTGGGACGCATTCAGCGCCGTTTAACATTGGTTAAGTTTTCTTTTCCAAAATTTTCACAGAGTCCCATTAGAAAATTTAATTTTTATCCCACGCGTGTTCACAAATGTTGAATTTCTTGAATTCTCCCTTCTAGCATAATTTCTATGTTCATCAATCCTTACGTTGAAAGGTCCTGATTGTGCAATTTTTTTCAACATTTAACAAAACAGTTGATTATAAATTTCCTCTTTCTTTAGAACTGGACATGATACCATTTCTAGTGACAATAATAAGCTGCATAGCTCTTGGTCTAGAATATGGAATTCTACTGGGAGTAGTAACGAACATAATCTTCATCTTATACGCATCCGCTCGACCTAAACTAGACATTGAAAAACTGAGGGACGATCTCTATCTAGTAAAATTCAAAACTGGGGTGTACTATTCGGCTGCAGAATATATCAGAGAACATATTTTGGAGAAATGTGTTGGTGCACAAACGACAGTAATAATAGATGGAAAATATTTGGGAAATATTGATGCTACAGTGGCAAAGGTAAGATTCTAGACTTAGATAATCCAATATATTCCTACCATAAGTAGATACCTACGATAGAAGAAGACTTTGCACTAACTGAATATACTTGGAATTATTAGTTAATACAGAATTGTGTGTGTGGCTCTGTTAACAAAAAACACAAAGAATAGTTTGGACAGATACTCTAGTTAGATTTTAAATTAAAAAATCGCCAATCAAATTTGGTAAATTTTGACAAAGGCGCACAGTAGACTTGGAGAATTAACAGCAAATCCCAAAACGAACAATATTAATAATAATAATTAAATACTTTCATTTATTTTAAGCCTTGACTTGTTTGTTAAATGAAACAATGTTGTGAAGAAGCATAATGTTCAAGAGAATTTCGTCGTAAGTTTTGACTGCATTATATGAGAAACTTTGAAATTGCACAGTACAATGTTTGGGCATATTATGCAGGTGTCTAAGGCGGGTAGAGCATTTATATGCAACATTACCAAATTGTAAATACTAATATTCATGGATACGAATTTTATGAATTTTGTAAACCAAGGCTGAATGGTATTTTTTGTTACCTCTTAACCATTTACTTTCTGAAAATCGTTCTGAGATAAGGTCAAATTTACGCAAGTTAAAACTTAATTTATTTGATTTTTTTAAAGAATCGTGTTATCTCTAGCTAATACGACCGAGAAAAAAATGAAGAGTTGCGTATGAGCAGCTTTATATTAGAGTTTAGAATCTTAATATATACAGGGTGTAATTAGTTTCATGTCATTAAACAAAAAATGGTGGTAGGGAACGACAAGACAAACAAAAAAACCTTATATAACATGGGGTCTAAAGCTCATAGTTTTGGAGAAAAAAAATAAACAAAAATTTCGCAAATTTTTAATAACATTTTTTGAGAACTGCTGGAATGTTGAGGTAGGTTTAGATCTAGCTCTGCTCTGAAGAAAACTATGCTCTAACTCTCCCTTATGCAATATTTTAGTTATTGTGGGTATTTCGTTATGTACACACGTCCGCCGTTCGTTGTTTTTGTTATTTTTGAATTTCGCGTCATTGTGTATTTATAGTTAAGATTTATTTTATTGACTTAGCGTTCAAGTTGTCAAATTCTTGATTACGTACAGACACAACTTACTTATTCGTTCTTTTTGTATTCTTTTTTTGCTTTTGTACCAAGTTTTTGTTTTATTTTTCTTTATTGACAACGTTAGTTGATAGTTTAGTGTTTAGTGCTGAACGAAGTGCGTATGTCCTTAATTCGACGTACCGAACTGTGTATTGATGCAGATGCAGAGATTTTGAATCATTTAGGTAGGTAATAGTCTTTTAACCCAGGACACTCATTTATGTTACAAATGTTAATAAACCACATTTAAATTTTCTAAATTATAAACAATCCAATATTTTGTTCCAAATTAAAAAACACACATGTAATGAAATGCTCTGTTTAAACCTCCATGGACATTATTTGCTTGCAATTGTACACGAAGAGAGAACGAATTATTTACCTCTTTATAATTGCCTCAGTTCAGTTGAGGCGGTCCATCAAAGGTGGTCGATGATCCAAGGCGTTTGCGTGTGCCGGCGAGCACTTTTTTATGACAATTTAAAAGTTGTATAATTGGGAATTACAAGTCCATTGACCAAGAAAAGCAGTGGTTCTCACTTATTGTCTACCCTAATATTAAATATGTTGACTTAGATCAGTTTTTTTCAGTGCCCCTAGAGGGAAAAGTCATAAAGGTTTTTTGTTTGTCTAGTCGGTCCCCATTACCAGTTTTTTTTAATGACATGAAACTGATATATTTAATACTTTAAATTTGCTGCAAGATTTTTCTACCAATTTGGTAACTTGTGCCGAGAATCTTAACTTAACTTCGAAATGTAAACCTAAATTGTTTGTTTCATCAACGGAATTTATGTTTAAGCATCATTTTAGAATTACCATCAATAACAACTTCGTGTTTGTCCTTACCAAAAACTAACAACTTCGATTTAGACACATTTAGAGCTAATCCATGAGCATTAGATACATTAGCATTTGTTTCCAGATCAGAGTTAATTTTATTCTTTAACAATATAAAATAAATGAAATAAAAAAAAAAATAATTGAGTTTCGTCAGCATAATTATAGATTGAGCAGTGATATAGGAATGTATGAAAATTGGACAAAAATGTTTATATTATCTTATGTATATAAACAGGGTGTTTCACCCGGAACTGAATCAATCGATATTGGGAAAAGTATGCAACAAAAAAATGTTGAAAATTTTGAGAGTTACTGAACTCAGTGTGACCAATCCAACTAAAACAATTACAAGCATATTCTAGATAAATATTGAGTAAAGATTGTAAAGTTGATACTTCCAGAATTATAATTCATACAGTTATAACATTTGTACAAACTACAAAAGCTACAAAAACAGGAACAGACCTATACAGTGAGAACCTAAAGAAACGTACAAAATTCATATCTTTGGTATGTGCCATTTCCCAAAAAAATCCTCGAACAGGTCGATTTTGGTTTTGAAAATGCTACATTTTGTCACTATACCAAAATTTATGACGTCATTGGTTTTTGAGTTATGACGCCATCATAAACTTTTACTTCCCTCGCATACCGAAGGGAAGTATTGTATTCGAGAAAAAATCACCCTCCGAGATTTTTTCGGATTCTGACGTTTCAGAACACGTAGATTCCGAAAATATAGGTTTTTCAATTCCGTCAGTCTGTCTGTCTGTCTGTCGGTCTGTCTGTCTGTCTGTCTGTCTGTCTGTCTGTTGGTGCATTTACTAAAAAACTACTTGACAGAGAGCAGTCAAATTTGGTAGGTAGTTAACCCTACTGTCAGCGAAGAACTGGTAGAATTTTCACTGAAAAATATACAGAGTGGACCGTCTAAACGGAATAAATAGTGAAAAAAATTTTTTTCTGCTCAAATTTAAAATTTCCACGTTTCATGACGCGCTAAACGTGTTTCGGGAAAAAAAATTTTTTGAAAATTTTTTTCATTTTTGAAAAAATTTTTACCAAGATGAAAACAATTTTTTTTTGCTCAAATTTAAAATTTCCACGTTTCATGACGCGCTAAACCTATTTCAGGAAAAAAAATTTTTTGAAAATTTTTTCAAACATTTTTGAAAAAATTTTTACCAAGATGAAAACAATTTTTTTTTGCTCAAATTTAAAATTTCCACGTTTCATGACGCGCTAAACCTATTTCAGGAAAAAAAATTTTTTGAAAATTTTTTTCAAACATTTTTGAAAAAATTTTTACCAAGATGAAAACAATTTTTTTTTGCTCAAATTTAAAATTTCCACGTTTCATGACGCGCTAAACCTATTTCAGGAAAAAAAAAAATTGAAATTTTTTTTCAAACATTTTTGAAAAAATTTTTACCAAGATGAAAAATATTTGTTTTTGCTCAAATTTAAAATTTCTACATTTCATGACACGCTTAACCTATTTCAGGAAAAAAAAATTTGAAAATTTTTTTCACCAATATTTTACTTCCCTCGCATACCGAAGGGAAGTATTGTATTCGAGAAAAAATCACCCTCCGAGATTTTTACGGATTCTGACGTTTCAGATCACGGAGATTACGAAAATATAGGTTTTTCAATTCCGTCAGTCTGTCTGTCTGTCTGTCTGTCTGTCTGTCTGTCTGTCTGTCTGTCGGTCTGTCTGTCTGTCTGTCTGTTGGTGCATTTACTAAAAAACTACTTGACGGAGAGCAGTCAAATTTGGCAGGTAGTTGACGCTACTGTCAGCGCAGAAATGGTAGAAATTTCACTGGAAAATATACAGGGTGGACCGTCTAAACGGAATAAATAGTGAAAAAAAATTTTTTTCGCTCAAATTTAAAATTTCCACGTTTCATGACGCGCTAATCCTATTTCGGGAAAAAAAAAATTTGAAAATTTTTTTCACCATTTTTGAAAAAATTTTTACCAAGATAAAAAAAAAATTTTTTGTTAAAATTTAAAATTTCCACGTTTCATGACACGCTAAACCTATTCCTGAAAAAAAAAAATTTTGAAAATTTTTATCACCATTTTTGAAAAATTTTTTTTACCAAGATGAAAAATTTTTTTTTGCTCAAATTTAAAATTTCTACGTTTCATGGTATTCTAAAACTATTAGAAAAAAAAATTATTTATTTTTTACCAACATTTTTGAAAAATTTTTTTCTACTAAAATGATTTTTTTTTCTTCAAATTTAAAATTTCCACGTTTCATGGCATTCTAAGCCTGATTCAGAAAAAAAAAATTTGAAAATTTTTTGAAATTTTTTTTTACCAACATTTTTGAAATTTTTTTTACCACTAAAATAGATGGATTTTTTTTTTATTTCTTCAAATTTAAAATTTCCACGTTTCATAGCGTTCTAAATCTATTTGAAAGAAAAATTAGAAATTTTGTTTACTATTTTTAAAAAATTTTACCACTAAGATAGAATTTTTTTTCTTTGTTCAGATTTAAACTATCCACGTTTCCATGGCATTCTAAAACTATTCAAACAAATTTTAAAATGTTTTTGAAACAATTTAAAAAAAATTTTAAAACATTTTTAAT
The DNA here is from genome assembly GCA_963583905.1 of Stenurella melanura. Taxonomy (NCBI): domain Eukaryota; kingdom Metazoa; phylum Arthropoda; class Insecta; order Coleoptera; family Cerambycidae; genus Stenurella; species Stenurella melanura. Next base: position 117,436,338 of record OY757316.1, on the reverse strand, counting down.
CTATTTATCACTACTATAGAATAGACGAAAAATTTGGTTTGCTCAAATTTAAAATTTCCACGTTTCATGACATTCCAAACCAATTTCGGAAAAAAATGTTTGCAACATTTTGTTACCAGTTTGGAAAAAAAATTAACACTAGAATAGATGGAAACTTTTTTACTCAAATTTAAAAGTTTCACGTTTCATGACATTCTAAACCTATTTTAAAAAAATATATTTTTAAATCTTAAACTTCTTTTACCACCAGTGTAGAATAGATGGAAACTTTCCCTTTTGCTCAAATTTAAAATTTTTATGTTTGACATTTTAAACCTATTTCAGAAGAAAAAATTTTAATTTTTTTTTTAACATTTTTGAAAAATTAAAATAAAAATGAAATTTTTTAACCACCACTATACTTCCACTCCATTACACGAATGTTGGATTGATGTGACGGATGGCAATAATATCTGACATATACACCTATTATACTTTTATTGAAAAATGTACAGGGTGGTCGTCCCAAGAAATAATTCAGTCATGGTGGACATTTGTAAAGGTATTTGCGCAAGCCTGCCGTATGTGGCACCTGTTTTTTATTATTGAGCTTTCGCTGTTGGATGAGCAATCTGTATATTTTTTGACCAAAACTTATCAAGTTTTCTTTGTAATAATTGCAATAACTATATTCCGATTATTATTCTCAATGTCATTTCGTAATTATTAATTTTTTAGAGTGACCGCCATGCACAAATAACGAGGGAAGTTCTGTGTAAAGACCTTTACCGATTTTTTTTAATTGTAGCAGACATTTTTGTCTACTGTCTTTGGTGGTATATTCTTTTAGCTTTCCGGTGATATAAAAAAATCGGTAAAGGTCTTTACACAGAACTTCCCTCGTTATTTGTGCATGGCGGTCACTCTAAAAAATTAATAATTACGAAATGACATTGACAATAATAATCGGAATATAGTTATTGCTATTATTACAAAGAAAACTTGATAAGTTTTGGTCAAAAAAATATACAGATTGCTCATCCAACAGCAAAAGCTCAATACTAAATAACAGGTGCCACATATGGCAGGCTTGCGCAAATACCTTTACAAATGTCCACCATGACTGAATTATTTCTTGGGATGACCACCCTGTACATTTTTCAATAAAAGTATAATAGGTGTATATGTCACATATTATTGCCATCCGTCACATCAATCCAACATTCGCGCATTGGAGTGGAAGTATAGTGGTGGTTAAAAAATTTCATTTTTATTTTAATTTTTCAAAAATGTTAAAAAAAAATTAAAATTTTTTCTTCTGAAATGGGTTTAAAATGTCAAACGTAGACATTTTTAATTTAAGCAAAAAGGAAAGTTTCCGTCTATTCTATAATAGTGGTAAAAGAAGTTTAAGATTTAAAAATTACATATTTTTTTTAAATAGGTTTAGCATGAAACGTGAAACTTTTAAATTTGAGTAAAAAAAGTTTCCATCTATTCTAGTGTTAATTTTTTTTCCAAACTGGTAACAAAATGTTGCAAACATTTTTTTTCCGAAATTGATTTGGAATCTCATGAAACGTGGAAATTTTAAATTTGAGCAAACCAAATTTTTCGTCTATTCTATAGTAGTGATAAATAGATTAAAAATGTTTTCAAATTTTTTAAATTTGTTTGAATAGTTTTAGAATGCCATGGAAACGTGGATAGTTGAAGTAAATCTGAACAAAGAAAAAAAATTCTATCTTAGTGGTAAAATTTTTTAAAAATAGTAAACAAAATTTCTAATTTTTCTTTTAAATAGATTTAGAACGCTATGAAACGTGGAAATTTTAAATTTGAAGAAATTTAAAAAAAATCCGTCTATTTTAGTGGTAAAAAAAATTTCAAAAATGTTGGTAAAAAAAAATTTCAAAAAATTTTCCAAATTTTTTTTTCTGAATCAGGCTTAGAATGCCATGAAACGTGGAAATTTTAAATTTGAAGAAAAAAAAAATATCATTTTAGTAGAAATTTTTTTTTCAAAAATGGTAAAAAAAATTATTATTTTTTTTTTAATAGTTTTAGAATGCCATGAAACAGAAATTTTAAATTTGAGCAAAAACAAATTTTTTCATCTTGGTAAAAAATTTTTCAAAAATGGTGAAAAAAATTTTCAAAAATTTTTTTTTTCAGAAATTGGTTTAGCGTGTCATGAAACGTGGGAATTTTAAATTTGAACAAAATTTTTTTTTTTATCTTGGTAAAAATTTTTTCAAAAATGGTGAAAAAGATTTTCAAAAATTTTTTTTCCCGAAATAGGATTAGCGCGTCATGAAACGTGGAAATTTTAAATTTGAGCGAAAAAAATTTTTTTCACTAATTATTCCGTTTAGGCGGTCCACCCTGTATATTTTCCAGTGAAATTTCTACCATTTCTGCGCTGACAGTAGCGTCAACTACCTGCCAAATTTCACTGCTCTCCGTCATGTAGTTTTTTAGTAAATGCACCAACAGACAGACAGACAGACAGACAGACAGACAGACAGACTGACGGAATTGAAAAACCTATATTTTCGTAATCTACGTGTTCTGAAACGTCAGAATCCGTAAAAATCTCGGAGGGTGATTTTTTCTCGAATACAATACTTCCCTTCGGTATGCGAGGGAAGTAAAAATGATATTACCTGAGCCATTCTTTTGGAAAAATGACATTTTATGTAAAAATAGCTTACCCTTCGCAAATTCACGAGTAATGTTCCACTTTCTTATGGACTGATAAATCTTGTTGCCTACATTTTTGGTTTAACTAGCATGAAAACATATGACATAAAAACAAAACAAAGAAAATAATAAAAACACAATCACCTTTACAACAGAGATACACGCCTTTTTGTGTAAAGTATCGATAACTTTTTTATTCCTGGCACGTGTGGTACCTCAGTTTTCTGACACTTCTGAGACAGTGTAAAACTAGTGAAGGCAATGCCACGTTTAAGTGAAAGAGAACGCGTAGAATTTTTGATGCTGGTTGGATATGGTGATAAGCTGAGAACTCATCAGGAAGCATGTGATGTTTGCAATGCCAAGTATCCCGAAAAGCAAATTTTTAGATCCACTGTAAGTAGATTGGTGGCTAGATATGATGAATCTGGCAGTGTAGATGACCTCCCTCGATCTGGTCGCCCTAGCACAAGCAACGAAACCAAATTAAATATTGTTGTAGAAAGTGAGGAAAACCACCATCTTTCGACAAGGCAGCCGGCTTTAAATCATAACGTGAGTCAAACTTCTGTTGTACGTCTATTGAAAAAAGAAAAATACCATCTATACAAAGTGCAATTAATCCACAAATTGAATGAGGACGATCCAGATCGGCGCTTACAGTTTTGTGAACAGTTGATGACCTTGTGCGATGAAAACCCAAATTTTTTAAAGAACATTGTTTTTTCTGATGAAGCTACATTTTCTTTAAAGGGGGCTGTACATCGGCATACCTGTAGGTATTGGTCATGCGAAAATTCTCATTGGACTCAAGAAGCCCACACACAGCGACGAGGCAAAGTAAACGTGTGGGCAGGTATGATTGGTGATCGTTTATTGGGACCTTTTTTTTAAAGAAAATCTTACGGCCGCAAGATATTTACAGTTTTTGCGAGTTGAGTTAGCGCCAGCCTTAGCAGTCATGTTTCCGAACAATGATGATGAAGATATATTTTTGCTGAAAACGTCTGCTCTCAGCAAGACGGGGCCCCATCTTATTTTGGGATAGCAATGCGTCAGTTTTTAGATGACACTTTTCCTGGAAGGTGGATAGGTCGTCAAGGTCCGATTGAGTGGCCCCCGTGTTCGGATTTAATCCCCTTAGACTTTTTTCTTTGGGGTTACTTAAAGTCAAGGGTGTATTTTAACTGACAGGATACCATAGAAGAATTAAAAGACAGAATTGGCTTGGAGATGAGACGAATTGCCCATGAGATGATTCAGAACAGTGTGCAAAGTGTCTACACCCGTCTTGGTCAATGCCAAATGTTTGAAGGGTCGCAATTTGAGCAGTGGAGATGATTCTTTTCTCACAATTATTTATGTAAGGTATCAATCAATAAAAATATTTCAGAATGGTAATTTAAATTTTTTTCATATCACGAGAAAGCTAAAGGAATATACCACCAAAAACAAATGTCTGTTTCCATTAAAAAAAATTATGACGTCATAACCCAAAAACCAATGACGTCATGAATTTTGGTATAGTGACAAAATGTAGCATTTACAAAACTAAAATCGACCCATTCGAATATTTACTTCCCTCGCATACCGAAGGGAAGTATTGTATTCGAGAAAAAATCACCCTCCGAGATTTTTACGGATTCTGACGTTTCAGATCACGGAGATTACGAAAATATAGGTTTTTCAATTCCGTCAGTCTGTCTGTCTGTCTGTCTGTCGGTCTGTCTGTCTGTCTGTCTGTTGGTGCATTTACTAAAAAACTACTTGACGGAGAGCAGTCAAATTTGGCAGGTAGTTGACGCTACTGTCAGCGCAGAAATGGTAGAAATTTCACTGGAAAATATACAGGGTGGGCCGTCTAAACGGAATAAATAGTGAAAAAAATTTTTTTTCGCTCAAATTTAAAATTTACACGTTTCAAGACGCGCTAATCCTATTTCGGGAAAAAAAAATTTTGAAAATTTTTTTCACCATTTTTGAAAAAATTTTTACCAAGATCAAAAAAAAAATTTTTGTTCAAATTTAAAATTTCCACGTTTCATGACACGCTTAACGTATTTCTGAAAAAAAAATAATTTGAAATTTTTTTTCACCAACATTTTTGAAAATTTTTTTACCAAAATGAAAACATTTTTTTTTGCTCAAATTTAAAATTTCTACGTTTCATGGCATTCTAAAACTATAAAAAAAATCGGTAAAGGTATTTACACAGAACTTCCCTCGTTCATGGCAGTCTCTAAAAAAATAATAATTACGAAATAACATTGAGAATAATAATCGGAGTAGAGTTATTGCTATTATTACAAAGAAAACTTGATAAGTTTTGGTCAAAAAAATATACAGATTGCTCATCCAACAGCAAAAGTTCAATACTAAATAGCAGGTGCCACATATGGCAGGCTTGCGCAAATACCTTTACAAATGTCCACCATGACTGAATTATTTCTTGGGATGACCACCCTGTACATTTTTCAATAAAAGTATAATAGGTGCATATGCCAGATGTTATTGCCATCTGTCACATTTTCAATCCAACATTCACGTAATGGAGTGGAAGTATAGTGGTGGTTAAAAAATTTCATTTTTTTAAAATTTTTCAAAAGATGGTAAAATAATTTTCAATTTTTTTTCTTCTGAAATAGGTTTAAAATGTCAGAGGTAGAAATTTTAAATTAGAGCAAAAAGGAAAGTTTCCTTCTGTTCTATAGTAGTGCTAAAAAAAGTTTAAAAATTAAAAATTATGTATTTTTAAAATAGGTTTAGAATGCTATGAAACGTGAAAATTTTAAATTTGAGCAAATAAAAAAAAATTCGATCTATTTTAGTGGTAAAAACTTTTTGAAAAATGTTGGTGAAAAAAATTTTCAAATTTTTTTTTCTGAAATACCTAGGTTTAGAATGTCATTTAAATTTGAGCATTCTGGTGTTAAATTTTTTTCCAAACTGGTAACAAAATGCTGCAAATTTTTTTTTCCGAAATTGGTTTGGAATATCATGAAACGTGGAAATTTTAAATTTGAGCAAAAAAAATTTTTTCGTCTGTTCTATAGTAGGGATACATAAATGGATTAAAAATGTTTTCAAATTTTTTAAAAAATTCTTCAAAAACGTTTTTAAATTTGTTTGAATAGTTTTAGAATGTCATGGAAACGTGGATAGTTAAAATCTGAACAAAGAAAGAAAAATTCTATCTTGTAATAAAATTTCAAAAAACTTTTTTTTTTATTCAGGCTTAGAATGCCATGAAACGTGAAAATTTTAAATTTGAAGAAAGAAAAAAAAAATTCATTTTGGTAAAATTTTTTTCAAAAATATTGAAGAAAATTTTCAATTTTTTTTTCCTGAAATAGGTTAAGCCTGTCATGAAACGTAGAAATTTTAAATTTGAGCAAAAACAAATTTTTTTCATCTCGGTAAAAATTTTTTCAAAAATGTTTGAAAAAAATTTTCAAAAATTTTTTTTTTCTGCAATAGGTTTAGCGCGTCATGAAACGTGGAAATTTTAAATTTGAGCAAAAAAAAATTTTTTACAACTTGGTAAAAATTTTTTCAAAAATGTTTGAAAAAAATTTTCAAAAAATTTTTTTTCCTGAAATAGGTTTAGCGCGTCATGAAACGTGGAAATTTTAAATTTGAGCAAAAAAAAATTTTTTTTCATCTTGGTAAAAATTTTTTCAAAAATGTTTGAAAAAAATTTTCAAAAAATTTTTTTTCCTGAAACAGGTTTAGCGCGTCATGAAACGTGGAAATTTTAAATTTGAGCAAAAAAAAATTTTTTTCACTATTTATTCCGTTTAGACGGTCCACCCTGTATATTTTTCAGTGAAAATTCTACCAGTTCTTCGCTGACAGTAGAGTTAACTACCTACCAAATTTGACTGCTCTCCGTCAAGTAGTTTTTTAGTAAATACACCAACAGACAGACAGACAGACAGACAGACAGACATACCGACAGACAGACAGACAGACTGACGGAATTGAAAAACCTATATTTTCGGAATCTACGTGTTCTGAAACGTCAGAATCCGAAAAAATCTCGGAGGGTGATTTTTTCTCGAATACAATACTTCCCTTCGGTATGCGAGGGAAGTAAAAAAATATTTGCCAACATTGAAAAATTTTTTTCTACTAAAACGATAATTTTTTTTTCTTCAAATTTAAAATTTCCACGTTTCATGGCATTCTAAGCCTGATTAAATTTTGAAATTTTTTTTTACCAACATTTTTGAAATTTTTTTACCACTAAAATAGATGGATTTTTTTTATTTCTTCAAATTTAAAATTTCCACGTTTCATAGCGTTCTAAATCTATTTAAAAGAAAAATTAGAAATTCTGTTTACTATTTTTAAAAAATTTTACCACTAAGATAGAATTTATTTTCTTTGTTCAGATTTAAACTATCCACGTTTCCATGGCATTCTAAAACTATTCAAACAAATTTAAAAATGTTTTTGAAAAATTTTTAAAAAAATTTGAAAACATTTTTAATCTATTTATCACTACTATAGAATAGACGAAAAATTTGGTTTGCTCAAATTTAAAATTTCCACGTTTCATGACATTCCAAACCAATTTCGGAAAAAAAATGTTTGCAACATTTTGTTACCAGTTTGGAAAAAAATTAACACTAGAATAGATGGAAACTTTTTTTACTCAAATTTAAAAGTTTCACGTTTCACATTCTAAACCTATTTAAAAAATATATATAATTTTTAAATCTTAAACTTATTTTACCACTAGTATAGAATAGACGGAAACTTTACTTTTTGTTCAAATTTTAAATTTCTACGTTTGACATTTTAAACCTATTTCAGAAGAAAAAATTAAACATTTTTTTTTAACATTTTTGAAAAATTGAAATAAACATGAAATTTGTTAACCACCACTATACTTCCACTCCATTACGTGAATGTTGGATTGAAAATGTGACAGATGGCAATAATATCTGGCATATGCACCTATTATACTTTTATTGAAAAATGTACAGGGTGGTCATCCCAAGAAATAATTCAGTCATGGTGGACATTTGTAAAGGTATTTGCGCAAGCCTGCCAAATGTGGCATCTGCTATTTAGTATTGAACTTTTGCTGTTGGATGAGCAATCTGTATATTTTTTTGACCAAAACTTATCAAGTTTTCTTTGTAATAATAGCAATCACTATATTCCTATTATTATTCTCAATGTCATTTCGTAATTATTAATATTTTAGAGTGTGTGCTATGCACAAATAACGAGGGAAGTTCTGTGTAAATACCTTTACCGATTTTTTTTTTGACAAATGTCATGTACCAAAGATATGAATTTTGTGCGTTTCTTTGGTTCACACTGTATAGAGTTCTAGTCACCATATCTTAAAAAGACACAAAAATATATTATAAATCCACTCATATTATCGATTATATTTTTTAGAGCTTCGGAGTACTCAGAGAAGAATTAGAGATAAGAAGCCAGAAACTAGTGTTAGTGAATTTTAAGAAATCTGTGATGGGCATATGTATTGGAGTAAACAAGAAACTACAAGCGTGTTTTAAACACGAAAGCTTAGAGCAAGTCGTGATTCCTCTAACATCCAATGAGCTCAACGGGAAAGACAAGTGATACGACTGTTTAAATTTAATTTAAAAATATATTTGATTATACTTAATCCGTCCTAATAAATTTGTATCCACGAAACTAATTGAGTTTATTGTTACTTCTGGTTAAAAAATGGTGTTAGGTAAGAAATAATTGTCTATTAGATCTTGACATTGGCTAAATAATTAGGCAGGTAATGATCAAGATTATCTAACATGAACTGATGTAGAACGACGTTTTGCACATTGTTAGTGGCAATTATTCATTTTTAATAGGATTTATCTTCATAGAAATATTTTTGCACATGACGATTTAAATATTTTACAACTTCATATCATTATTAGCTACTTTGATAACAAATCAAGTGAATAATAACAGCAATAATAATTACTAAATATTTCTATTACACATAAATGATTTAGACAACTAATAACTAGTAATAACTCAGGACAAAACTTTTATTATGGAATTTTATTTTGTTAAAAAATATAATATTAATTGTAATAAATTAAGTACAACAAAAAATTCTATTCTACAAATAGTGTCATATAAAGTTTTAGGAATTAATATAGATCTATTCCTAGATTGAAAACACATTTTCTCTAAAACTATTTCGGAAACTACAAATTCCACAACTAAAAATTCAGTCGGAACAAGTATCATTCCAACACACTGTTATGGTATAATACCGCACGGCTTTCGACAAATCAGAAGCCGTTAAGCCACACTTTGTGGTTCGGTTGCTATGGTTACGTCTAGCTTTGCATTTGACGTTTTACCCCGTTTTGAAATATTTTTGCATAATTTCTAAAATCTTGCTACTTTATTTTGAAAAAAAATGTAGTATAGGTTTTGCATTTTTCCGGTGGATCATCGAAACCCGAAAAAAAACGTCGGATCGAAATGAAAGTCATATCTATCGATTTCAGAGCTAATTTTGAAAATTCCGTCCGTCGGTCAGTCGGTTTAGAAAACCTTAACGCCGGACGCTCGGCTCCGTTCGGAAACCGGAAGTACCCGATATAGACGTTTCGAGTTTTTCGGGAAAAATTGAATTACTCGCTAACTGGTAGTCGGATCGAGATATTACAAAAAAGAAATGGTGCCGCTGGCATGCTCTACAAATAAGTATATCAGAGACTATGTCGAAAAACAAACGAAAATTGACTTTTTTTGCAAAAAACTGGTTTTCTCGTAATCGGGCTAGGAAGTACGATAATTGTCCAGAATATTGATCGATTTCGATGAGACTTGGTGGGATCAAAGTTACGCGACTACAAATGAAGCCTATTGCTGGCGGGCCGAATCCGTTGACCGCAAATATGTTTTCCACGGCCGAGTATGATTTTTCAAAGAAATTGATAACTCCCGAACCGAAGGTCCGATTTTGATTTTCAGAAATGGCAATTGTAGGGCTCGATTAGGTCTATTAGCTGACGTTCGTGGGAAATTTGACAAAACAAAAGCGAATCTACAAATCCTGGAAAACTTGATTTTTTTGATAAATTCTACAAATTCCAAACAGTTTCCTAATAAAAATCGAAAATTAAATATTCCGTCGATCGATCTCTATAACCAGTATAAGACACGGACCTTTTTGGACAAAAAATCTGAAATAGGGTTTTTTCGAAAAATTTAAAATAAACGAGTTATTTACGAAAATGCACTCCATAGAATTATTTAAAAAAATATTACAAATTGATAAATTCTCCGTGCGATATAGGTGCAAAAAATAATGTTATATTTAAAATATCATCATTCATTTCCTTATTTTCATTTACTAAATAAAAATAGAATGCCCTTTCTGTGTTTCAAAATGTAGTTAGCTTTTACTTTAGTCAATGTAAAAAGAAAAAAAATAAAATAAACATAAAACATGTCAAAGTACACTGAGTCATCTTGCGACTCTCTGCTGAAAATGTCATGAATCATCCCAACAAACTGGATTAAAAGCATATCAAAATGTAGTTTTTTCCACTTGTTAGAGAAAGTATAGTCTACAACACGTTTAGAATGGCATATCCCACACTCGCGAACCTTAGTCTTCGCCTCCGGGTCGGACTACAAACTTTCCGCTCGTGTGGAATATGGGCTATTCCAGAACTTGTTGCAGAATATACTATTACGTGTACATGCAACAAATGTGCAAGAAAAACGATTAGGCCATATCACCAATTTAGATACTATTATAGAACCTCTTATTTTTGTAAGTTTAAGTCTACGATTTGCAGTATGACATGCACAGATTAGAATTATATAGATCTAATCCATACTTTATGGGATTACCACTATATAATAAATTAAGCGCAAATTTTAAAAATTTTGTGAATATTAAAGAAACATTATAAACTTAACATACCTTGTGTCATGTGCATTTTATTTTGTGGAAGATTTTTTAAATCATAGTATTCTATTCTATTCCATTTCATTCCATTATATTCCATCTCATCCCATCCCCCCCACCCAATCCCATTCTATCCCATCCATTCTATCCTTCCCATACATCTCATCCATCCCACCCATCCTATATATTCCATCCATCCGATCCATCCCATCTATCCCATACATCCCGTCCATCCCTTCTATAAATCCCGTCCCATCCCATCCTATCCATCCCATTTTATTTTTCTTGCTTAAGATGGTTTTATTCTTTTTGAAATAATTTAAATACCGTTATAATATTATTGGTACAATATTTAATATGTAATTAGAATTTGTTGAATAGAACAGTAATTACTCGGGTAGCTGAGTTTCATCGCTCACGCTGACGAGGGTTTTTCTGAATTTTTTACAGGAATTCTATTTCTGTTAAATTCTTATTTACGTTGCAATTATTATACTGTCTTAAATTGTTCGTAAATTAATCATGGATTTTTTGGCTAGTCAAGCATTCATAATTATTAGCACTAGCATTACACAATAAAATTACCGTCTAAAGATAAACATACAATTACTTCCGTATCCACATAGTGGAGTGGAAGTATAGTAATCGTAAAGAAAATTTCATTTTTTTTTTTTTTTGTTGAAATAGGTTTAGAATGTCACGAAGCGTCGAGATTTTAAATTTGAGCCAAAAAAATTATGTCTGTCGCTATGTCGGCCTGTAACTTATTTTGTGCGTACGATTTATCTGAATTGGTTTAAGATATTGACTTGAAATTTTATATACGTATATACTACAACGAGATCTGGAACTGGATTGCATTTTTAACTTATCCGGTGAAGAGTTGGGGAGTAAATAGGTGTAAATAGGGGAAAATAAGTAAAGCAAGCTGGTAAGAGCACAAAAATTCGGGAAAGGTGTATATATTAGTAGGTAAGGCCTCAGATTATTTTATAATATTTATAAGAAAGTCAAGCTAACTATTATACTCTTTGTTTAAAAATGAATTATTATTTGTTTGCTTATAATTGTATTGAAACATATTCTTTATAGGATTTTGCAAACAGCAGAAAAAAATAAACCTATAACTAAAAGAAAACCTTTGTGTAAAAATATTAATGAAATCTTCGCATTCTTTCGATAACCTGAATTCTGGTTATGCTAGCAAATTAATATCCTAAAATGAATTTGTTTAATTTCTTATTTGACAATTCTCATTTTAACACTAGCATCCACACAGTCCCCTACGGCCATGCAGATTATACTAGTATCTACATAACCCCCTACGATTATGAAGATTCAGTTGAAAATGAGAACAACGTAGATACTAGTTTAATCTGCATGGCCGTAGAGGACTGTGTGGATGCTAGTGTTAAAATGAGAATTGTCAAATAAGAAATTAGACAAATTCATTTTAGGATTTTTAGTTTGCTAGCATAACCAATTCAGGTTATCGAAAGAATGCAAAGATTTCATTAATATTTTTACACAAAGTTTTTCTTTTAGTTATAGATAGATAATTTTTCCTGCTGTTTGCAAAATCCTATAAAGAATGTGTTTCAATACTATTATACTCTTTGCCGATTTATCGCGCTTTTTATATAACTGTTGCACATTCTATAGGATACTCTTCGCAGTTTTTTGTAAATATTAGTTTTATATATATTTTTGTTTAATTACTGAACATAAAAATAATGTTTTTTTAAAATTTAAATAATTAAAAATGTTCTTTATTTATTGATCTGTTATGTTCAAAAACAATAGAGTTCTACTGGAAATAAGGAAACAAAAGTTGGTATTTGTGAACATTAAAAAACTGTCAAAGACGCTATTATTGGTACGGAGAAAGGAATGAGAACATTTTAATGGAGAACTGAGGTAATACTACTCTCTCTATCTCTTAACAATATAATTAATTTTTTTGTTTCTCTCAGGTAGCATAATTAAAGTTTAACATACGATTCTAAAAAAGACTGATAGTAGTTTAAAGTATTTTTTATATTCTGAAGTAAGAAAATTGTAAATAACAATTTGTGAATATATAAAGTTTATGCATACAGGGTGTCCCAAAATTCAACATCATCCCGTGGAGGGCTGATAGGCCAGCTCATGACTCACCAGAATATCAAAATATGATCTTAGTAAAAAATTGTTAGTTTTTGAAAAATTGATACTTTCATGAATTTCGTGAAAATCGATAACTTAGATCAGTTTATCGCGTGTCATAGATGCAAAATTCTATATTTTATGATTCTAGATTTTGCTATGCAACCCTGAATAGTCCTGCTATTGATCACAGTCCATGCCTTGGGAAGAACAAACATTTTTGCCAACTAATGAGTTATTTTTTACTTCCCTCGCACACCGGAAGTACTGTATTCGAGAAAAAATCACCCTCCGAGATTTTTTCGGATTATCACGCTTCAGATCATGTACGAAAATATAGGTTTTTCAATTCCATCAGTCAGTTTGTCTGTCTGTCTGCCTGTTGGTGCATTAACTACTTGACGGAAAACAGTCAAATTTGGTACGTAGCTGACGCTGCTGTCAGCGAAGAAAGGTTAAACTTTCACTCAATAATATACAGTGTAGACCGTCTAAAGGGAATAAATATTGAACAAAATTTTGCTTAAATTTAAAATTTCCACCTTTATTGACATTCTAAACATTTAAAAAAAAATTGATTTTTTTTACCAATATTTTTGAAAAATGTTGCACCACTAGAGTAGATGGAAAAAAATCTGTTTTTGCAAAATTTAAAATTTCCACGTTTTATGACATTCTAAAGCTATTTCAGAAAAAGAAAATTTTGAACATATTTTTACAATTTTGGAAAACATTTTTACCACTAGGATAGATGGTAAAACATTTTTTTGCTCAAATTTAAAGTCTCCACGCTTCATGGCATTCTAGATTTATATTAAAAAAGTTTTTTTACCACTACTATAGAATAGAAGAATTTTTTTTGCTCAAATTTCCACGTTTCATGACATTCTAAGCTTTAAAAGTGAATTATTTATTACTTGTTTGCTTATAGTAATGAAACATATTGTTTATAGGATTTTGGAAACAGCGGAAAAAAACTATCAATGAGAACTAAAGAAAAACTATATGTAAAAAATATTAATGAAATCTTTGCATTCTTTCGATAACCTGAATTCTGGTTATGCTAGCAAATCAAAAATCCTAAAATATATTGGCCCAATTTCTTATTTGACATTCTAATTATAACACTAGCATCCAACATAGTCCCCTACGGTTAAGCAGATTAAACTACTAACTACATGACCCCCTACGGTATGAAGATTTAGGTAAAAATGAGAACAAAGGCCTAAAATGGATGTATTTACCTAGTTTGTCATAAAAAAAATTCATTTTAATGGATTACATTTTCATTAAATCTCTCGTTCAGTTTCTTGGAAATGCTTAGCATTTGAAACGTTTTTCGCCCTTATTCTGAGCTCATCAGAAAGGCACAACCATACAAAACCAATTTTCAAGAAACTGAATGAGACATTTTATAAAAATGTAATCCATTAGAATGAAAAAATGTCTGTATTCTTACCAGCTTGCTTAGTTGTTTTTTCTTATTTACCCCCCAACCCTTCACCAGATAAGTTCAAGAAGCAATCCAGTTCCAGATCTCGTTATAATAAATACGTGTATAAAATTTCAAGTCAATATCTCAAATAGTTCCAGAGAAAACTCCAGAGAAAAAATGTTTTCGCTCAAATTTAAAATCTCGACGTTTCATAACAATTTAAACATATTTCAAAAAAAAAAATTTGAATTTTTTTACGATTACTATACTTCCACTCCGCTACGTGAGTGTGGAAGTAATACAAGAAACTTTGTTATATGAATTTTTTTTTCTATGATTAATAGTTTTCGAAAAAATGACATGAACAAAAATTTGACAAATTAATAATTTTCGCTTAGTACAACAATCATTTTTTCTAAATATCCTGTATAAAAATCTCGAAAACACCAAAGATAAGGTAAATAAAATAAAATTTATTTGTATATTATTCTAGCGCTTCAAACACAGAGTCAAAAACATTTATTAGATTTCTTTTTCAAAATTTTTGCATCTAGCGACAAAGATAAACAAAAAATAAACTTTTTCTAGGAAGCCAGGTAAACACCAAACTCGTGGATGCCACATTAGTAGTATGCTGATTAATATTGTTATGAATGTTATGATAATAATCGCAAATGTATAAATTAGTTAAAGAAACAAATCTGTAACCTTCAAAATAAGTCGTCCAACTTCTCATTATAACTTCGCAACTAGTTACTAACAACCAGGCGTTAGTTGCAAAATTAATTAAATAAATTGTAGATAATTTTCCCTTGAACCTAAACCAAATTATTTGGAAACACCTTATTATGTAATAGTAATGTAAACAAACATGTAACGCTTTGCGGGTTATGGCTATATTACAGGTATTCACGCAGAAGGTTATGGTTAAGGCAACGAAGCAGCATCGAAGGCTCGTTTGACGGGGTGCGACGCGCAAGGCACGGCCCGATCTTGGAAAAAAAAATAAGGAAAAAGTTTACATATGGTCCGAAGGTGTGCTTTTATCCAGGGGGTAGATGCCACCCCTTCTGGGGGGGGTCGTAATTAGTAAACTCGCAATAAATAGAAGGACGAATTTTAAGCAAAAAACGTTCCATGAAGTAAGTTTCTTCGATAAATCAATGTTTTTCGAGTTATTCGAGATTGAAAAATGTTGATTTTTTATCTAAAAAATGCATGTTTTAGAGCGATGTTTCAAGAAAACTTTATGTTCTATCAAAAAAAAATCATGAGGAGCAAAAATGAAGCTAATGAAATAACAAATGGCTTTTTATTTTTGTAGATGGAGGAAAACTTGTCAGATCTTTTTTAAAGTACTTGAAAAAACCTTTAAAATGAGTTTGAGTAAGTCATTTGCATAAAAACTTACCAGTGGAGTAAATCTAAGGGTCTGAATTGTCTAGAAAGGAATTGTCTTACCATAGTAATTTTTTGGTTGGAACTTATTGAAAACATTTCAAGAAGTGTAGTGAAAAGTTTTAGATTAAATCCGTGCGGCGGAAAGCTTTTGTTTAAACAAAAGAATGTTCAGAATCCTGTTTCTTCGCAGTTTATCTCAAATATCTCTGGTTATAAAACCCATACCGCAAAAAAGAAAGAGACACAATTTATTCAAAACAAAATTGCGAAGAGAACTAGATTTGTCCGAAACTCTTTGGTCAATATGCCAAGTCGTAAAACAAGAAGACATTTTAGCGAGGCCATTTTGAAACAATTGATCATGAAAAATAATGCACATATTCTAACGAAACTTTAGAAGAATATATCCCCTGTGGAGTCAAACCATCAAGCCAAGTTTCAAGTTAAAATGTTTACAATAACTCCTAAAAAACAATTGCAAAGTCGAAAATCGAATCGTCGATTCTTTGTAAGCATCAAGTCGTATTTCAATAATTTGTGTTCCAGATTATAGTTGTCTTTATGTTCTTTGTGGTGCTCTAAACAAAAATAAATAAAATTTTTAAAACCGAGAAAACGTTCAAGTCATTGTGTCTATTAGCTTGCTTATAAATGGCCATAATGTAAAAAATGTCATATCTAGAGTCCCAATTGCCGGTGATAAAATTACTTTTTTTTTAAATAACTCGTTTTTATATACCAATAATTTTTATTTTTGGGCAAAATATTTTTGAGTAAAACAAATTTGTTTAAAAAAAAAGAAAATAGAAGAATTGAATAAAATAGATTTTAAAAAGTTAAATTTTTTTTTTGTTTGCCCAAACAATCGACGATTCGATTTTCGACTTTGCAATTGTTATTTAAGAGTTATTGTAACCATTTTAACTTAAAACTTGGCTTAATGGTTTAGTTCCACAGAGGGTATATTCTTCCAAAGTATCGTTAGAATATGTGCATTATTGTTCAAGTTATCATCAATTTTTTTTAAAACGGCCTTCCTAAATATCTTCATGTTTTACTACTTGGCATATTGACCAAAACGTTTCAGACAAATCTAGTTCTCTTCGCAATTTTATTTTAAATCATTTGTGTCTCTCTCTTTTTTGCGATACGGGTTATACAACCAGAGATATTTAAGAAAACCGCTGCCTAAGGAATTACTACTTCCACATCCAGATTTTTCATCCAAGTCACTTTAAAGGAAACATCTTGACTAGATTTGCACTCTAGTATGCGGAAATTATTGGTCATAGAATTTTAATAATATTTGGAGCAGATGTCATAGAAAAGTTTGAGGCGTTGGTTTCTACCATATACGTTAAAAATTAAGTTTTTAGTTTACCCTACTCATTTTCCCCTATTCACAACCTACTATGTCTCATCCCTTCAATGGAATCATCTCAATCAGATGTCATTACAATACATACGTGTAGTAACTTTCAAGTAAATATCTCAATTTCATGTTATCAAACCCATTAATAATGGAGCGGAGATGGTGGTGTTTGAAAAATATTAGAAAGAAATTTGAGGCCTTGGTTTCTAGTGTATACACCAAATCCCACATTTCTGTACTCTTACCAGCTTGCTTTACTTATTTTCCCCTATCTACCAATACTTAATCCCCAACCCTTCAACGGAATCATCCCAAAATATAAACTAGTTCCAAACGTCGTTATAATACATACGTATACTAAATTTCAAGTGATTATTTCAATTTTATTTTATCAACCTCTTCAATAATGGAGTAGGGGTGGTGGGGGGTTGAAAGATATTATCAATAATCTGAGACCTTGGCTTCTAGTACATACACCGAATTTCAAATTTCTGTACTTTTACCAGCTTGCTTTACTTTTTTCCCCTATTTATCCCTATTCAACCCCCAACCCTTCAACGGAATCATCTCAAAATATAAGCTAGTTCCAGATGTCGTTATAGTACATACGTGTACCAAATTTCAAATGAATATCTTAATTTTATTTTATCAACCCCTTTAATAATGGAGTAGGGGTGGTAGGGGGTTGAAAAATATCACAAAATAATTTGAGATTTTGGCTTTTAGTATATACACCGAATTTGAAGTTTCTGTATTCGTACCAGCTTCCTTTACTTATTTTTCCCTTTTAACCCCTATTTAACTCCCAACCCTTCAACGGAATTATCTCAAAATATAATCCAGTTAGAGATGCCGTCATAATACATACTTGTACCAAATTTCAAATGAGTATCCCAATTTTATTTCATCGACCCCTTTAATAATGGAGTAGGGGTAGTGGGGGGTTGAAAAATATTATAAAAAAAATCTGAGGCCTTGGCTTGTGTACATACATCAAATTTCAAGATTCTGTACTCTTACCAGCTTGCTTTACATATTTCCACATATTTACCCCTAACAATCCAATTCCAGATCTCGGTATAATATATACGTGTACAAAATTTCAAGTCAATATCTTAAACCGTTCCGGAGAAAGCGTGCGGACATAAAAAAAAAAAGAAGTTACAGACAGACCGACAGACAGACAGAATTTTTTTTTTCGCTCAAATTTAAAATCTCGACGTTTTATGACATTCTAAACCTATTTCAAGAAAAAAAAAATTGAAATTTTTTTTACGATTACTATACTTCCAATCCACTACGTGTATGTGGAAGTAAAAATAAGAAAAGAAGTCTACTTGGAAGGAAGGTGTGCTTTTACCCTGTAGGCCAGTCATTTTAAACAACAAATTGGAATTAATTACAATTAATGAAATCTTTGCATTCTTTCGATAACCTGACTTCTGGTTATGCTAGCAAGTTAAAATTCTGAAATAAATTTGTGCAATTTCTCATTTGCCATTCTCATTTTAACACTAGCATCCAACATAGTCCCCTACGGCTAAGCAGATTAAACTAGTATCTCCATGACCACTATGTAAATTCAGTTAAAAACAATTTTAGTAACCTCCTACAATTTTATTGTGGGGAGGTTAAAAATGTGAACAAAGGTCTGAAATTAATTTATTTATCTACCTGGTCTTTAAATTTTTTAACTGAATTTACATACCATAAGAGGTCATGTAGATACTAGTTTAATCTGCTTAGCCGTAGGGTACTATCTTGGATCTTTTTTTACCACTACTATAAAACAAATTTAAAATTTCCACGTTTCATGACATTCTAAACCTATTTTAAAACAAAATTTTTTTTTTACCATTTTGGAAAAAGAATTTTTTTTTTTTGCTCAAATTTAAAATTTCCACCTTTCATAGCATCTAAATCTATTTAAAAAAAAATTGCTATTTAAAAATAAATTGTAATGTTTTTTTACTACTATACTATAGAATAGAAGGAAACATTCCTGTTTGCTCAAATTTAAAATTTCCACGTTTCATGACATTCAAAGCCTATTTCAGAAGAAAAAAAAATTTTTTTAGCAATATTTTTGAAAAATTTCAAAAACAAATAAAAATTTTTAACCACTACTATAGTTCCACTCCACTACATGAATGTGGAACTGAAAATGTGACAGATGGCAATAATATTTGGCATATGCACCTATTATACTTTTATTGAAAAATGTACAGGGTGGTCATCGCAAGAAATAATTCAACCATGGTGAACATTTTTAAAGGTATTTGCGCAAGCCTTCCATATTTGGCACCTGTTATTTAGTATTGAATTTTTGTTGGATGAGCACTCTGTATTTTTTTTTTTGACCAAAAGTTATCACGTTTTCTTTGTAATAATAGTGATAACTATATTCCGATTATGATTCTCAATGTCATTTCATAATTAATAATTTTTTAGAGTGAATGCTATGCACAAATAAAGAGGGAAGTTCTGTGTAAATACCTTTACCGAATTTTTTTTAATTTCAACGTCTGAATAGGGGTAATTATTGAACGTTTTCAAAAAACCACGAACCTCACTTGGTTTTTAATAAGGATTAATTTGAGACAAGCTAACCTTTTTACGATTTTTCCTAAGCCCGCAATCCCCTACCCAAAACACGAAAAAACCGCTCCTTTTGCTGTCAATCAAATTTGAAACAGGAATTTGAAATCGACATACATACATAAGTGATCATACATATACATTGTTTACTCTATATAAGAGATTAGCTTATTATAAAACTGATTTCTGTTGAAAATGTTTTTCTGCGGTGATTATTAAACATATTTATCTGGTTATACTTAGTCAGTATACCCTTCGCAAATACAAAACGAAGTCTATTGTATTTGATCGGCACATTGATAAAGCCAGTATGTAGAGAAAACATCTCCACATGTGTCGGTGATCGAATTCTGAACAATTTTCAAAATGTCTGTCTGTCCGTCCGTCACGTTTCTTGTAAGCACGATAAGTTAAGAATGAAAATTCCCATTGTATTGGATAATAGCATTTAGTGTTAGTTTAAGGAAGAACCCTATTGTTTTTGAACAAAATTGTTCAAAACTAAATACAAAAGTTATTAATTATTTAAATTTAAAAAAATCTATTTTTTCATGTTCTGTAATTAAGCAAAAAATGTCTAAAATTAATATTATTTACAAAAAAATTACGAAGAGTATCTTATAGAACGTGCAACAATAAAAAATGCTTGCTTGATTTAATGAAATAGGTAGTATAATAAACTTTAGTATCTACCAGTTTTTAATAAAGATATTATGAGACTAATTATTTGTTAGTTTGGATTTCCCGTCACCAGTGGACCCGCAACTCTCTGCATACACCTTGAAATTCGGCTCGACATTATTCTAATAAATCGTTGTTTTGCAGTCGCGTTTACACTTGACCATCTCTTCTGTTAACAGCTCATTGTTAATAACAAATTAGGTTTGAAAAGAGATCGACGCCGGTTCCTCTCCGCAGTTAAAGTGAATAGTTAGTCTCTAAACAGACGAACTGCTGGCTACATGCAATTTTTTTAATTTTGAAAAGTTGTTGGACATTGAAAAATCATTTTATTGATTTTTGGTTATATATTACCTGTTGTTGTGTTAGAGTTCAGTGAGTTTATTATAAAGTGGTAACATTCAGGGAATACCAGGACCATAGTGAGTAATAAAGTTTATTAAAAGTATTTAGGAAGAGCTGCAGCATATACATAATCCCCTACGGTAATGAAAATTAGAAATAATAATTCACTTTTAAACATGCATAGAGTATATAGGCTTCAATACTAGTTAGCTAATAGATAGTTGAAGGTATGTTGTTTTTATCAGTCAATGTCAAATATAATTTCTCATACTTATTCATAGAAATTGTCTTGGTTTTGCATGGAACATTTTTATGAGTGGCTTTGTGCCCTTCTGTTGAGCTCAGCATAAGAGCGAAAAACGTTTCAAAGGTAAAACATTTCCAAAAGCAGAATGCCAGATTTCATGAAAATGTAATCCATTAGAATGAAACATTTTTAAGACAAGGTAAGTTTGAAAATTTTTTTCACCAACATTTTTCAAAAAGATTTTACTACCAAAATAGATCGATTTTTTTTTATTTGCTCAAATTTAAAATTTTCACGTTTCATAGCATTCTAAACCTATTTAAAAATCATATAATTTTTAACTTTTAAACTTTTCTTTACCACTACTATAGAATAGAAGGAAACTTTCCTTTTTGCTCAAATTTAAAATTTCTACGTTTGACATTTTAAACCTATTTCAGAAGAAACAATTTTGAAAATTTGTTTACCAACATTTTTGAAAAATTTAAAAAAAATGAAATTTTTTAACCGCCACTATACTTCCACTCCATTACGTGAATGTTGGATTGAAAATGTGACAGATGGCAATAATATCTGGCATAATAATATGCACCTATTATACTTTTATTGAAAAATGTACCGGGTGGTCATCCCAAGAAATAATTCAGTCATGGTGGACATTTGTAAAGATATTTGCGCAAGCCTGCCATATGTGGCACCTGCTATTTAGTATCTTATCAAGTTTTCTTTGTAATAATAGCAATAACTATATTCCGATTATTATTCTCAATGACATCTCGTAATAATTAATTTTTTAGAGTGACCGCCATGCACAAATAACGAGGGAAGTTCTGTGTAACTACCTTTACCGATTTTTTTTTTTGCTTTTTGGCAGATGTTTTTTGTTCTATAATTGCTCTTCACTTATTTCTATGCGACTAACATGTTAAAATTATAAATTTTTATAGTTTTTTCTGATTTTTTGTCGATACATAAGGAAATAATCTTTCTAGTTTATCTTCTGTTCTTGAGTAGTTATGGTGGCGTAACGGCTAGAAGTCCCGTTCCTCAAACAGGAAATCTGGGTTAGAACCACGCATGCAAAAATATTTCCTATATATCAATCACATGGGTAAACATTGAGGTATAATCCTCACATACCGAATTTCAGTCAAATCAGACCATAAAGATAAAATGTTTTAATTCTTTTTTCACTTTAACGAATCATCGACAACCTATTAAGGCACATTCTGTCCTTTTACAAATAGTACAAATTTCTGTCACACTAGCTCTCGGGGTATTAGGTTTAAGGGTACCCTTACTCCTCCCATTCATCATATCCAATTTTTTAAATGTCATATTCGTACAATATTACTAAGCGTATTAATGAATTACCCAAAGAATTAAAAACTAAAAATATATCTGGTTTTAAAAAACATGTGATTGAGTTAATTATGAACAGGCAGTGATTTCACACAAAAATTTGTTGTATTTTTGTTGTTGTTTCCCATATTTTATGCCCCTTGTCCAGAACTTAGGTTTTTTATTATTTCTTCTTGTAAGCATAAGTTAGGAAAATTCGATTTTGTTATTTAGGCTATATTCTTTGTCTTGGGTTAGGTGGAAGAACAAGATGCCTTTAGGATTTACTGAACCTCGCGCAGTAAAATCGTTACTCTAAATTGTTATTAATTTGGTTAATAAAGTCCTCTTTTTTTTACGCGTTAGCGATGCTGGACAGTTCTCCCGTGTCTCCGACATTCTCACGGGGGAAGCGCCAGCGAATTATCTACAACCACTCCCCACATCCCGCAGGGTTAGTGGTTGTAGATTCCAGAATCGTGTGCCCTAAGTAGGCGCAGGGACCCTAAGACGACTGCCTTCTGCATTTGGCCTGCCAACCATTCGGCTGATTTTTGGCAGGCCGGTATGGTCTTCAATGCTGAGAGCAGCGTAGGCCTCATCCCACCGAGAACGCCGATTATCAGGACGACCATCTTGACCGAGTAGTCTGGGTATAGCGCTAGGAGCTCATACCGGAGATCTCGGTATTTGGTCCGTTTCTCCTACTCCTTCAAGGTGATGTTTGTCTCGGCAGGTGCCGAGAACTCGTTGACATACATCACCTTGGTCTGGTGGTCGAGGAGGACTATGTCAGGCTTGCTGGCTTGAATCAGCCTGACGCATGACGGTCGGGAACGAGTAGTTCCAATAAATTCGACACTTCTCGTTCTTGACAACGGACTCGATCTCTCCGGGAACATAAGGCAGCACTGGTGTTTGGTATACCTCGTACGAGTGCCGAAGATGGTAATACAGCACTCTTAAAGCCGCGTTATGTCTGTGGATGTAGGCCGAAGTCGCGTAAATCGGACATGCAGATAGCAAATGCATGAGGGACTCCGGCGCCTGATGGCAGGTCCTACAATTTAGGTTGGCGACCTCTACACCCATAACACGACTGCGGTAGACAAAGGTGTTAATTACACCATCTTGGCAGGCCACAATGAATCCCTCGGTCTCCGACTTTAGCCCTGCTGACCTCAGGAATGCGAAGGTCAGCTTTATCGATAACCCAGTGTCTCTATGTTGTTGTAGAACACTCCATGCATGGGTTTATCGACGTGCTGCCTGATATTATACAGTTACAACATTAACAGATACTGTTCACCGCATTTTTCACCAGATGATGAACAGTGCAACTTATTAAAACAGATCTCTCTGCTCGGCAGCTTTAATTTGGGTTATCAGGCGATTTGGCGGAAGCTCAGTTACTGACTGTGCATCAGCACCTCGCCTGCCTCTTCGCCTGAAGTCGAAAACGAGACCGAGATCATCTGCGGCCCTGCGTGCTGCCTTGAATAAAAATCCGCCCACTCCTACGGTTTCATGATCTCTCACTAACCGCAGGAGTGGATCTGAGCTCCTCAAGATGTTACATGCCATACTCAGCGCTACTCTGCCATCCATGCACTCCAGGCTCAATATGAGAAATACATCTCAATATTTTGTGATTTGCCCCACAATTAGTTATTCGCTTCCAAATTTTTTTACAAAGCTTATGATTTTCCTGGGAGCCTGTGTCTTCAGACGTTAATTTAATATTTTCTAGGCATTTCGGCCTAATGCATATTAACATCTTATATTCGCAAAGTACCCATGTTCTTAAGATGATATCTTAAAGGAAACGTTGGAATGCTGGTTATTAGCTTTAAGTGAAACTTCTCGAGTTCTAGAAGCACTGTAGCATTTTTTTGCGAATAAGTAATGAATTTCTTCGCGTGTCTTTGACCTGGAGTATTCCTCCAGTAGGACTTCTTCTGTTTCCTATTCCATTTTATAACCTCTTTTGTTATACGTACCTTCCTTAGATAAGCTACAAATGGTATGGGTCCGAAAAATGGGATTTTAGCCGTATTTTGTAGGGCTGTCAGCTTATTCCCTCTTGCCCTTAGACTAAAAAATGGCGCCACAAGAATTTCTTAAAAATAAAAAATTATCTCGGCTCCAGAAGGTCGGAGAGTAAAAATTATTTTTTGTAAATTTGTAGAAAAATGCCAACTTTCTATTGGCAATAATGGCATTCCAATATAATGGGTTTGTTCCATGATATTCTTTTGATATGGTTTTTATACTTTTTCATATAGTACTCGATATTCTCATTATACACTTAAAATTTCATATTATTAACTTTTTCCGTTCTCGAGATATAAGGAGTTGAAATTGGTAATAGTTGCAAAAACCGAGCGCTCATATGTGACGTCACTATACGTAAGTGACGTAAGAAAAATGGCTTTCTGGGACCTTTCAAATTTAACCTTAAAAGTCGAAAAACATGGAATTTTTAAACGCTGGTAACTAAATAAATACGTCAAGTGAAAGTTCGTTCTATGTCTCTAAGGAAAGGAGAAGGTCGGCGATCAATTCTAATCGTAAATTGCATGGTCAAAATCAAAAATTTGTTCCGGCAGGAGCGATAGAAAATTGTAATTTTTTGACATTTCACCAAATTGTACTCCCCTACTGTCAAGCAGTAAACAGAACAAACAATACTTTGAAAACACTTATAATTATAACAAGTAAGGAGTATCAAGTCTATTGAGATCGCCGAGCTATGCGTATAGTGACGTAGCGCCTGGCCACGCCCCATTTTCGCGAGATGGAGATTTGTAATGGTTTTTAAGATACTAAACGTGGGAATACGATTCTAATTTTTTGCAGATCCATTAATTTATACCTGTACTTTCGATTTATTAAATAAAAAAAAAAATGCTGAACAAGCCCATTTATAATCTCAAAAATATTCAAGGTTTTTTTGGGGTAAAAAAATTTTTTTTGACCGACTTTTCGTATGTTAGGGATCGCTTCGTGATACAATATCTAATTAATTTTGCGATTTTTTGACACAGGACTGGACCAGCTCGAACCGTATTAAAAAGTTATACAACTTTGCTATTTAACTTTTTTTTGTGCAACGCCAAGTTTTTTTTAACGTAAAAACCATTTTTCGCAAACTTTGGCCGCCATTTTGAAGAGGGCGCATGTTCGACATTTGTTTTGAAAATAATTAATTGAATTCTACGGAAAATTCCCGATTTTTTACATACCGTGGTTTGCTGTTAATAATTGTTGTAGGAAAAATTCCAGAGTTACTGGACTATTCAAAAAACAACATTGTCTATGTATGTAAATAATTATTGTGTATTTAATTAGCAATTAGAAAATAGCACATTATAAGCTATGTTGTTAGTAAGGGGTCCAAAGCATTAAAAATTGAAATGACCCATTCCAACAAGGTAAATAAGTTTTGAGCTCGCATATCGAAAGAGGGTCCTAATGGGCATCAGAAATAGCTTGTTGGACTTTTGTTGAGGATTGCACAACTTCTCCACAAGAAAAAAAGATGGCGGAATGTTATTTCAAGAATTCGTGTTTTTAAACGTATACCTCTCGCTAGAAAATTAACTACATGCGATATTGATCTGATTTTTTTTCTTTACATACTACTGACATGAGCGCATATGTCTGTACTAGTACAGTTTCAAAGTCACTTACGGTTTTTTTCTAATTAAATCCTAAATCACAGGAACGAAATTTGTGTGTTTGAAATTTCGACGTGCGGACAACTACATTAAATGTTTAATTTTATTATATATTATATGCGAATGAAATATGGTCTAAAAATCAACAAAGTTTTTGCAAAAAAAATTAATTCGATATCTCATACAGTTTTCGAGTTACAGATTTTTTAATTCGATCGTAATGTCTTGTTATGATAACGCGCAACGTGACAGCTGCGGCAGGATTCGGTCTGTGTAATTGTGGATAGACATTAGTCTAATACCTAATTTGATTAAGGTGTTATATTACTATTAATCAGTAGGTCACCAATTGTCTGAAAATTAGACAATCATTTATGTGTTATGTTACAACTACGTGATTTTAAAATAGAGTCTGTTAAAATATAGATGCAGAAATAATGATTTAATGATTACTGAAAAAAGGAAACTTTGAAGTACGTCCAATTTGCAGTTACGTTATTTTGGCTTAGAAGGACTGTATATATCGAAAGGTGCAAATACAGTATGAAGTCGTCAATAAATTATACAAATTTGAGATTAAAAAATAAAAATTGTCCGAAATTTCATATTTAACAAAATGTATGGTATGATTAAAAACCCATCAGAATTATATGACATAACAGACACAATTCTTATTCTAAACTGGAATTACTTTATAAATAGTAACAAATATAAAGCGAATAATCTAAAATACATTTTAGAATATTGGTGTAAATAATGACATACCTACGTTGCCCAATAATGTGAAGTTGCAATCATGAAGAAGGGAACACAATAATATTTGCGCAAGGTATGTTTAATTTTTGCAAAATAGAAAACCTACAAAAATTGTGTGGGTACATGACAACAAAGGGTATCTTAGGATACTCACGAAATCAGTAAATAATTAAGTGAAAAATATGAAGAAAATGTTTTAAAAACGTTATTGGCAGTCAGTGTATTGTGTGACCTGTCAGTTATCCTTTCCGAAGAGGATAAATGAGCAGTTATTGTTGCCTTAAAATGAACACGCCAACTATATATTTTGATTAATTTTGGAGATAACTGCGATGCAATTGACGATCGTGTAATTTAAGATGCTCGTAAGTCCTATGTGAATCTATCCACACAGATTCACATAGGACTTACGGATTAAGGATTTAAATTCACTACGGCCATCTGTAGTGAATTTAAATCTTTAGATTTGCTAAGGTAGTATTTATTTTTCCTTAAGGTTATTAGGCTTACGTTAGCTACGTCCGCGTCCTACACAAGACACTTCCTTACTGCATTTAAAACGAGCATTACAGGGGACGGTAGTCCAGTGGTTTAGTGTACTTAGCTTAGCTAGCAACTGAAGAACCTAGCGAAGTAGGTTAAAACCCTGCTCAATGCGAAATACTTTTAATTGTAAAAATTATCCACAAAAAGTGGTTTAGACCCTTACCTAACACAAAATCCTGGATTTATAACAAATTTTCTCGACTTGAGAAGCAGTTAACAAAGCACATACAATTTTAGTGTCCAAACGATTTTCCGATCTCCTTCCCAATTTACCCGTTCCCAGAAAATTTGGATATCTGATAGAGAATAACCAACTAAAATCACAAATGATGACAAAAAGTCAGAACTGGTTCTAAAGAGAGCAAATAGTGGAATTGTAAAGTAAACTGTGATTAAAAATGTGCGTCCACTTGGTGTTCTGTTGCATGTGCAGCCTTTCCTAACAATTGTTTCAAGGGCAGAAATAATACAGAGCAGTTTTTAGCAGACAGTGCTTCTTAATAGTAATGCCTATGTAGTGGTTTGTCAATGCTTACTGAGCTGTGTATACTTATTATGCATTATTATTATTATTATTACTTATGGATATATTACAAGTTTTGTGTACGTTTTTATATTTTCATATTTGTAAAATGCTAAGTATATCATTTGTACCACAATAATGATATACTTAATAAATAATATCTCTATACAACACCTTCATGATTAATAGATCGTGTAAATCATCTGCCAAATGAGTTTCTTTTTACCTGTTAATATTTTTGCAAAATTGTAAAAATGTAAATAATAGCACAATTTCAAAAATGTATTGGCTTACTATCTTAATGCATTACACTTAGCCAGAAAACAGCCGCATGCTAACAGCAATACCACGAATCTAATTATGGTTTATTTTAAAAAGTCGTTAACTCAAAAACTGTATAAGATATCGAGCTGATTTTTTTTGCAAAAACTCTGTTGATCTTTAGACCATATTTCATTCCTATATAGTATATAAAAAAATTGAATATTTAATATAGTTGCCCGCACGTCGAAATTTCAAACACACATATTTCGTTACTGTGATTTAGGATTTATTTAGAAAAAAACCGTAAGCGAGTCTGAAATTTAATTAGTACAGCTCGATGCGCTCATGTCAGTAGTATATAAATTAAAAAAATCAAATCAATATCGCATGTGGAGAGAGGTATACGTTTAAAAACACGAATTCTTGAAATAACATTTCGCCATCTTTTTTTCTTGTGGAGAAGTTGAGCAATCGTCAACAAAAGTCCAACAAGCCATTTCTGATGCCCATTAGGACCCTCTTTCGATATCCGAGCTCAAAAATTATTTACCTTGCTGGAATGGGTTACTTGGCGATTTAGACGGCTTTTGAAGGCGTGGACCCTCTACTATGTTTTGTACGAGGTACTAGAATGGCTATCTAAGAAATGTTATGCGATGATGCACTGACAATGTTAAAATGTTTTATAAATTGTACTCTGACATTCAAAATTCATAAATTAAACGTTTTATTAATCGTCAGCATTTGTTAGTCGGAATATATGCGAAAGGTATTTCTGTATCATTTTTATTATTGGAAATTTTAAAACTAATTATTACATAGCACATAAAACCTCATCAACGTTATCGGTTTAACTATGTTTGATAAACTTCAAATGCAACTTTCTTGAGTGGTACAGACATAGATAAATAATTCAATGATTCTTTGTTTCCTTACGATTTTTCCTAACTATTAGAAGAGACATGATAAAAAAGACATTTTCATGACTGTATTCATTCAGATTATGTATCTTCAGTCAAGCAGTCAGCATAGTTGAAGATTTGAAGAAAAGCTAAGTAATTAATTAATCAGATTCATTTTGTAACGTAGAAAATAATTTGTAAACATTTATGACACCAACAGCAGTTACAGAGTTTTGTGCAATATGATGTACCTCAAGGAACCGTATTGGGCCCAGTTCTCTTTATTATTTATATAAATCATTTATTAACCATTCGTAGCACTGGCAAAATAATTAGATTTGCAGATGATACGACACTCTTTTATGAAGCATCATCTTGGACCGATCTAAAAGTAAAAGTAGAAAACATCTAATGAATTGGGTTGACCATAAACTGTTGACTATTAACTGTAAAAAAAACTACTTACATTCCTTTCAGCTCTAATAAAAGTAATTTACCTGGCTCTGATAAACTTGAAACATATTCCAATGATAATTTAATTGAAATAAGTAGTTCCAATATTACTAAATATCTAGGGGTTTACGTAGATAATCGTCTAAAATGGGATCTACATATAAATTCTGTCACTAAAACACTTAGAAGTATACCATATAATTTTAAATTCTTAAGTAAAATATTGGACATAAAACAAATGAAAATCATGCACTAGTAGAGTCGAGACTATAGAATGGAATCTTGGGATGGTGTGGTGCTTTGAATATTCATATAAAAATGCTAGAAATAGCAAAAGACATTTATGAATTATCCTGCTCAACAAAACCAAAAAACAACTACAGAGAAAAACACTTACCAAAAAACTTACATACACGTGTTTCGGTATCCTACACCAAGAATACACTCTTCAGTACTACTTCTTTCAAAGTTTAAAATGGACTAAATAGTCACTTACCCAGGCAATACGTATTTATGTATTATATATTATAATTATTTATGGTTCTAACAATGATGAGTCTTTAGTAAGAGTTTGAAATAATTACGAGTATTTTTTGCTAGTACTTAATATATTCATTTCCTCAATTCTATTTTAGAGTACTCTTACATTGTAGGGAATTTGCATTTTCATTTAATTATATTTTATAAATATTACTTCACTTTAGTGTTTCTCTTGAACTATTATATATTAGTTAATTAAGTATCGTTCTGCATTTATGTATCTATATATCTACTTATTCAAATTCTCTAAGCCAGAAATATGTACTTTTTTATTCTATAAATATATAAAGTTGGAGAAGAATTCACTTCGGTCAGCTGCGACTAGTACGATAAAAATTTTCGCACTAATTGGCAAGTCTGTAATATGACAGCCTTTTGTTATTATTATTATTATTTCTCCTTGTATTATTATTATTATCTTTTTTATTTCCTCATCTTTTAGATGGTCTAGGTAATTAGGTGACCGGGTTTCAACCAAGTTCACTTAATCAGCACTTAAAAAGCGTCTGACAATATGATAGGTATCCAAGACTACTGACTTGATATTTGCTGGGAGTACGTGTGGGATGTTCAGTTTGTTCAAGTTGGACGTTAGTGTTTTTGGAACAATTGGTGTTGTTGATATAGTGAGTGGGTAAATTTTTACAGATTTCACTTTTCACATCTGTTTTGTTTCAGCTGCTAGTTCCACTTATTTGTTTACTTTTGTGGCATATGTAGATTGGAGATTGTGGCTTAGTGGGATCGCAACGTCCATGATATCGACCTTATTCTTGAGTTTATTGTGTATTACTATGTCTGGTCTGTTAGCACTTATTTTTATGTCTGTTCTTATTTCACGGTCCCAGTATAATTTATATTCTTTGTTATCAAAGACTTCTATGGGTTCATACACAGGTACACAGTTTTCTACTTATTTGAATTTCATGGCTAGCTGCTGATGGACAATTCTTGCTACATTGTTATGTCTTTCAGTGCAAGTGAATTGCATCCTCCCATGATATGTTCGATAGTCTCGTTATTTACTCCACATCTTCTGCATCTGTCGACTACGCTTCCTTCTTTGATGACGTATTTTTTATAGTTGTTAGTGGGTATCACGTGATTCTGGATAGCATGCATGAGGCCAATTGTTTCGCTGGATAGGGGTTGTTTAGTGAAGAGGTTAGAAGCTCCCGTGTCGGTTGTTTCTTGGTATAGATGGTGTGGATGTGTTCCATGAATCTCTTTGCTTTTCCATTTTTGTACCTGGTATTGATCCGAATATTGTTGATCATCTGGGTCGAATTCCAGGTGGCTTAGCTGTAGTGGCGTGCTTTTGAAGTCTGCGTCACATGCTGCTCTAAGTAATGCATGTAAATCCGCTTTACCGTGAAAGTATTGGCGTAGTGATTTTATCTGAGATTGATATTGTCGTGTTATGTGTTAATATTCCCATTCCTCCCAATTCTTACGGTAGTGACATACGTTCTATAGCTGATTTAGGGTGGTGCATTCGGTATTTAGTCATTATAACCCGTGTTAACCTGGATAGACTTTCAAAATCGGTGCTTGTCCATTTAATAATTCTGAACGAGTAGATCAAGATTGGAATAGCATATGCGTTGATGGCTTTGACTTTTTTAGGGAAAGTCAGAAGGGTCCTACATATCGCATGTAATCGTTTTTCGAACTCAGCTGTAAGCTTCTTTTTTATTGTGGTATGATTTATACCCCTTAGCTGAATTATTCCCAGATATTTGTAGTTTTCCTCTTCATTAAGACTTTCTATCACATGACTTGCGTTGATTTTAAATCCATTATTGTTGGTCAAAATTCCCTTTTCTAGTGTTATTATCTTGCATTTATCTAGTCCGAATTCCATGTGTATAGAGTTGCTGAATTGCTTGGTGATGTTAAGTAGCTTATGTAGTTGGTTCTTAGAGTTCCCATATAACTTAAGGTCATCCATATACAGCAGGTGACTCGCAATGTGGTTACTTCCGCCCCTGTTTTTTATGTTAAATCCTAGGCGACTCTAGTTCATGGTTTGGATTAATGGGTTGAGACACATACAGAACCATAGCGCACTTAACGCGTCACCTTGAAATATTCCTCTTTTAATGTGGAATATGTCCGAGCTAATATTTCGTTCTTCATTAGTTATGTGTAGGCTCGTAGACCAATTGGAGATAGCGTGTTTCAGAAATCTCATTAGATTCATATCAACTTTATATATCTCCAGAATTTCAATTAAATAGGAGTGTGGCACTGAATCAAAGGCTTTTTTATAGTCAATGTAGGCCATGCTTAGATTTCTCTGTATCTTGACGGCTTGGTCTACTATTATTGCATCTATGATAATTTGATCCTTGCATCCTTTGGACTTCTTGTAGCATCCTTTTTGTTCTTATGTCATTATGCTGTTACTATCTAGATGGTGTTATTATTTTTTTTTTCACAACTTACGTTGGTGGTGTAACTTCTGACTGATTCGGGGCCTCTAGAGGTCAACGTTTCCGTCAGTGGCTAGCACACGGCGAATAGTGCGGCATGTCGATAGTATGACAGATTTTTGTGCCAAGGTAATTATCTTATTCCAATCCCAACTATATTATTATTATTACCCTATTTATTTTCTCATCGTTTAGATGGTCTAGGTAATTAGGTGAACGGGTTTTAACCAAGTTCACCTAATCAGCACTTAAAAAGCGCCTGACAATATGACAGGTATCCAAGACTACTGACTTGCTAATTGCTGGGAATACGTGTGGGATGTTCAGTTTGTTCAAGTTGGAAGTTAGTGTTTTTGGAACAATTGCTGTCGTTGATGTAGTGAGTGGGTAAATTTTTACAGATTTTATTATTATTATTATTTCCTTGTATCACACGTCCTCGCCGGGGAGTGGTTTTTCAAAGCTATGACTCATCGGTCCTGGGACAAGATGAGCTGCTTGGTAGCTGTGTTAAAAATATTTGTGGTTATCGCCAATTACCCTTCGCACAATACTACATGTGTCCAATAGGACGGACTTCTGTATTGATAAGTACAGTTCATGCTCCAGACCTAACTGGTTCAAGCTGTTTTTCAACGTTTTAGGTATTTCGCCTGTGGTTCCGATTACAATAGGAACGATCGTCACTGCATCCATATGCCACATCTGCAGGATTTCATCGCGTAGTGGTAGATATTTGCTTATCTTTTCCGTGTATGTTTTATTAATGTTAGTCGGGAGAGGCACAGCAAAGTCTACTATAAGTGTCTTCTTTTCATTTTTGAAAGTTAATACGAGATCAGGAATGTTGTTTGGAATTGGCCTGTCAGTTTGTATTTTCCTATTCCAGTACAGGCGAACTTCCTCATTTTCGCACACGGCTGGTGGTTCGTACTGGTAATAGGGGACAGTGTCTGTGAGTCCCATATGTTTCTCTAGTAGTTTTTGATGGACGATCTTCCCAACTCTATTATGCCTATCCAGGTAGGATTTTGGGGCTAGTGTTGAACATCCTGCGATGATGTGGTCCAAGTACTCTTCCTTTGCGTCACACATCCGGCATTTGACATTTTCGAGGTCTTCTCCTAGAATTCGCTTCCTATACACTTTTGTTGGAATTACCTGGTCCTGGATTGCCGCTATAAATCCCTCTGTTTCCATAAATATGTTACCGGACCGAAGATATGATGTAGATGCGTTGGTGTCTACGTGCTCGTTTTCAAGACTGGCTAGATATTTCCCGCGGAGTGGTTTGCTTATTATTATTATTATTATTATTATTAATATTATATTATCACATTTGAATACATTGTGCTATTTATACGACTGAATAATGATTATTTATTTAAATAAGCGCACGTTTATGTATCAAGGGAACAACAGAGATTCAGAAATACCTCCCGTACGGTGACGTATGCATAAAATCCAACTATTATTGCCCCCCTTACATAATATACATATATCTCCGGTATTATCCAATATCTCAAAGCGTAAAAAATTAATTCAACTGTTATTTATTGTTGATTGTTCACGTCACAAATTCTGGTTGTATATAAAGGAATTACAAACATACTACATATACCCGGTTAAAAATCTCTCTCCAAGTTGATAATGAATTAATGTTTTGATAGCAAGTTCACAATCTCTTTTATTAGTAAGACATAATCACTCTTACATATCTACTCTGATGGAACAACAATGAACTTGTAACTTATGTTTTCATAGGAAACGATTTATATTAAATCTTTACAGGGTAGAGCGTTTAAGTGCAACACAAAATCTTATGAATTGAAACACAACCTTCGTCTCATTATATTATATTTGATAAACTGTAGACATTTCCTAGTGAATGTACGCGTTTACCCCTACTTGCTAAATTGGTAAAAAATATGTATTTACTTTAAGCTTCAAATTTGGATACATGAGTCTCTTAGGCAAAAATAAAATATTGTCACCCCTTAAATGGAGGGGTAGGAGGGGGTAGTTTTACCCCCTTAACGGTTGAGAATAATATACTTTTGCCCGGCAATGCCCATTCAACCAAATTTGAAGGAAAAGTTAGAAAAAAATATTTGTTACCAATTTAACAAATAGGGGTGGTTTTAACCCTCTTTGATTATCCCAAATCATATCATTTGGCTATATTTGGTACAAATCTTAGCAAATTAATATTAAAAAAAGGGAGTTCATAGGATCATTTTTTATTTTTATTGAAATTATCTCGAACCCTCTGAATGGGGTGTTTCTGGCGTTTTTATGGGTGTTGCTCAATTTTAAGGATGGCGGGACCCCGATTATCGTCATCAGCGACTCAAAATATGTATAGTCAAAGTAGTTTCAGACCGGTGTTTCCTGCGCCCTTTCGCGCGTTTTCAACTTCAATACATGGAATGCGGAAAATGCAGTTTCGGGTATAGGAATAACGATGTAATGGACCACGCCCCGCTAGTTCCATAAATCGTGAAAGCAGAGGCACACAATGAATTGAATTTAGTACGGCATGAACTAAGGATGGGTGCGGACGTAGGTAATAATTTCTAATGCGAAACAAGATAATATCTCTTCGTCAAAAGCGAAGAAGTTATTTGTCACATTTTTGACAAATAATTTCTTCTATTGAAAGCATTTCTGCAGTTTCTTTTTTAGCCGTAAATGCTTTGGGAATAAAATAATAATTCATATTAAAACCGAAATGAAAATAGAATATTAGAATAAAATTAAATAACTTGGAAACTAAAATCAACTAATAATTATCAAAAAATAAATTATTCTTATTAAATTACAAAGATAGAACATTAAAATAAAATTAAATAACCCTCAGAAACTAAAATCAACTAATAATTATCAAACAATAAATTAATGAAGTGAGGATTCAAACAAACCACCTCTCATATCATTGAGTTGATTTGGAGTAATGCTTGCACAAAGATGGATAAGTTTTTTCTGTAATTCAACTAAATTACTGGCTCGTTCAAACGCATGTTTGTACGCGGTTTCCTTTAAAAAGCCCCACAGAAAGAAATCATTGGGTGCTAGA